>OY755251.1:5202422-5802422 GCA_963576725.1 Azorinus chamasolen | reverse complement strand
GGAAGTAAGCGCTGTGACTTACCATACCAAGTGTTCAATCTAAATGCAATACTCAAAGACTAGTACACAACCTATTTTGCTGCATATGAGTGTAGATTCTAACACACCTCGCGCTCACATCTACATAAACAAAGAAGGGACGTGTCCATGTTTGAATTCTCAATAAAACATCGCACGAGCTGTAACGGCGTAACGTGACATAATATGACTTCGAAAATTCGTACAACAAGAAACGTAGTGCCGTTGTGGCGGTGCAAATTATAGTTAAATTGAAGTGTTAGAATCGAAATAATAAATTTATACCAGTGTTTTATCGTGCAATCGAACACGGGTGGTCGTTGAGATGCTTATAATTAAATCACTCGGCTAATGGCCTCGTAATTTAATTACTACGCATCTCAACTCCTACCAGTGTTCGATTGCACGATAAAACACTGGTATGATTTTATTATTTCTTAAGTATAAAACTTTTATAACCATTCAGTGTTGGCAACCCTCTTGTCGTCGTCGGCATCAGCGTTGGTTAACCTTTTTGTTAAGGTCCATTTCTCAGAAACAATCAAAGATATTTGGTCCACATTTGGTATGCATGTTTACTATCACAAGGGGAACCCATTTAGCAAGTGTAGGTAACATTAAAATTAATTTTGCCATAGTTTTGCCCCTTTTTCGACTTAGAATTTTCATTGTTGGTTAAGTTTTATGTCCAAGATATTTGGTTCAAATTTGGTGTGCATCTAACTATTATAAGGGGGACCTATTTCACTAGGGCAGGTAACCATAAAATTAATTTTGCTGTAGTTATCTCCCCTTTCTGACTTAGACTTCCACTACACTATCCAGCACTAAAGAAAGTGGAACGCGCTGTCTGCAGACAGCTCTTGTTATTACCAAATATAGAATCTAGCCAGCATTGCAAAGATGTATGAATTTTCAGACTATTTTTTGCTCCTTTGTCTAAATATTGAAGTCAGCAAAACAGAGACAAGTCAAAATTCATCCATGATCACAATTCACAAGTGATACTTTTCATGTTAGTAACTCTATTGTCCCCAGTAAAATAGCCGAGAAAGGTATTATCACCGATCCAAAAAGGGATGTATCCAAAAGTCAAAGTTTCAGTCAAAATGGTATAGTTTTTATCAAGTTTATAGATTGTTATAGTCATCATAATTATGCAGTTTTTCATCAAAATAAGAAACAACAACTGTGTTTCAGTCTGACAAGGGTAAAAAAATATGAGAAAAACAGTCATATGGTCACACGAAAGGGCATCTCACACAAACATACCAATTGATATAGCCCTTTGTTATTTTTGTCAAAATCTGGCTTTTCCGGATCATAACCTTCAAAGTATAAAAACTATTCACTTCAAACTTCATATACAGATAGATCACATTGACTCCAAGTACAGTGCACAAGGTCCATTAATCTGTATGCCGTATTTTTGGGGTTATTCCCTTTGTTATTTTTGTCAAAATCAGGCATGTTTTTTGAGCAACCAAGGTGTTTCATGTTTCATGTGCAGTACACACATGAACTTGATCCTGACACATTTGCCTCTTGGGACAAGACCCTATTGGGGGTATGAATCACCTTTAGTGATAGGTCTAGTTCTATCTGGCAGACCTCATATTAAACAGACATAGCAACAAATAGTACAAACCCAGATCAAACTACCTCTTCAGGGGCCATTTGATCTGGGTCTGTACTATTAGCCGAATTTTGTATGTCGAAATACTTAGAGTGCTTGTTGTATACATGTTGTATATACAATGGTCTAGATAAGATGTGTAGATTAAAAGATTTTCAAGAATAACTTCATTCTCCAACAAACCTTTTGAGACGATTCTAAAGAGTGGTCACAACATAGGGTTTTGGTAGAGAAATGCGATTTTAGTATCTGAGTCAGATAGCTAGGCTGTGTACACACGTTTATCTGTTGCTCTTACGTCTTCATATGTTTATATATTTTCAGATCCAGATGAAAACCCCGGAGATGTGTTGTTGAAAGCTATAAAACAGTGTCTTCACAAACCACAGGTTTGCAATTACTAAAGCTGCCTTTATTCACTCGGTCCTATATCTTATCCCATAAACCTACTCCATGAATATTCATGAAAGAAATGATGACATCATAATTATTAATCAGATTATTTTTCAAAATGGCATATAAACACATGATTTTATTTGCCAAAGCAGAAATTACAGAATCATATCAGTCTATATTATTCAATAAGCAAACAGAGCTGATCCTGTCAGATCTGGGTCTACTCTGTTTGCAAAGGCATAGAAAAGAATATTAATTTTTATGGAGTAAAGGGGTAATAGGCTATTTTTAGACTCATTCCCTCATATTAAGCCATTTATTACATCCACTGAAAAGGAGCATTTATTAGAATAAAGAAAGAATTTAGTATTGTATACTTTTGACACAATTGTGATGAATAGAGTAATAATTTTACTACTTACATAGGCGTTAAAATGTATAAGTACGTATGAGGAAATGGATTAACCCTTTCCCTCGTATAAACGTGTTTTCATGCATTTGCAAACAGAGTAGACCCAGATCAGATGGCTCCTAGAGGAGCCATCTGATCAGGGTCTACTCTGTTTGCTAATAGAATTTGATAGATCTGTTTCTTTGCTTTCTAAAATGTCTACAATGTTCTATCTTCCATATTTCTTTGTAACTATTTTGTTAATGAATATTCAGTAGGTTTTGAAATTTGGCCTACTTACAGAACAGGAAAAGGGTTAAAGAGACACCTTTTGATACTTTTGCAACAAAATGGACCTGGATCAGAAGGTTCTTATGTGAACCATTGGATCGCTGTCTGCTCTATTTGCTAATGGAATAATAATATAAATCTGATTACAATTTCTGGCATGGGCAAATATTGTGTGTGTTTATATGACATTGTAAAATTAACACTTTTCTCCATGAATATTCATGCTAGAAATAATAACCTCATGAATATTAATTATGTTTAATTTTTAAAATGGCATATTAACCCATTCTCTCACTCAAATTTTGACGCCTCTGGAAAAGTCACTTTTTGAAACCATTGTGATAAAATAGGGCATTTGCTCCACAGGAGCAAATGCTGTATTTATCACAATGGTTTCTAAGCTACACAATTCTAAAATTTTACTTTTCTCTAGTTAATGCTCCTTTTCAGTAGATTTTTCAAAGAGGTTGGATCTAAAAATAGCCTATGATGTAATGGGTTAACACATGAAATTTTAACGAATGGTAACCATTTACGGTAGTAATTTATGCTTATTATTTTCTGCGAAAAAAACCCCTCTACAAATGTACAACCATGAAGCCAATTAATTAAGTTGCTAATAATGAAGTGGGCATCCATGGAAACAACTATAGTTATACCCCCTTTTAGGATGCTCAAACTTGCTGTGGTGGTTGGTCATGACAACTAGATGACCCCTATTATTTCTGAGGTCACTGAGTCAAAGTTCAAGGTAACCATGACCTAATCTGGTGAAATGCTTTCCAATCAATAACTGCTGAATGGTTTGACTTAGGATCTTCAAACTTGCTGTGGTGATTGTTCATGACCACTAGATGACCCCAATTATTTTTAGGTCAGTAGGTCAAATTCACCATGACTTTAAATGGTGAAATAGTTTTCAATCAATAACTACTCAAGGGTTTGGCTTTGGATCTTCAAACTTGCTGTGGTGATTAGTTATGACCACTAGATGACCCCTGTTGTTTTTTAGGTCACTCGGTCAAAGGTCAGGGGGTATACATGTTTTACAAACATTTCTTGTTTAAAATTTGTTTTATCATCTTGCTCACAGTCAATTGTTTATGAAAAAAGATTTTGCCTTCATGTTCACAGTCTATTGAAATCATTTATTTAATCCTTTACTCCATAAACAGAGCAACAGATAAGGGTGCAAACTCAAATACTAGCATTGTCATTTGAGACAGTTCTAAAGAATGGTCACAATACAGGGTTTAGTGGAGAAATAAAGAAGTTATACTTAAAGATGTTTTAATTTACACATCTTATTTGGAGCTCTGCCATAAATAAGCTTTTTTAGGCCTGTGCAAATGTGGTAGACCCAGCTCCTGTAGGAGCTGTCTGACCAGGGTCTGTTCTGGTTGCTTATGACAACAATACAGATAGGATTCTACAGTTTCTGCAACAACCAAAAATCTCTGTGTCCATATACCTTTATAAAAGTTAATCTAATTATTACTCATGATGTCGTTATTTCTTAAATGCATATTTGTGGAGTAAAGGGTTAATGTACATACCTTAACTCTTCGCTTGCTATTCACATCAATACACCTACCTGTAAATAGTGAGGACCCAGATGAGACAGCTCCCACAGGAGCTGTCTCATCAGGGTCTGCGCTATTTACAAGTTTATTGTGCAACCAGTGCACTCCACAGCAGTGATTGCACAGCGTAATACTTGTACACAGTGAAGATATATGTAATTATACAACAGGGCATGGGTAAAGAAGGAGAAATGTATTTTAAAATTCAGCAAGAGAAGGGTTAACCTGATAGAAACACTTTTTAACGCTGTTGCAAACAGGGTAGACCCAGATCCTGTAGCAGCTGTCTTATCAGGATCAGCATCATTTGTCTATGAAATGCAGTATACTATGGACATGACTCTAGAGTTTCTGCCATGACAGAAAACTCCTTTGACTTTGTTATATCCCATTATTAAGAATTGTGTAATTAAGATTCATTACTTACTTATTTCTTACAGTAATATTCATGGAGTAAAGGGTCAATCCTTTTCCTGTTGAATATTCATGTAAGAAGTAATGACATCATGAATATCAATTAGATTATTATTTATTATGGCATATGAACACAGAGTATTTTTGCACAAACTAGAGATTTATATCTGTATAATATCATAAGCAAACAGAGCAGACCCTGATCAGATGATTCATAAGCAAACAGAGCAGACCCTGATAAGATGGTTCCTACAAGAGCTATCTAATCTGTGTGTACTCTGTTTGCAAAGGCATGAAAAAGCATTTATATGAGGGAAAGGGTTAGGACACCTTTAAATTTTCACTGCTGTAAAACAGGTTATATTCACATCATGATTATTTCGCGTAAATGTCATTTTGTATTAATTAGCATCATGATGCTTTCGCTACGGCGTCCATCTCGCTAAATTAACATTACGGAAATAGAATCGTTCAAAACGCTGCTGAATGCTGTAAAAAGGACAAAGAATAAATTTCTGCCAAATGTATGTAACTGCTGTCGGCAATTTAGGGGTTATCAATCGATGATTGTGAACAGAGTCTAGGGCTTTGATAGCGTGCATTAAGGCCTTTATTTACCAGTATTCAATTTTTATCCCCCACCGCATAGCGGAGGGGGGTTATAGGAATGGCCTTCGTCTGTCTGTCTGTCTGTCCGTCTGTCCGTCTGTCCGTCTGTCCGTCTGTCTGTCCGCACTCACGAAAGGGTAGTTGTGTGACTTTTTCTAACTAGTCCCACAAGTAAAATCATTAACCTGGCCATCTCTTGTGACATTAACCTGGCCATTTCTTGTGACATTAACCTGGCCAGTTGTGGGACATAGGGTTAGGGTAAGGGTTAGCTTCCAGATCATTCTTTTCCAAAGTTAGAGCCAAAAATAGTTTTTCTTGTGGGACTAGTCACACAAGAAAAGATCAAAGGAAAAAGTCACACAACTACCCATCCGTTAGTACGTCCGTCTGTCTGTCCGTCTGTCCGTAACAATTTCGTGTCCGCTCCATATCTCCTATACCCCTTGAAGGATTTTCAAGAAACTTGCCTCAAATGTTAACCAAGTTGAGACGATGTGCAGAACATATGTGGCAGATATGTCGGCTCAAGGTCAAGGTCACATTTGAAGGTCAAGGGTTTTAACCTTCAATTTCCATTGCATTTTTGTGTCCGCTCCATATCTTCTAAACCCTTTGAAGGATTTTCATAAAACTTGAGTCAAATGTTAACCAAATTAAGACGATGTGCAGAACACATGTGGTAGTCATGTCGGCTCAAGTTCAAGGTCACATTTGAAGGTCAAGTGTTTAAACCTTCAGTTGCCATTACAGTTTCGTGTCCGCTCCATATCTTCTAAACCCTTTGAAGGAATCTCATAAAACTTTAATGAAATATTAAATGAATTGAGACGATGTGCAGAACCCATGCGGCAATCATGTTGGCTCAAGGTCAAGGTCACGTTTGAAGGTCAAGTGTTCTAACCTTTAATTTCCGTTACATTTTCGTGTCCGCTCCATATCTTCTGAAGCCTTTGAAGGATTTTCATAAAAGTTTAGTTAAATGTTAGCTAAATTGAGACGATGTGCAGAACACATGTGCCAGTCATGTCGGCTCAAGGTCAAGGTCACATTTGAAGATCAAGTGTTCTTACCTTCAGTTTCCATTATAGTTTCGTTATCTCCTATACCCCTTGAAGGATTTTCAAGAAACTTTCCTCAAATGTTAACCACGTTGAGACAATGTGCAGAACATATGTGGCAGTCATGTCGGCTCAAGGTCAAGGTCACATTTGAAGGCCAAGTGATTTAATCTTCAATTTCCATTACATTTCGTGTCCGCTCCATGTCTTCTAAACCATTTGAAGGATTTTCATAAAACTTGAGTCAAATATTGACCAAATTAAGACAATGTGCAGAACATATGTGGCAGTCATGTTGGCTCAAGTTCAAGGTCACATTTGAAGGTCAAGTGTTTAAACCTTCAGTTGCCATTACAGTTTCGTGTCCACTCCATATCTTCTAAACCCTTTGAAGGATTTTCATAAAACTTGAGTCAAATGTTAAATGAATTGAGACGATGTGCAGAACTCATGCGGCAGTCATGTTGGCTCAAGGTCAAGGTCACGTTTGAAGGTCAAGGGTTCTAACCTTTAATTTCCGTTATAGTTTCGTTATCTCCTATACCCCTTGAAGGATTTTCAAGAAACTTTCCTCAAATGTTAACCACGTTGAGACAATGTGCAGAACATATGTGGCAGTCATGTCGGCTCAAGGTCAAGGTCACATTTGAAGGCCAAGTGATTTAATCTTCAATTTCCATTACATTTCGTGTCCGCTCCATGTCTTCTAAACCATTTGAAGGATTTTCATAAAACTTGAGTCAAAAATTAACCGAATTGAGATGATGTGCAGAACACATGTGGCAGTCATGTCGGCTCAAGGTCAAGGTCACATTTGAAAGTCGTGTTTTTACCTTCAGTTTCCATTATATCTGTTTCCGCGTCCTATTTTCTTAACAACTGGAAGGTTGAATGTCAACCACGTTAAAACCCAGGTCAATGTCTTAATTTTGGTGGCGGCGGTGGGGGATATAGCTGTCCTTTGGACTGCCTTGTTACAATTGTTTTGAGTATTTTTCCCAAACCTCGAATGTACAGCGTGACACACTGGTCTACTGATGAAATAGTGGAAATGTAAGCCACAAAGTTAGTACTCATGTATAACTTCGGGGTCTTATTTGGATCAAAACTATCTGCAAAAGAAATGGTTATCATGATTTGTCCATTATGAGGCTAAAGGTTAAATCTATGTCCCTATTTAAACTTGGATGATAGACGTTTGAAAACAAATTGAGAAGTTTGTGTATACGTGTTGATCTGTTAAACGTGGCTTGGGATAAGCCGGCATTCAGTAGTCAAAATGAGAGAATTGTTTTCCACAAACACATAGGAGTCAAACCTGTTTCAAAAGTCTGTAATTGTACAAAAACAACCAGATGTTATCTATGACAATTTATCACTTGCCGTACATGTATACATGTATGCATATAAGAGTTACTTCCCTTTTCACTGAGAACAATGAAGAAGAGAAACATTCTTCCATTTTCTGGTCTGTATTTTTATTTAAACACTTTTTAGCTCACCAGAGCACTTTTGTGCTCAGGGTGAGCTTTTGTGATCGCTTGATGTACGTCATCCGTCGTCGGGCGTCAACAATTTGAACCTTTAAAAATCTTCTCCTCTGAATCTACAGGGTTCTCAGCTTTCATCTAAGGTACATAGCATCATCTTTAGGTCCTCTACAAAAGTTATATAAATTTTGCCCCAGGGGTCAAAATTGGCCCCGCTCCAGGGGTGCCTTGTTTTCTATTGAAATATATAGTAAAACTTTTAAAATCTTC
This sequence comes from Azorinus chamasolen, assembly GCA_963576725.1. NCBI lineage: Eukaryota > Metazoa > Mollusca > Bivalvia > Cardiida > Solecurtidae > Azorinus > Azorinus chamasolen. Next base: position 5,794,263 of record OY755251.1, on the reverse strand, counting down.
TCCTCTGAATCTACAGGGTTCTCAGCTTTCATATTTGGCACATAGCATCATGTTCAGGTCCTCTACAAAATTTTATAAATTATGCCCCTGGGGTCAAAATTGGCCCCGCCCCAGCGGTAGCCAGTTTTGAATAGAAACATATAGTGAAAACTTTGAAAATCTTCTCCTCTGAACCTACTGGGTTCTTAGCTTTCATATTTGGTACATAGCATCATGTTCCAGTCCTTTACAAAAGTTATATAAATTATGGCCCTGGGGTCAAAATTGGCTCCGCCCCAGGGGTAGCCAGATTTCAATAGAAACATATAGTGACAACTTTGAAAATCTTCTCCTCTGATACTACAGGGTTCTCAGCTTTCATATTTGGCACATAGCATCATGTTCAGGTCCTCTACAAAAGTTATATAAATTATGCCCCTGGGGTCAAAATCGGGCCTGCCCCAGGGGTAGCCAGTTTTGAATAGAAACATATAGTGACAACTTTGAAAATCCTTTCTTCTGAATCTACAGGGTTCTCAGCTTTCATATTTGGCACATAGCATCATGTTCAGGTCCTCTACAAAAGTTATATAAATTATGGCCCAGGGGTCAAAATTGGCCCCGCCCCAGGGGTGGTCAGTTTTCAAAAGAAACATATAGTGAAACTTTGAAAATCTTCTCCTCTGAAACTGGAAGGTTCTCGGCTTTCATAATTAGCACATAGCATCATGTTCAGGTCCTCTACAAAAGTTATATACATTATGCCCCTGGGGTCAAAATTGACCTCGCCCCAGGGGTGGCCAGTTTTCAATAGAAACATATAGTGAAAACTTTGAAAACCTTCTCCTCTAAATCTACAGGGTTCTTAGCTTTCATATTTGGCACATGGGATCATATTCAGGTCTTCTACAAGAATTATAAAAATTATGCCCCAGGGGTCAAAATTGGCTCTGCCCCAGGGGTAGCCATGTCTCAATAGAAACATATAGTGACAACTTTGAAAATCTTCAACTCAGAAACTGGAAGGTTCTCAGCTTTCATATTTGACACATAACATCATGTTCAGGTCCTCTACAAGAGTTATATAAATTATGCCCCGGGGTCAAAATTGGCCTCGCCCCAGGGGTAGCCAGTTCATAATAGAAACATATAGTGCCAAATTTGAAAATATTTTCCTCAGAAACTGGAAGGTTCTCAGCTTTCATATTTGGCACATAGCATCATGTTCAGGTCCTCTACAAAAGTTGTATAAATTATACCCCTTGGATCAAAATTGGCCCGCCCCAGGGGTGGCTAGTTTTCTGTAGAAACATATAGTGAAAACTTTGAACATCTTCTCCTCTGATTGCCTGGTGAGCGATGTCATTGCCATTCTGGCCCTCTTGTTTGTTTACTAAACAAACTATTTAGGGAAGCAATACACTTCATTCAACATTTGTGTTGAACGAAGAATTTTATTAATGCAGAAAACACATGGACGACGACGTGATAAAACTGACCATATTCCGGATATACCAATTTCGGACATTAATCCATTTTATACTTGTTACTGATTTATTATCGAAAATATTGAATTGGCGAGGCAATGCATTCGCGAATTAGCTGTTTTACAGTAATCGACAACTACCAGGTACAATATTTACTCAAAATACTTCAGTAAGACAAACCTGGGCAAATAGTGCAGACCCAGATCAAATTTCTCCTGAAGGATCAGATTTGTGAGGCTTTTCTCTACAGAGGCGTCAAAAGGTGTTAAGGTTTAACCCTTTCCTCCATAAATATGCCTTTCTATATGAGGGAATGGTTTAACCCTTTCCTCCTTAAATGTGCCTGTCTACGCCTCTCTAAAAGTCACTTTGTGAAACCATTGTGATAAATAAAGCATTTGCTCCCGTAGGAGCAAATCGAGGGCTTGGTGGAAAACTATTCTAACTCCTTCACTTTAGTGAAGGAGTTAGAATAGTTTTGCACCAAGCCCTCGAAATGCTCTATCACAATGGTTTCAAACTAAAAAATTCTAAAATTTTCCTTTTCTCTAGTTAATGATTCATTTTGGTAGATTAATTTTTTTTATTCTAAGTGGTTGGATCTAAAAATAGTCTATGGAGGAAATGGTTAAATGATCAAATGACACGGAAAATAATCAAATTGTAGGTCCTCATGTTAAATATGATATAACAGATTTATTCTTTATAACAACTATATGAAGTCGATGATTGTTTAGTAAATATTATTTGATATATATCTGAAAAGATGAGCTTTCCTACCTTTCAGGTGCGATCAAATGTGGATATTGGAAAGAGTAAAGTTGCTTCACAGAAGAATGCTGTCACTGTAACTGACAATGCTTCGGAAGACCCTGACTTTAATAGAATGGTGTGTATAGAGTGTCTTGACAGTTGTGATGAGGATATGGAGATAAAATCAGAGCTGCGAACATTCCTGGAAGAAAATGGCTACAAAGTGTGGAAGGATCCGGTAGCTGGCACACATTTTCAAATTTTAGAAAAGGCGATAAAGGAGTGCAAATGGGTCATTTTTTTGCTGTCAAAGACATCCATCCATGATCCTGAATTTCCATTGCTGCATTTTAAATTTAGACTGGTTCTGTCGCAAAGCGTTGAAGAAAATGAGGTGAGAGTGATTCCCCTGGCGAACGGAATTAAAGAAGACGAGATCAGTGAGGACCTGAGAGCTGTGACCTATCTTAGTAAACAAGTGCGGGACTACAAACAGAGGTTGCTGCAGACACTCAAATGTAGGTCAAACTGTTTTATTGACTCTTTACCTGATAAATATTCATGTAAGAAATAATGATATTAAGAATATTTATTAGCTGAATTTTTATAGTGTAAATTTTTTTAAAGAAATGTTTCGCTTTGACAAAAATTGTGGAATCAGATCTACATCATTTCAAAAGTAAACAGAGCAGTCACCCTGATCAGATGGCTCCTAGCAGCTGTCTGATCTGGGTCTACTCTATTCGCAAATGCATAAAAGGGCCTTTATATGAGGCAAAGGGTTAACACTATACCCAATCAATATTTATGTAAAAAATAACAGTTGCATAAATATCAGTTAGCAGTTCTTATATAAGGGCTTTTAAAACTGTTAGATGAGATCTATATTATTTGACTAGCAAGCATAGCAGACCCTAATCAGATAGCTCCTGTAAGGGCTATCTGATCTGGTTCTACTCTTTGTAAATGGGTCATGTAAAAAAAAAGATTGTATGGGTATCAGTTAGCTAACGTTTTATGACAGTAGAAGAACATGGTAATATTTTGCCATGACTAAAACCGTTAGATCAAACCTATATCATTCTACTAGCAAATAGAGCAAACCCTGATCAGACAGTTCCTTGAAGAGCTGTCTGATCTGGGTCTATTTTGTTTACAAATGGGTCGCGAAATAAAGTAATTTTTGGCTGCTGAAAATAATGTCTGCTAAAATTGTAAAATTTTGTATTTTTACGTCCCCCTCCCCTAGGGAAGGAAGCGGGTGGGTGGGGGTGGGGTTGCTATGTCAGTTGGTTTGTTTGTTGGTTTGTGTCCAACTTTAACGTTGGCCAATAATTTTGTAGCCATTGCACATACATACTTCATATTTGACATGCATGTGCAACTTATGGAAGCGAGCATTTCAAGGGGTTACTTATTAAGGTCAAGGTCATACATCAGGGTCAAATCAGGGGCATAGTGTGTCACAAACACGTCTTGTTTTCATTTCTTTTAAGCCTTTACTTAACATAAACACCTATTCATACATTTTCAAACAGAGTAGATCCAGATCAGACGGCTCCTATAGAGCTGTCTGATCAGAGTTTGCTCTGTTTGATTATGGAATAATACAGATTTGATTGTACAGTCTCTACCTGAGTGAAAACATCCTGTGTACATAATTATGCAGTCATAAAGAATCAGCTAATAAATATTCATGATGTCGTTATTGCTCACAAGAATAATGTTTATAAACCTTTACTCCATAAATACTCCTGTAGGAGTCTGATCAAGGTCTTTTCATGATGGGGAGAACACAGAAATTCAATTACTCAATTTGTTTTCTTTTTATACGCCCACCTAATAAAGGTGGTCGTATATTGGCGTGGCCCTGTCCGTCCGTCCGTTCGTTCGTTCGTTTGTTCGTCCGTTCGTTCGTCCGTTCGTTCGTCCGTCAACATTTTGTTTGTCCGCAGTTTTCTCAGAAAACTGTTTGACAGATATTAATAAAACTTCACACAAATGTTTAATGTATCAAGATCTGAAGCTGAGTTGATTCTGAGATTCATTTGATTTTTAGTTTCAGAGTTATGGTCCTTGTCCTTAAAAATGTAAATAGTTTGTCCGCTGTTTTCTGGGAAAACTATATGAGAGATATTAATGAAACTTCACACAAATGTTCAATGCATCAAGATCAGAAGCTGAATCGATTCTGAGGATCATTTGATTTTTCGTTTCAGAGTTATGGCCCTTTTACTTAAAAAATAATGTAAATACATGCAAATAGTTTGTCTGCTGTTTTCTGGGAAAACTATTTGAGAGATATTAATGAAACTTCACACAAATGTTTAATGCATCAAGATCTGAAGCTGAGTTGATTCTGAGGTTCATTTGATTTGCCGTTTTAGAGTTATGGCCCTTTTACTTAAAAAGTAATGCAAATAGTTTGTCTGCTGTTTTCTGGGAAAACTATTTGAGAGATATTAATGAAACTTCACACAAATGTTTAATGCATCAAGATCTGAAATTAATTCGATTCTGAGGTTCATTTGATTTTTCCTTTCAGAGTTATGGCCCTTTTACTTAAAAATAATGCAAATATATGTATATAGTTTGTCCGCTGTTTTCTGGGAAAACTGTTTGGCAGATATTAATGAAACTTCACACACATGTTTAATGCATCAAGACCTGAAGCTAAGTTAATTCTGAGGTTCATTTGATTTGTTGTTTTTGGAGTTATGGCCCTTGCACTTAAAAGAAATAATGCAAATCTATGCAAATATATATGAGAATGGCCATAACTTTTTCATTTGAAATGATATTTACTTTAAAAAAAATTATATTTTTATATGGTTAAACCTTAATATGAATTTTCACATATATTGCGGGGTTTTTGGTAAGTCATTTTATTCTAAAGTTATGGTCCTTGAACTTTGTGTGTTCGTTGCTTTGTTTGTCGGTCAGCTTTTAGTTTGTCTCTTGTTTTCTGGGAAAACTATTAAAATGATATAAATGAAACTTAACACAAATGTTTTAAGCAACAAAATCTGAAGCTGAGTTTATTTTGAGGTTCATTCAGTTTGTCTTTACTAAGTTATGGCCGTTGCACTTTTCAAAAATCTGCAAATATGAGGATATTTTTTATTTAACTTTTTTATTTAATAAGATATTCACTTCATTTTTTTTTAAAATAGTATCACCTTAATATGGAAATCAAGTTCTGAAGCACAGATTAGAAAATGTCAACACTTATAAGGCATGTTGAATCAGAGAAAGTTTGCAAGTGGGCGTATTATGTACCGTATGCAGTACTCTTGTTTTAAAAGTGGGGAAGTAGTACTCAATTAACCTATACACCTTATCTGTTCCTCTGTTAATGGATTAAAGAGTTAATGATATATATTTCAGGTGAGAGTATCCCCATGGAGTGCCCCGTTATTGCAGAGGGAGTGCATCAAGGTCTCGCTTGGGCCTACGTTCTCAACTACCTACTTGTTACTTTAAAAGGTGAGCTTACACTTTTTCTGCATTGTGCTGTTAGCCCCTTTGCCTGATTAATATTCACGTAAATTAGTCCCCATATGAATACTGATTAGCTGAAGGTGTATTAACCTTTTCTCATATAGACACGTTTTCTCGCATTTGCAAACAGAGTAGACCCAGATCAGATGGCTCCTAGAGGAGCTGTCTGATCAGGGTCTGCTCTGTTTGCTACTAAAATTTGAAAGATATGCTTCTTTACTTTCTAAAATGGCTACAATGTTCAACCTTCCATATTTCATTATAACTTTTTTGTCCATTAATATTCAGAAGGTATTGAAATTTGGAATGAACACAGAACAGGGAAAGGGTTAAATCATTCCTAATCATAGACTATTTTTAGACCCAACCTCTTTGAATAAATCTACTGAAGAGTAGTAATAACTGAAAAAAAGAAACTTTTAGAATTGTTTTGTTTTTGAAACCGTTGTGATAAATATAACATTTACTTATGTAAAAGTTTCTGGTTACTATTTTACAAATAGTGCTCGCCTCATTATGGCTTGCTGTGCTCGGTAATTTCTGGTGTTTTCCACAGGTACGGAAACACATATAAACAAATTATGCCATTCTAAAGTATATATTAAAGCAAACAAAACAATGTATTTTTTTGCAATTTTCTCAGTTTTCTGATAATAATAATAATAATTATTGAGCTTGATTAGAATTGATACAAATATTCTGAAAATGGGTGATCCCTCGAAAGCAAACGAAGAAATGCAAAAAGAGAAATTTGCAGACTCGGTTTTATTGAGTCTGTTCATGAGTAGTAATTAAAAGTGCAACACTACTCAGGCCCCCTAGCACCGGCTTAAGCAGTATTCAATTTTCAAAACTAATAACATTAAAACTTATGATCCCGAAGGACCAGAAAATATAACAACACTGAGAATGAAGTACGGGGCGATTACTTGCTTGGGGTATATAGTTTTTGACCCACCCGTCTGTCCATCAGTCAGTTCATCTGTGTATCATAATACATTGTTGCTCATCTAAAACATGTATAGTAATTTTAGTACATGCAATAATTAATTGGTAGATAATACAACTGAAAAAAGTGAAATACTTATTAAGGGATGTAATCAGTCGGAGTGACGCAGAACTGCTAAAATATATACAGTCTTTACCAATACTAAAACATTCCTGTGTACATATTTATGTCTTCCCCAGTATACTGGGAAGACATTTTGTGTTTGTGCGTGGCGTCTGTCAGTCCGTCCACCAATTTTAATTTGTCTGCGCGGTTTCTCAAAAAGCTTTGGTTGGATTTCCATGAAATTTCATAGGATTGATCAGCACCATGCCTAGTTGTGCATATCTTATTCCTGTTTTTGTTCGATTATTTTCTGCAGAGTGATGGGACTTTGAATTTTTACATGGAAATGTTTGTCTGCGTGGTTTCTCCAAAACCTTTCATCAGATTTTCATGAAAATTCATAGGATTGATCAACCTAAAGCTATGCTAAGTTTTGCCTATCTTATTTCTGTTATGGTTCGATGATTTTCTGCAGAGTGATGGGACTTTGAAATTTTTGCATGAAAAATTTTGCTAACGCAGTTTCTCCAAAATTGGTCGTTGCATTTTCATGAAACTTCATAGGATTGATCAGCACCATGTGTAATTGTGCAAATCTTATTCCTGTTCCAGTTTGATGATTTTTTGCAGAGTTATGGGACTTTGAAATTTTTACATGGATAATTTTGTCCGCAGGGTGGGGTGGGGGGGATCAGTTTTTGTATCAAAGACAATTCTAGTCTACATTGTATTATAAGCTAAAATATTCATGATGTCATTTTTTTTACATGAATATGCAACAGGGAAAAGGTTAAAGGATATATATGTATAAACGAGAAATATCCATAGGACATGGATGCCCTCATGTAAGTGCATTTAACCCTTTCCCTCACATGAACGCCTTTTCACATATTTGCAAACAGAGTAGACCCAGATCAAACAGCTCCTATAGGAGCCGTCTGATCAGGGTCTACTCTGTTGGCTTTGGACATGATATAGATCTGATTCTACAGTTTTTGTCAAAGCTAAAAAATCCCTTGAAAAACCTACATTTTAAAAATCAAGCTAATAAATATTCATGTTGTCATTATTTCTTACATGAATACTGAACTGGGAAACGGTTAACCCTTTACTTACATATACAGTTGAACTTCAATATCTTGAACTCGAATAACTCGAACTTCGGGATAACTCTTACTAAAAGTTAGGTCCTTCCAAAATTTACAATATAGAATAGTTGTATCACTACACATATCTAGAAACACATGTGATAGCTTAATGCAGGTCTAATTTAGTAATGTTGAAAGCTCATACAAGAGCTTTCAGCATTTACCTTAGACCCGCATTAAGCTATGAACTTTAGATATTGGTCACATTATAAATTAGGACTCGAACCTCTGTTATCTCGAACTAATTTGTATGGTCCCTTGAAGTTCGGGATATCGAGGTTCAGCTGTATATTCTTTATTACATGAATGCTTCTTGATATACTGTCAATCAATTATAGACCGACATAAAGCATTTGACTTGATCGAGGCCAATAACCCAACATGTTACATATACAAAAAGATGTTCATTGTGATACCGAGTTCTTGCGCTTCCAAGTCCCTCAGCACCTTGGACAAGGATGAACGTGGTCAGCTGATAGACCCAAACTTTGAACAGATGCAGGACATTCACTACAAACAGGAGGACACAAGTGGAGTAGTAGGCAGGAAATATCAGCTCATTACATACAAAATTACCAGACCCACAAGGGTAAGCAATAGTTTTAATCCTTTCCTCCATGATTATTATACCCCACACAATGAAGTTGCTCGGGGTATATAGTTTTTGACCCATCTGTCTGTCCATCAGTCAGTCCATCTGTGTATCATTATACATTGTTGCTAATCTAGCATTCCTATAGGAGCCATCTGATCTGGCTCTGCTCTGTTTACAAAAACATATTAATATGATGGAAAGGGTTAAAAGAAAATATCAGTCTTGTAGCATCTGCAAATTTTACAGTGATTTATCAGATTCTGGCCAACACAATGTTTGATTAGTGCCCTGAAAAGAAACAATTTCCAAAGCATTACATCAATAATGTGTTCTGTGTGTAATATTATACAGTGATGTCTCGTTAATCCGGAAACGTTCGTTCCCGGCGAAATTTCCGGATTAACGAATTTTCCGGATTAACGAATCACCGTCGTATGCTGAAAAATATCAACTCAATCATATGTACACATTTACTTTCGCATCAAGAAATCTTTTCTTGTAACGTTCATGTGTGCATATGCCCGTAATAATCACAAGTCATATCAAAATAATTGCCTTGTTTGTCGTTCTAAATGCTTTTTGCACCCTATCCATAAGTGTCAGTTCTCTCATTTGAGTAATACAATGTGGATTATCGAATATGCCTGCGGTCAAATTTTGTAAAATCGACGTAGGTCTCCATGTTTTTGACATGACTGGTTTCCCGAATATTCCATCCGCGTACATGTACTCGTAAGTCGGGAACCAGCCAGCTCACGCGTGAGTTAGAATCTTAGGGAATCCCTAAATAGCGGGAATCCCCGATAAATACTGAATTAGCATATCATTTAAGGTGATTAACAGTTTATCGATGGCGGTGCGGTTTTAACGTAAAAAATTAATTATGCCATATGCTTTGATAAATAGCCAGTTTGCACACAGTCGGGGATTGTTTTACCCATGCCCGTGATTGTAAACACACAAGTATTCGCACCTCCGCGGTGCACTATTGTTAAGTGACAGGGGTGGGCAATTAAGCCCCGGGGCTACTGACCCGGCCGGATTAATGAGTCACGAATACAGGTAAATACATAGATTGGTTACCGGAAATCTATGTCCGGTTCCGGAACGCGAATTTCCGGATGTAACGAGTCAATTTACTGCACAAAAAATCCGTTCCCCACGACTTTCGACCGGATCGCGAGTTTTCCGGATTAACGAATTCCGGATTAACGAGACATCACTGTATATATCTTATGTCAAACTGTAGAACAAAGTTTGTGGGGATATACTGGAATCGGCCTGTCTGTCAGTTGGGCAATCAGGCAGTTGGTCCATCCACAAACTGTGATCAAAGATGCTGGGGTGGGGGGGAATTCATCACCTTTAGTGATAGTTCCAGTTACATAACAAGCAGAGCCGACTCTAATTGGACTGCTCCTAGAAGAACTTTCCGATCTGGCTCTGCTGTAATTGCACAGGTGCCTGACCTCTGTTTGCACAGATGCCAAAACTCCTTTATATGATGGTAAGGATTAACTCTGGATCTGAGGGATATTCATGTAAGAAATAATAACATAATGATTATAATAGCTGAAATTTTATAATGGTCAATGAAAACTGGAATGTTCTGGTCAAGGGGAAAGCAGAAACTGTAGAATTAGACCTATAGAATCCCAGAAGCATACACAACAGACATATTTGTACAGGAGCTGTCTGATCTGGGTCTACTCTGTTTGCCATGGCCTCATAAAACAACATATCAGGAAAAGGGTTCAGTTGTTCATCAATTCTACTGCTCCCAAAACAAAATTAACCTTACATTACAATTCACAGCGAAATTGATCTTTTTCGAAAGGTTAAAAAAATTGGGTTTTTTTTGCAAACAGAGTAAACCCAGATCAGATGGCTCCTCTAGGAGCCATCTGATCAGGGTTGCTCTGTTTGTTTATGCATTTATATAGATCTGTTTCTAGAGTTTCTTCCATGGCCAACATGTCCTGTGTTCATTTTTATATAATAAACTATAATCTAATTAATATTCATGATATTATTTCTTACAGGAGCATTCATGCAGTAAAGTGTTAAACCTTTAAACCCTTAATTATCAGAGAGGAATGGTCCCTCAGTGTTAAACCTTTCAACCCTAAATTATCAGAGAGGAATGGTCCATCAGCGTTAAACCTTTCAACCCTTAATTATCAGAGAGGAATGGTCCATCGGTGTAAAACCTTTAAACCCTTAATTATCAGAGAGGAATGGTCCATCAGTGTTAAACCTTTCAACCCTAAATTATCAGAGAGGAATGGTCCATCAGCGTTAAACCTTTCAACCCTTAATTATCAGAGAGGAATGGTCCATCGGTGTAAAACCTTTAAACCCTTAATTATCAGAGAGGAATGGTCCATCAGTGTTAAACCTTTTCCCTTAATTATCAGAGAGGAATAGTCCATTAGTGTAAAAACCCTTAATTATCAGAGAGGAATGGTCCCTCAGTGTTAAACCTTTCAACCCTTAATTATCAGAAAGGAATGGTCCATTAGTGTAAAACCCCTTAATTATCAGAGAGGAATGGTCCCTCAGTGTTAAACCTTTCAACCCTTGACTATCAGAGAGGAATGGTTCATCGGTGTAAAACCTTTCAACCCTTAATTATCAGAGAGGAATGGTCACTCAGTGATAAACCTTTCAACCCTTAATTATCAGAGAGGAATGGTCCATTAGTGTAAAAACCCTAAATTATCAGAGAGGAATGGTCCATCAGTGTTAAACCTTTCAACCCTTAATTATCAGAAAGGAATGGTCCATTAGTGTAAAACCCCTTAATTATCAGAGAGGAATGGTCCATTAGTGATAAACCTTTCAACCCTTAATTATCAGAGAGGAATGGTCCATTAGTGTAAAAACCCTAAATTATCAGAGAGGAATGGTCCATCAGTGTTAAACCTTTCAACCCTTAATTATCAGAGAGGAATGGTCCATCGGTGTAAAACCTTTAAACCCTTAATTATCAGAGAGGAATGGTCCATTAGTGTTAAACCTTTCAACCCTTAATTATCAGAGAGGAATGGTCCATTAGTTTAAAAACCCTTAATTGTCAGAGAGGAATGATCCATCAGTGTTAAACCTTTCAACCCTTGACTATCAGAGAGGAATGGTTCATCGGTGTAAAACCTTTAAACCCTGAATTATCAGAGAGGAATGGTTCATCGGTGTAAAACCTTTAAACCCTTAATTATCAGAGAGGAATGGTCCATCAGGGTTTAACTATAGAATCCACTCCGTATGATATACTCAAACTTGCTAGAGGATTTTTAATGACAAACAGCGCAGACCCTGATCAGAGGGCTCCTTTACCTCTGATCTGGGTCTACACTATTTTCAAATGACATTGCATAAAAGGGTTAAACGGTCTGTTTTCTATTGCAGCAATACATAGTGGCAGTGGAGTCTGTTTTCTATTGCAGCAATACATAGTGGCAGTGGAGTCTGTTTTCTATTGCAGCAATACATAGTGGCAGTGGAGTCTGTTTTCTATTGCAGCAATACATAGTGGCAGTGGAGTCTGTTTTCTATTGCAGCAATACATAGTGGCAGTGGAGTCTGTTTTCTATTGCAGCAATACATAGTGGCAGTGGAGTCTGTTTTCTATTGCAGCAATACATCGTGGCAGTGGAGTCTGTTTTCTATTGCAGCAATACATAGTGGCAGTGGAGTCTGTTTTCTATTGCAGCAATACATAGTGGCAGTGGAGTCTGTTTTCTATTGCAGCAATACATAGTGGCAGTGGAGTCTGTTTTCTATTGCAGCAATACATAGTGGCAGTGGAGTCTGTTTTCTATTGCAGCAATACATAGTGGCAGTGGAGTCTGTTTTCTATTGCAGCAATACATAGTGGCAGTGGAGTCTGTTTTCTATTGCAGCAATACACAGTGGCAGTGGAGTCTGTTTTCTATTGCAGCAATACATAGTGGCAGTGGAGTCTGTTTTCTATTGCAGCAATACATAGTGGCAGTGGAGTCTGTTTTCTATTGCAGCAATACATAGTGGCAGTGGAGTCTGTTTTCTATTGCAGCAATACATAGTGGCAGTGGAGTCTGTTTTCTATTGCAGCAATACATAGTGGCAGTGGAGTATCCTAACGCAGTTTTGTGCCTACAAGAGATGTCTGATCTATTTGCTGTGTCTGGTTTAGCCAAAGAGAAACTGCATGACGAGGCATGGCGCTTCCAGGAGCTGTCTCAAACCATTGTAGATAACAGTCCTATAGCCAATCTGGCTAAACTACTATACTATGATGGTAAAAAAAATTGTTTGCTTGTCTGCCTGGGGTTTTATGTTACTTTAACCCTTTCCCTGTACCATGCTTATTCCAAATTTCAATACCTACTGAATATTCATGGACAAAATAGTTAAAAAACAAAGAAAAGAAAAGAAAGTAAAGAAACAGATCTATCTAATCCCATTAGCAAACAGAGCAGACCCTGATCAGCCATCTGATCTAGGTTTACTTTGCAAATGCATGAAAAATCATTTATAAGAAGGAAAGGTTTCAGTTTGTCCATCCAAATACTTTGGGCAATTCTTATGAGAAACCTCTTACCTTGATTTGTGAACAGTGTAGACAAGCTTCTGCACTAGAGAATTACACCTTTTGTCACAATAGGTTACATATTTTACTTAACCCATTCTCTCACATTGACGCCTGTATAAAAGAAAATTTTGAAACCATTTCGATAAATAGAACATTTGCTCCATAAGAGCAAATGCTTTATTTATCACAATGGTTTCAAAATGCACTATTCATCACAATGGTTTCAAATCTACACAATTTTAAAATGTACATTTTTGCTAGTAAATTCTCCTTTTCGGTAGATTTATTCAAAGAAGTTGGATCTATAAATAGCCTACAAGGTAAAGTGTTAAATATTTCTCTTCACAAGTGTCAAACTTAATGGAAGTAGTCAAAATTGCATCCAATCCAAATTTGAGCGGACATTAGTTTTTCACAGCGGGAAACCCGATAATAAGGGTAGGGCATCTTGCCTGGTTCCTCCATATTCTCTCTCTTCTGTCTGGGGCATCCAATTAGCCCAAAGTGTGCAGAAAAGGACGTTTATCAACACAAAAAAACAAAAACAAACTCAGCTCGAAAAGGGTTACCTGATACACCTTTGCAAACAGAGTTGACCTTGATCAAATGACTCCTGTAAGACCTTTCTGATTAGGGTCTGCTCGGTTTGCTTATCCCATTTACTCCATGAATATTCAGGCAAGAAATGATGACATCATGAATAGTAATAAGCTCAGTTTCTATAAATGAGATTGTGAACAAAAGATTTTAAATAATGACTGAAACTGTAGGATCAGGGTCCATGCTTATAAAACTTTTAGTTGAGTCTGAGTTCGTTCTCAAGCTTTTGATTGGTCAGATTTGAGTTCTCCAGCTTTTGATTGGTCAGATTTGAGGCAAAGGCTCAAATCTGACCAATCAAAAACTTGAGAACGAACTCAGACTCAACTAAAAGTTTTATAAGCATGGACCCTGATCTTTTGTATATCTACATGTATATTAGTTAACCCTTTTCTTCATAAAAACGCCTTTTTATGCATTTGCTAACAGAGTAGACCCAGATCAGGCTGTTCCTACAGGAGTCATCTGATCAGAGTCTGCTCTGTTTACTTATGGTATAGTATAGATCTGATCCTACAGTTTTTGCCTGAGCCAAAGCATCCCATGTACATGTGCCATCATAAAGATTCAGCTAATAAATATTCATGATGTCATAATTTCTTACAAGAGTATTGACCAAAGAAAGGGTTGAGCAAAAAGACATGCCTTCGTCAGATGGCTCCTATGGGAGCCTAAGTCTGATCTGGGTCTACTCTGTTTGCAAAGGCATAAAAAGGCGCATTTATGGGGAAAAGGGTTATGGGTTGATGTTGATCTGATTCATGGCCAAAGACTTCCATGTTCACATGTTATTTTAACCCTTTTCCTTTTCTTTATTCATGTAGTAAGAAATAATGACGTCATGAATATTTATTAGCTGAATTTTTACAATGGCGTATGTATACAGGATTTTTATACGCCCGAAGGGACGTATTATGGTATGGCGCATGTCGTCCGTCCGTCCGTCCGTCCGTTAGCAATTTCTTGTGCAACTAACTCCTCCTTTATTTTTCAACATAATTTCTTCAAACTTTCAGGAATGATAGATACTGATGTGTAGTTGTGCATATCAGTGAGATAACTCTCATATCATTTTTCATTCTGGAGTTATTGCCCTTTGATAGTTTCGGGTAGCAATTTCTTGTGCAACTAACTCCTCCTTTATTTTTCAACATAATTTCTTCAAACTTTCAGGAATGATAGATATTGATGTGTAGTTGTGCATATCAGTGAGATAACTCTCATATCATTTTTCATTCTGGAGTTATTGCCCTTTGATAGTTTCGGGTAGCAATTTCTTGTGCAAAAATGTTTCTTTGTTATTCCTTTTACCTGCTACTTTTTTTTCAAAATAAATGCTCCTTTTTCAGCTTTCAGTAGGCCCAAAGACAAATAAAAGATTACTATTACAATAAGCAATTTTACTCTCCTTGCTATTGCCTTAGCCCTAATAGACCTCATATGCGCAACTTCTGAAGGTTCACACATTGTGTAAATAGAACAGCCTTCGGGCGTATATTGCCCCGTCTCGCGGTGCTCTTGTTTGGTATTGGCAGAAACCGAAGAGTCGGATCTAAAATAATTTCATAAGCAAACCGACCAGACCCTGATCAGACAGCTCCATATAGGAGCCCTCTGATCTGGGTCATCTCTGTTTGCAAATGTGTGAAAAGGCATTTATATGAAGGAAAGGGTTAATAATTATCTAATCAATATTCATGATGTCATAAATTTTGTTCTTAAATGAATATTCATAAAATAAACATTAAACCATTTACACCCTAAATATTCCTTTCTATGCCTTTGTTTAATATAAAGGACTCGGATGACACGGTTACAGGAACGAAGCCTTCCTATGCCTTTGCAAATTGAAAAGACCCAGATCAGATAGCTTAAAATCCCTGTGTTCATATGCCATTACGAAAACTAATTAATATTCATGATGTCAATTTGTGAATATTGATCAAATAAACTTTAAATACTTAAGAGTAGTCCACTTGTGGATGGTAATTCTGTACAGAGAGATGAGCTTTGAATTTAGGTCTGTTCTTTTCTTTCCAGACTCCAAATGGACAGTGGCAGAAGCAATGTTAGAAGTCATACAACAAGAAGACCAGTGATGATATCAGAAAATTTACTTCATTTTTAACACATTCCCTCATTGGCTATATTTAGACCCAATTTTTTTTTTTAATAAATCTATTGGAAAGGAGCATTTACTAGTGAAAAAGGAAAATTTCGAAATGGTGTAGTTTTTGCTCTGTTTATCACAGTGGTTTCAAAATTCAACTTTTAACGAGGCATCAGATGGTGTCAGTAAGAGGGGACGGGATCAAAGGTATTGAAAAGGTTTTCATAATAGTCAGAAATTTTGTTTTGAAATTATGTATCAACTGCCGAGCAGAATGTGTGACCCCCTTACTCCATAAATATTTATGTAAGAAATAATCACATCATGAATATTAACTTTTTTTACCCTTTTCCTGTTGTATGTTTATTTCAGTACTTACTGATATATTCTTGCACAAAATGTGCTGTTGTAGTCCCGCTAGACCATGCATTAACAAGGCGATTCTCGTGCTCACGCGCTGTTGTTGACCGGTTTTAATTATACCTATTCGGGGCCTAAGGTAAACAATGGACACAAATGCTATAGCGTTTTGGCCTAAGCTAGATGAACAGTGTGAGTATTTCAGGGGCACAGACAATGAACTGCTTTTAGTGATAGACATATTGAATGAAATTCTGTATTTATATATAAACAGTATTTGATACAATTGTGGAATGACGTCAGAAAGAAAACAGTGGCCCGGAAACAGCATAAATCGAACGAACGGAAGTGTCAAAGAAGTGTATAGTTTTGCTTGTATTTGGAAGAAATAATGCAAGAATAGCGTTAAAACACGTTTGTTTTTGGGCAAAAAAATCTGCAGTGTCCCTTGGGAATGTTGTTGCCCTCGCCCTTCAGACTCGGGCCAACAACAGTCCCTTGGGACACTGCAGATGTTATTGCCCGAAAAAACGTATATTAACCCTCTATTGATAAACGAAAAAAGTTATAAAGAAATATGGAAGGTGGAACATTGTTGCCATTTTAAACAGTTAAGAAACTGATCTGCCAAATTCCATTAGCAAACAGATCAGACCCTGATCAGACGGCTCCCGATAGGAGCCGTCTGACCTGGGTCTAATCTGTTTGCAAATGCGTGAAAGCATGTTTATTATATAATGAAAGAAAGAGTTAAGGGGCAAATGAAAAAAGGATTATGATTATGGTAGAAACTGTAGAATCGGGTCTATAGTATTTCATAAGTGGGCAAAGCAGACAACCTGATCAGACAGCTCCTACAGGAGCCATCTGATCTTGGTCTGCTCTGTTATCAAAAGGCGTTGAAAGGTGTTTCTATTGAGTAAAGGGTTTATATATCTTTTTTAAGTCTGTTTTATCCATGTACATGTATACACATATTATTTTTATTGTTACATGTATTATTGTTTTATTGTCATAAGTTTTATTTTGATGTGGACATCAGTCAACTTTGTACAGTGAAATGAACTGTTAAGATTGATTCTATATTTATATACAGCGGTCCCTTAATATCTCAAACTTTAAGAGACCAAACAAACCACTTTGAGATAACTAAGGTTCAAGTCATTCGATTTCTCAAGTTCACAGCTTAATGCAGGTTGAAAGTGATGTTGAAAGCTCCTGTAGGCCTGCATTTTCGACCTGCATTAAGCTGTCACATGTGTTTTTAGATAAATGTAGTGATACATTTTAGAACAATTCTGTAACGTAAATTTTGGAAGGACCGAACTTTGAGTTCAAGTTATTTCAAAGTTCGAGTTATCTGAGTTTGAGATATTTATGTTCTGTATTCATATACAGTGGTATATGGATGTCACACTTTAAGGGACCATACAAACTACTTTGAGGTGATGGGGAGTTTGAGTCTATTTCTAAATTTGAGCTTTCCCAATGTGTCAGCTTAATGCAGGTGAATTTTAGAACAATTCAGTATTAAAAGTGTTGGAAGGGACTGGATTTTTAACTCGAGTTATATCAAAGGTTCCACTGTATTTAGCCTTTGGGGGGCAGTATTTGAAGTATCTGTCAGTATTTCTACATGCCCAGTACCTGTATACACTATAGGTGTGACATAAGTTATTGCCAAATACTGTTTTAACCCATTCCCTGTTCTACCGGTATGTTTATTTCAAATTTCAATACATGTACCTACTGAATATTCACGAACAAAAAAGTTATAATGAAATATAGAAGATGGAACATTGTAGCCATTTTAGAAAGTAAAGAAACAGATCTATCAATTTCAATAGCAAACAGAGCAGACGCTGATCAGACGGCTCCGATATGAGCCGTCTGAACTGGGTCTTAGTCAACCCTGTTTGCAGATTCATGAAAAGTGGTGTATATGAAGGAAAGGATCAACGTACCCTTTCCCTCATATAAATGCCTTTTCACGCCTATGCAAACAGAGGTTGGATCTAAAAATAGCTCATGCAGGAATAGCTTTAAAGTGCTTGATTTACAGACAATATATCCAGAGATATCAGTGTCCTTTGGGCACAATTTTATTTATTTTTTAAATTTTGTCACTAGTCATATATTTATTATACCACGCAAACTTGTTTGAGGGGGTGTACTGGAATGTCCATGTCAGGCAGTTGGTCGGGCTGACTTTTGGTCAGTACGTTTGCATTTGAACATTGGTAGTTGGTGTCGGGAACTCCTCCTTCAGTTTTAAAGTTATTTAACTTACATGTGGTTTACCTAATAACCACAAATGTGCAAGACACATTTTTCATGTGTTTAACACTGGACATCACAGAATTATCTCCTCTTTTTTTTATACGCCCAAAGGGACGTATTATGGTATGGCGCATGTTGTCCGTCCGTTAGCAATTTCTTGTGCAACTAACTCCTCCTTTATTTTTCAACATAATTTCTTCAAACTTTCAGGAATGATAGATACTGATGTTTAGTTGTGCATAATAGTGAGATAACTCTCATATCATTTTTCATTCTGGAGTTATTGCCCTTTGATAGTTTCGGATAGCAATTTCTTGTGCAACTAACTCCTCCTTTAATTTTCAACATAATTTCTTCAAACTTTCAGGAATGATAGATATTGATGTGTAGTTGTGCATATCAGTAAGATAACTCTCATATCATTTTTATGCCCCCAAAGGCGGGCATATAGTAATCGCATTGTCCGTCTGTCCTTCCATCCGTCCTTCCATCCGTCCCAAATTCGTGTCCGGTCTGTAACTTCTTTATCTATCAATGGATTTCAATATAACTTGCCACAAATGTTCACCAGACAGAGACGATGTGTCGCGATTAACTCCCTGGTCCATGGGTCAAAGGTCAAGGTCACAGGGAACAATTACTTTGTCACAAATTTCATGTCCGGTCTGTAACTTCTTTATCTATCAATGGATTTCAATATAACTTGGCACAAATGTTCACCACACAAAGACAATGTGTCGCGTTCAACTCCCAGGTCCATAGGTCAAAGGTCAAGGTCACAGGGAACAATTACTTTGTCACAAATTTCGTATCCGGCCTGTAACTTCTTTATCTATCAATGGATTTCAATATAACTTGCCACAAATGTTCACCACACAAAGACGATGTGTAGCGTTCAACTCCCTTGTCCATGGGTCAAAGGTCAAGGTCACAGGGTAAAATAACTTCGTAACAAATTCCGTGTCCGGTCTGTAACTTCTTTATCTATCAATGGATTTCAATATAACTTGGCACAAATGTTCACCACACAAAGACGACGTGTCGCTTTCAACTCCCAGGTCCATAGGTCAAAGGTCAAGGTCACAGGGTACAATTACTTTGTCATAAATTTCGTGTCCGGTCTGTAACTTCTGTATCTATCAATGGATTTCAATATAACTTGCCACAAATGTTCACCACACAAAGACGATGTGTCACGTTCAACTCCCAGGTCCATGGGTCAAAGGTCAAGGTCACAGGATAAAATAACTTCGTAACAAATTTCGTGTCCGGTCTGTAACTTCTTTATCTATCAATGGATTTCAATATAACTTGGCACAAATGTTCACCACACAAAGACGACGTGTCGCTTTCAACTCCCTGGTCCATAGGTCAAAGGTCAAGGTCACAGGGTACAATTACTTTGTCACAAATTTGGTGTCCGGTCTGTAACTTCTTAATATATTAATGGATTTCAATATGATTTGGCACAAATGTTCACGATACAGAGACGATGTGTCGCTTTCAACTCCCTGGTCCATTGGTCAAAGGTCAAGGTCACAGAATACAATTACTTTGTCACAAATTTCGTGTCCAGTCTGTAACATTTTTATCTATCAATGGATTTCAATATAACTTGACACAGATGTTCACCAGACAAAGACAATGTGTCGTGTTCAGCTCCCTGGTCCATATGTCAAAGGTCAAGGTCACAGGGTACAATTACTTGTTTATTTGTGAATGGATTTCAAAGGAACCTGGCACAAATGTTCACCTTACAAAGACGATGTGTCAACTCCCTGGTCCATGGATCAATTGTCAAGGTCACATGGTACAATGTTTTGGGGCATTTGTCACGTGACTGTGACATCTCTTGTTCATTCTGGAGTTATTGCCCTTTGATAGTTTCGGGTAGCAATTTCTTGTGCATCTAACTCCTCCTTTATTTTTCAACATAATTTTATAGAACAGCCTTCGGGCGTATATTGCCCGTCTCTTGTTTGTCATTTTAGCATGAAACAGGAAATTGGTGTTGTGAACTCATCCTTCAATTTGAAAGTTATTGAATTGATACTTGCAATACATAATAACCAAGAACAGTAGATGTGCAAGACCCAATTTTCATGTGTTTAGCAATGGTCACTGTTGAATTATCTGACCTTGAACTTTTCATTTGGTCCTGTAACATGGGTAAATTGTCATTTGGTCCTGTAACATGAGTAGTTGGTGTCACAACTCCTCCTTCAATTTGAAAGTTATTAAATTTATGTTTGGCATGCATAATACCATGGGTAGGTAGATGTGCAAGATATAATTTCCACGTGTTTAGCTGCAGGGTTTGCAGATTTATCTCACCTTGATCTTTAAGTATTTTTGTCATTTAAGACTCTCCAGACTGACTCGAGGTATCATTGTGTGCCTCTGTCAGTTTCAATTGATCTGATATTAGGGTTCTCCTTTGCCATATTTGCATAATTTTTTAGATGTATAATTTTTGTGTCACCAGCCGAGAGGCAGTGTGTCACTAAGGGATCACTTTTCCATTGTCTGTCTGTCGTTCTATTTGTCTGTCTGCTCGTCACAATTTCTTTTTTGGCCGTTATATGATATCTGAACTAATTATGTCTCCCCCATTTATGGGGAGACATATTGTTTTTGCCAGAGTTGTCCGTCCGTCTGTCCGTCCCAAACTTGTGTCGCGTGTATCTCTAAATTGTCTCCCCCTGATAACTTTGGAGTTATTGCCCCTGATGACTTAAAATTAGAAATCTTTGTGTCGCCCGTATCTCTGAAACCGCTTGTACTAGAGTCACCAAACTTCACAGGAATGTTCGCCAGCATGAGTTTATTTGCACCTATATTTTTTCAATTGTTTCCCCCTGATAATTTTTGAGTTATTGCCCCTGATATGAACACTTAAATTTATACAAACTTTGTATCACACGTATCTCTGAAACCAGTAGGGCTAGAGTCACAAAACTTCACAGGATTGTTCACTAGCATGAGTTGTTGTGCACCTTGGATTTTTGAATTGTCTCCCCCTGTTAATTGTTTTGGAGTTGCTGCCACTGATGACTTAAAATTAGACAAACTTTACTTAGTGTGGTGCATATATCTGAAACCACTAGGGCTAGAGTCACCAAACTTCACAGGAATGTTGACCAGCATGAGTTCTTGTGCACCTGGGATTTTTGAATTGTTTCCCCCTGTTAATTTTGGACTTACGGTCTCTGACGATTTAAAATTAGACAAACTTTACTTAGTGTGGTGCGTATATCTGAAACCACTAGGGCTAGAGTCACCAAACTTCACAGGAATGTTGACCAGCATGAGTTCTTGTGCACCTGGGATTTTTGAATTGTTTCCCCCTGTTAATTTTGGACTTACGGTCTCTGACGATTTAAAATTAGACAAACTTTACTTAGTGTGGTGCGTATATCTGAAACCACTAGGGCTAGAGTCACCAAACTTCACAGGAATGGTAACCAGCATGAGTTGTTGTGCATCTTGGTTTTATGAATTGTCTCCCCCTGATAATTCTTGAGTTATTGCCCCTGATATGATAACTTAAAATTAGAGAAACTTTGTGCTGCACGTATCTCTGAAACCAGTAGAGCTATAGTCACCAAACTTCACAGGAATGTTCACCTGCATGAGTTGTTGTGCATCTGGGTTTTTTAATTGTCTCCCCCTGATAAGTTTGGAGTTACTGCCCCTTATGACTTAAAATAAGAGAAACTTTACTTTGTGTCGTGCGTATCTCTGAAACCACTAGTACTAGAGTCACCAAACTTTACAGGAATGTTGACCAGCATGTGTTGTTGTGTACCCGGGGTTTTTGAATTGTCTCCCCTAGATAATGTTGGAGTTATTGCCCCTGATTACTTAAAATTAGACCCTGATAAGTTTGGAGTTACAGACATTACACTTGTGCACTGGAAAGAGAATTGGAGGGAGAGACATCCGTTTTTGTGACAAAAACAAACCTGTAGTTATTATAGAGCTTTCAAATTCCACATGTGTCTTCCTCTCATTGAGGACCATTGATGTAAGTAAGGTTCATCACTCTGCATGCAATACTGTTTGAATTATTCCCCTGTGATCTAATTTGCGCACTCCAGCATATTAACATTTTTTGTGTCAGCTGCGAGCAGGTGACACTGTGTTCCTCCGAACACTCTTGTTATATTGGTTGTATATTTATAATTTTTGAAGACAGGTGGATCTGGGTCATAACTATATGATGTACTGAC
Organism: Azorinus chamasolen; assembly: GCA_963576725.1. Classification (NCBI taxonomy): domain Eukaryota; kingdom Metazoa; phylum Mollusca; class Bivalvia; order Cardiida; family Solecurtidae; genus Azorinus; species Azorinus chamasolen. The sequence goes on along the minus strand of OY755251.1, from coordinate 5,771,591 downwards.
ACTGTAAATAGAATGTTGCATTTGAGTTTTGGTCATATGAGTGAGCTGACCCAATATAGTCATAGTATGCATCAATTTCTCTTGATTTACATGCGTATAAACTTACGGAAAAGGATGATTTTGTTATGTCACCTGCGAAGCATGACAGACATAAATGGGATCACTTTTTCCGTTGTTGCTGATACCATTGAATTCATACTTCACACATGGAACAAGCATGATGAGAGGAAGTGTCATGCACAAGGTCCATAACTCTAGCTTCAGCATTTTTGGAGTTATTCTCCCCTTTTTTCATTTTTTTGTTCGGCCAATATGTCCTGTTCTACTGATGCCATTGAATTTAAATATCACACATGGAACATGTACTTAAGGAGGAAAGGGTTAACTTAAGGTTTCTTCATCAATCATTGTTTGGTTGTGAATTCATTACACTGGAAAGCATACAATGTGCTGGAAAAAGACTCAAATATTAGATGGTGTGCAGATTTCAATGAAGGGACACTTTTCAACTCGGCTGCTGCTAGCATACACATATTTATGTTAACCCTTTCCTTCATATAAATGCCTTTTCACACCTTTGCAAACTGAGTAGACCCAGATGAGATGGCTCCAATAGGAGCCGTCTGATCAGGATCCACCTCTTTGCTTATGGTATAATATAGATATTTTTCTACAATACCAAAATCACCTTTTTTGCATATTCATGTAAGAAATAATTACAGCATGAAAATTAATTAGATTATTTTTAATATTAAAATGGCAAATGAACACAGAACTTTAAATTCTTAAACCTTTGAATTCTGTTGACTGAGACTATATCCTTTTTTTAGTTTAATAAATCTTTATATTAACCAAATTCAAAGGCAATATTAATTGTTTTATTAGTAAATATCAGCCCAAAAGTTTGCTTCTGATAACTTTGAGTAATATGTAAGGCTAGACAAATGTACACCGTAATCATGGAATTGAACCTTTCAGTCAAATGACTTTGCAATTATTACCTTATAATTTGTCACACCGTTTTATTTGTTGCTTCAATGATTTAGTTAAATAAACAGACAAGTATATAAAAAAAATATACAATTATCCTTTTAGTGAAGGAAATAAAATTTTAACCAGGAAAAAGTGTGATACACGTATATAATTTTTTTATGTTCATGTCATTTTATGTAAAAGACATAATAATGACTCTTCTCTTGCAGAATTTTAAAAGACATATCTCCTTCTTTACCCATGCCCTGTTGTATAATTACATATATCTTCACTATGTACAAGTATATCGTTGTGCAATCACTGCTGTGGAGTGCACTGATTGCACAATCAACGTGTGAATAGTGCAGACCCTGATGAGACAGCTCCTGCAGGAGCTGTCTCATCTGGGTCTTCACTATTGACAGGTAGGTATATTGACGTGAATAGCAAGCGAAGGGTTAATAGACGGCCTTTCAATCAATGCCTTTATTCGCATTTGCAAACAACTAGACTCCTATAGGAGCCATCTGTTCAGGGTCTGCTCTGTTTCGCTTTTGACACAATAAAAATATCACTACAAGAAAATGACTTCACATAATTCTGTTTGCGAATGCGTGAAAACGCATTTCTATGAAAGAAAGGGTTAAAAACCAATATATGTTGTTATTTCTATGTTACATTCACTTTGTTGAATTTTGTGCTCGTCTGTAAATACATGTCATACTGATATGTAGTTTGTTTATTGTAATTTGCTATAAACATACATGTATGTTTAATGCAATAAACTGTTTTGTATTGTAAAGATGCACATTTTCATCATTCCTTTGTCAGCTGTAAGAGAGCAGAGTCTGCTTCTATCCTCACACATTACATTTTGCAGACTGAATTACTGCTACTGCCACTTCTAGTACTACAGTACTACTACTACCAACGTAACGTAATAAAATTCTAACTTGAATGGTCAGGGTAGCGAAATGACTGTAGCGAAAAGGTCAGGGTAGAGAAACGTCTGGTAACCAGTCGTGTGACTGACTGACTGACAGACTGACGGACGGACGCACACAGTGCAAACCTAAAGTCCCCTTTGGTGTTGCCGGTAGGGGACTAATAATGGAACAAATATGCCTAATGTCATTATACTCCAACAAACGATTTTTTTTTTTTTTTGGGGGGGGGGGGGTTATACTGAATCGCCATGTCCGTCCGTCTGTTCGTTCGTCCGGATCATTACTTCCAAAGTATAAAAGCTATTGACTTCAAACTTTATATACAGATAGAACATAATTATTGACTACAAATGCAGTGCACTTTTATTTATTTTTTTCCAAAATCTTTATTTTTTTAACCCCATCTCTGTGTCAAAAGTGCTAGTGGGGGTATCAATCACCTTTAGTGGTACAGTATAACTGCGTTATTTCGACTCTCGTTTTTCCGAGATACCCTCTTATTCCGAGGGAATGTTGAGGTCCCGGCTCAAATTCTATCAAATCTAATTGAAAATACCTGCATTAATCCGAATAGCGATAATCCGAAAATTCGAGCATGTGTGCTGGTCCCGCGGATCATTCTGGTTCCTTTTATTGATTGTTTAATTCGAGCTAGGTGTTTTCCCACCTCCGAGGTAATTATTCACACCTTCTCGATACGTTGTCGTGACCTTTTGAAAGATCCGTCTATGGGACATGAGATCTTCCAAATGTGTGAATAACACATTCATTATGCAGACTTTACTTTGGTGTAAATAATGATGAGAATTTAGTAGACTGAAGTCTTAATAAACAAAGAGTCACAATCATAATTTGCATACGTTCGCAAACATGTTGTGATTTTTCGGTACCGCTGAAAGGGTGCCATATAACGTCTTTCTGCTTTAAATTTAGAAATACTGCAGTGCTTTTCGTGTAGTGCTTTGAAATTCGCAATATTTTTGTTAATTTTAGACAGTCTCGTTCATGCAGACTCTTGCTACGAGAGATGAACGAGAATAACTATGTCCGACGAAAAAAGCCGAGTGTTCCGATTATTAATTAATTTGGCCACTCGCCCTGATTTTCCTTACTACGAAACAGCACGGGAACGAAACGAAAATGTTTGTTTGTGCATCAACTCAGCACCGACAACTAAATTAATGTCGACAAATGGAAAATATGCAAAATAAACGTCATAACGCTATATATGCCGGGACTGTTCAAGGGATATGCCTAAATGGTTTGAAACAAGTTTTGAGTTTAATGTGAAGGGTCCGTTGAACGGACCCATACAAATTATACTGTTCAAAACTTCGGTCGCCGATGTAAATGGTGTTTTCTATTATCACTTATATAAGGAAAGAATCGATGAATTATAAACGCATTGAAGTTTATGATAATGTTAAACAATTTACTGTGAAGATATATGCTTCCTTTTGCCGTCAAACAATGCTCATGGAAATGACACAAAATGCTAGATATCGGTTATTTCGAGCATTGCGATAATTCGAGGGTTTTGCTGATTCCCGACGGTGCTCGAAATATCGCCAATATACTGTAGTTCTATTTATTTCTTTCATGAATATTCATTAGATTGATGGTTAACCCATTTATGTCTAGTGTCCTCATAGATGAATATGATTATGTTAACAGTGTAGACCAAAATTAGATGACTCCTGAATGAATCATTTGATCAGGATCTACACAATTTGCTCCGTAATTCATTTTCAAAGATTTAGGTTCTTCCAAATACATAGTTGGGCGAGTTCACCATCAGAAATATTAATGTCTCGTTAATGCGACCAGCATATATTTTAACGTAGAATCAGGTGGTTGCTTAATGCAGGAGAAAAATAATGCAGAAAACCCCAAAAGGACCTGCATTAACCCTCATATTGACGCCTCTGTTAACCCTTTCGCTGTTTATTGCAATTTTCAATACCTACTCAGTATTCATTAACAGAATAGCTATAATGAAAGAAGGAATATTGTAGAAATTTTAGAAAGCTAAGAAACAGAGCTATCAAATTCTATTAGCAAACAGAGCAGATCCTGATCAGACGGCTCCTCTAGGAGCCGTCTGATCAGGGTCTTCTCTGTTTGCAAATGCGCGAAAACACGCTTATATGAGGGAAAGGGTTAAAGTCACTTACTAAAACCATTGCAAATGCTCTACTTATCAATTCTAAAATTGTCCATTTTTCTAGTAAATGCTCTCTTTCGGTAGATTTATTTAACACCTTTTCACGTATTTACAAACAGAGTAGAACCAGAACAGACGGCCCTGCTGTTCATGCCAGCATGAAAATTCAGTTATTTTCACCAATTCGTTAATCCTAACATTAATATTTATGAAATTAAGGAACACTCAAAAATAAGCCCCTGTTTTTATTCCCCTGTTGACGATAGTCAAGGGGCATTATGTTTTGCACTTGTCCGTCCGTCCGTCTGTCTATCCGTCCGTCTGTCGGTGTGTTACGCTTTTACGTGCAGTTGGTTGTCACAGTTTTTTCAAGTGCTATATGTAAGTAATTTCTACGCTTATACACATGAAACTTCACACACACATTAATCACCATCTCTGCTATCATTTGGCACCCCACCCTTGCTGTCCGCAAGCCCAAGGTCAAGGTCAAATGACTTGGAAATTTTACTTGCAGATGGTTGTCACATTTGTTAAAAACGTGCAGTTGGTTGTCACAGTTTTTCATTGTCTTAAATCTCACTAGTATATATTATAGCTATTGGCATCGAATTGCATATACACATTGAACACCATCCATACTTTCATTGCGCACCCAGCCCATGCTGCCCGCACCTCCAAGGTCAAGGTCAAATGACTTAGGAATTTTACGTGCAGCTAGGCAAGCACCACCACGGGGGCATCGCTGTTTCTTACAGACACAATTTTCTAGTTTATTGAAATAACATAAGCACGATAACAAACAGTTTGGATCCTGATGAGACGCCGAGGTTGCACAGGTTATCAAGATACGACATTGGCAGCGAAGGTGTAACTATAGAGTCCACTCGTTATGAACTACTTAAATGTGTTAGAGGAGTTGAAATGATAAACCAGGTGCGGATCCAGGGTTTCAGATTGGGGGGGGGGGGGGGGGGGGGAGGCGCAGCCACATGCCCATAAAACCAACTAATTATTGCAATTTGGTGGCCGTTATAGGGAGGTTTTACTGTAGTGTGTTTGTAATACATGTTGAAAAAGAGCGTAATTGGACGAGGAAAATAAAAAAAAACCTCAGATTAAATTAATGTTTTATTGAATTTTAGTAGATCTAGACCTTAAATATTACGAAAAAGGTAAATCTGCGCCTGTAAACAGTGCCGAACTTGATCAGAGGGTCCCCTAGGAGCCATGTGATCTAGGTCTACACTGTTTAGAAATGCCACACATGCGTATCACGAGTTGAAAAGGTGAACTCGACGCCATTAACATCTTTTGACCTCAAGTAATGTTTGTCTGCAAACCATGTCGTCTGCTTGAAATTTCTCCTTTTTTCTGAAACGTAAGTGGCGAGTCAAACAGTTTGAATCCCGACGAGACACTGATTATTCAGCATCTCATCTGGATCCAAACTGTTTGTAAAGGTAATCACAGATTAGCAACTTGGGGCAGACCCTATGAGTCTCTTTCTGACGTATGTGGCGCCAACAGCGTTAGTCAATAAGTGATTTTTCAGAGCTAAATATCCCCTGCTTACTTATAAATATTTATGTAAGAAATACTATACAATATCATGAACCAGGACAGAAATGTAGAATCATATCTATAGAATTCCACAACTAAACGGAGTTTACCCTGAGGGCTCCTACATGAGATGTCTGATCTGGGTCTTCTCTGTTTGCAAGGAGTTAAAAGACGCCCCTGTCAGATAAAGGACTGTTAACCCTTTTCCTAATGTACATATTTGCATAAATTGACCTCTTGATGAATATTAATTAACTTAATTGGCATGATGTACATATTAACCCTTCGCTTGCTATTCACGTCAATATACAATATACATGTACCTACATGTAAATAGTGAATACCCAGATGAGACAGCTCCTGCAGGAGCTGTCTCATCAGGGTCTGCACTATTTACAAATTGATTGTGCAACCAGTGCACTCCACATCAGTGATTTCACAGCGAAATACTTGTACACAGTGAAAATATATGTAATAGAAGTGTATTTTAAAATTTAGCAAGCGAAGGGTTAAGGGTTTTTTATTGAAAAAACTACAGAACCAGATCTATATAACTCCATAAGCAAACACAGCAGACCATGATCAGATGGCTCCTATGGGATATGGGTCTACACTATTTGCAAAGGTGTGAACAAGCGTTTATATGAGGGAAAGGGTTAATTTATTTGAACGAAAACCGGTTCTTAACCCTTTCCCTCATATAAACGTGTTTTCACGCATATGCAAACAGAGTAGACTCAGATCAGACGGCTCCCAGAGGAGCCGTCTGATCAGGGTCTGCTCTGTTTGCTAAAGGAATTGAATAGATAGTGTCTATACTTTCTAAAATAGCTACAATATTGCACCTTCCATATTTCTTTGTAACTATTTTGTCCATTAATATTAGGTAGGTATTGAAATTTTGAATAAACATAGAACAGGGAAAGGGTTAACCTTTAAACCACAACGGGCTATTTTAGTAACAACGTTTGTAAACAGTTTAGATCCTGATAACACATCGATAAAAATCCCCACAGGACCGGTGTTGTTACAATCTTGGTTTTGATTGGAAATGAACGAAAGGAATTCTTCATTCACTACATACACATACTACAGACGTCAAGGGTTTGCGGGTTTTATCTCTTTACATGAAGGACCAGATCACATGAAGTTGACTAAATGGTGTCGGTTTTCATTGAACAAATATGACTGGTTAATGTGTGGATATCACGGTGGCAATATTGATAACAGGTATGGCTGTCTACTGGCTTGTTTTCTTTTATCATCATTCTGAATAACGGAAAATTTTATCATGACAAATTGTAGAATCGTAAATATGTTATTCCATAAGCAAACAGAGCTGACCCTGATCAGACGACCCTACAGGTGTAGAAAGACGTATTTATGGAGAACATCGTTAAATATAGCTAGTGTCACGAGGTGGGAGAGGGGTGCAAATACCGTTGTTTTTAGCGAGCATCTACTGAATAAACATATACATTAAAAACCCTCTAAACCGGAATCAGGAAGAATTCAGGTCTTCGTAGGCTTAACCGTATCCTTCATATTATAAACGTGTTTTTACGCATTTGCAAACAGATCACTAGACCCAGATCAGATGGCTGGTCAGCGTTTGCTCATGGCTTTTGACATATTTGTGTCTTTAATTTCTAAAATGGCTACAATGTTCCACCTTCCACATTTCAATTTAACTATTTTATCCATTAACATTTAGTAACGTTAGGTATTGAAATCTGGAATAAACATAGAACCAATCCGGGAAAGGTTTAACCCTTTCGCTGCCAAACTCTGTCGTCTGCTAACATTGTCGTCTGCTACAAATTTTCATTTTTTTTTATTTTCTTCATTATTGTTTCAAAAACATAGTAACAGTATCAAACAGTTTGGATCCTGATGAGACGCCGAGTTACTCGGCGTCTCATCTGGATCCAAACTGTTTGCATAGGTAATCACAAGATCCGGCATTGGCAGCGAAAGGGTTAATGCAGGATGGAGGTCACGCGGAAAGCTCCTTTTAGAGCTTTCTACATGACTTACACCCTGCATTAAGCTGCCACGTGTCTTAACCCTTCGCTTGCTGAATTTTAAAATACATTTCTCCTTTACCCATGTCCTGTTGTATAATTACATATATCTTCACTGTGTACAAGTATTTCGCTGTGCAATCACTGCTGTGGAGAGCACTGGTTGCACAATCAGCTTGTAAATAGTGCAGACCCTGATGAGACAGTTCCTGCAGGAGCTGTCTCATCTGGGTCTTCACTATTTACAGGTAGGTATACTGACGTGAATAGCAAGCGAAGGGTTAAAGATAGAGGGGTTTTAATGTACATGAAAGTACATGTATATAGATAATATGGCTGCTTAATCATCAATCTTCTGAATAATAAAATCTGGCTTCTCCTTTTGTGAATATCAATTAATAAAAGAAATGATCACTGAAGAAAACTATTTCATATGACAAACAGTGCAGACCCTGATCAAGAGGCTCCATTACAAGCCATTTGATCTGGGTCTAAACTGTTTGCAAAAGTTTTGTATACCCGGTTTACGCACGTTAAGCATCAATGCAGTGCAGCAGTAATGCAGAAAACTTCTCTAGGAGCTTACTGTAAATAGTGCAGACCCTGATGAGACAGCTCCTGCAGGAGCTGTCTCATCTGGGTCTTCACTCTTTACAGGTAGGAGTATTGACGTGAATAGCTAGCGAAGGGTTAACTTCCGTCCTGTCATAACTTGTACGCCGCTATGAAAAAAAAGTCTACCCAAATTTGGATTCGGCGCAATTTCGACTGCTTCTGATTTAATCGAGATTTTAAGATTGATCGAGTGTCAAGCAGCTTGGATCTTGATCAGTGGCCGAGTTATTCGGCACAGGTTATATGCAAAGATCAGTAAATTCGCGAAAAGCGTGACATACATTTATGCTTATTCTGAATAATCGCTTAATCCTTTTCCTCATAGAGAGGACTTTTAGCACCACTGCAAACAGAGTAGACCAAGATCAGAAGCTCCTGCGTGAGCTGTCTGATAAGGGTTTTCTCTGTTAGCTGACGGCATAAAATAGAGCGATTCTGAAGGCTCTGCCACAGTCCATGGTTACTCATGCATTAATGAATTAATATTTTAGGGAAGGGTATAATATAGTATTGGCAGTAGTGTTAGAACTCGGTGCCGGGTTATGGTCTTCACTGTTTGTAATTCGTACAAAATAAAGCACACTGTTCAGTGTTCACTTTCGTTTCAACCATAAACATACGCTCATCCGGCAGCACCACGACGTCAGGCCAGGGTCTACACTGTTTGCAATTATAATTATGTTGGAATGGCATTCTTCCTTACAATAATCATTCACATCACATACACGTATTACTTTCGTTATTACAAAGGAGCCGTCTGATCAGGGCCTGTTCTGTTTGCGTATGGAATATATTATAGATCAGCTGATCGTTTCTGTTATTGTGAAAAATTCCCGTGTTCATCTGCCATTAACTTTTTCGCTGCTAATTTGTGTCGTCTGCAAACTTTGTCGTCTGCTACATTTTTTTTATTTTTCTTCATTTGTGTTTTCTAGAAACAGCCACAGTAACAAACAGTTTGGCTGTTTGGCGAATTACTCGGCGTCTCATCTGGATCCAAACTGTTTGCATAGGTAATCACAGATGAGACATTGGCAGCGAAAGAGTTTTTTTTAAAAAAAAAACAAACAACAACACGTAATGAATATATTCTTCATGTCAATATTTCATGAAGTAAAGAGCTGTATAAAAAAAATATCTTGGGCCACTCAAGAAAAGTGCAAAGAACAACAGTTAAGTGTGATTACGTTTAGTTTACTTACGATAAAGGAAGTTGACCAATCAGTGCACTTTTGTTTCTATGTACGTGTCCTGATTGGTTCCTGCAATCGAAACTACTCGTCTAATTCAGATGGTACGTGACATTCGCCGCTTAGTTTCCTGAAGAATCTGCGGTTCGGCCTTCGTAGAATTACATTATGTTGATTAAAGATTAATTGAAACGGTATAATAATAGCAAACTTACATTTTTTTTATCTACAGTAATATCTGGATTATACGAACACTCTGGACAATACGTATCATTATCGACCTTTAAGACAAGTTAAAGCTTAATGCAGGGTGAAAGTCATGCAGAAAGCTCCTCTAGGAGCTTTCTGCATGGCTTTCACCCTGCATTAAGTAGCCATCTGGCTACAAAGACATACATTCTGCATTAATAAAATTCCATAGTATCGTGTTTTTACTGTATTGTTTATGAATGGTGACAACTCAAGACAAGAAAACAAGACAAAACAACTCGGTGTCGTCAAGACAACATTATACAGGCAGCTCCTTTGAAAGATGACAGAGTTATGCACATATCTTCCAAAGGAGCTTTCTGCATGACTTTCAACCAACATTAAGCTGCAACCTAGTCTCATTAGTGAGCTGTAAGACAGCGTGCTAATTCTGTGATGGTTGCCGGGATATCGTTAAAACCGGAAGTAGCGCGATATCACCAATGTGAACCAGTTGCCACCTGTCTACAAGAACGGCACTTATGGTAACTGTAACGACCGGTTTAGAGGAATTTTACTGTACAATAAGCCAATCCTAATTCGTCAGTTTAGATTAAAAATGAACAGGAATATTTCAGCTTGTCTTTCCCAGAAATACGTTTAACCATACATCTAGCCAATTATATCATATGACATTTGCTAGCAGTGTAGATCCAGATCAAAGGGCTCCTGAGTGAACCCTTTGATCTGGATCTACACTGTTTGTCTTAAAATATTTTTTTTCAGTGTGATAAATTTTGATACTTGTGGGAATTAATATTGAGAAAGAGAAGAGACATTTTTAATAATATTGATTAAGTGCTTGTTAATTCATATCACCAGGACATTTTCTAAACACACTCCCAGCATGTCGCAAAAGGTTCATTTTACCCTTTACTTGATGGTGCTTTTTAACTATTTCCATCGTATAAACACATTTGCAAACAGAGTAGACCCAGATCAGACGGCACCTATAGGAGCCGTCTGATCAGGGTCTATTCTGTTTGCTTATGATATTATAAAAGATCTGACTACAGTTTCTACTAAAACCAAACAAAATCTGTGTGTATATGCTACATGTATAATGAAAATGCAGGTAATAAATATTCATGATGTCAATATCTTTTACATGAATATTAAACAGGGATGGATTAATATGAGTTGACCCCGGTTAGACGGTTTCTGTATGAGCTGTCTGGCCAGGGAGGGTCTGTCCTGTTTACTTATATGATACAGATTTGATTCCATACCCATCGCTATGGTAATGAGTTTCCTTATATTCATTTACTTTGATGCAAGATGCAAGAAATAAATTAATTTTCAAAATTGGCAGTCTTACTGAAATATTCACCGAGTAAAGAGGTAGGTAAACACCTTGTACAAATTCACCGATTTTCTCAAATTTCTTTAATTATTTTAACCCGTTACTCCATGACTATCCATGTAAAAAATAATGACATCATGAATATTAACTAGATTAACCCATTCCCTCATATTGACGACTTTTGACGACTCTGTAAAAGTCACTTTGTGAAACCATTGTGTTAAATAGAGCATTTGCTCCTATAGGAGCAAATGCTCTATTTATCACAATGGTTTCAAACTACTAAATTCTAAAATTTTCCTTTTCTCTAGTTAATGCTCCTTTTTTGGTAGATTTATTGAAAGAGGTTGTATCTAAAAAAAGCCTATGAGGTAATGAATCAACAGTTACAGAAGCACATAGACACACTATGTTTTGGACATGGCAGAAACTGTAGACATATCAATACTATATCATAAGCAAACAGTGCAGACCCTGATCAGACGGTTCCTATATGAGTCGTCTGATCTTGGTCTACTGTGTTTGCAAAGGCGTAGAAAGGAAGGCGTATTTATAGAGTAACGGGTTTCTTATATTCATTTAAACGTCATGTACAAATTCACCGATTTTATCCGATATCATTATCAATTCAAGGATTCTCTACTTATTATATCCCTTAGTTTGGCGAATATTCATGTAAGAAATATTGGCTACATGTATTTATCAGCTGCAATTGTATGAAGACACAGAATATAGAATATATTGATCATCGTAGAACCTGTGTATATAATTATGCACGTATTATTCCATTAGCAAACAGAGTAGACCCTAGTCAGACGGCTCCTATTTGTTTGAAAAAAGGTCAAAAAGGGATCAAAAAGCGTCTGTCAGGTGAAGGGTAATCCATATGATATCGTTTATCAAGATTTACAGTCTCGGTTTTAACCCATTTCCCTTATAGGTTTTATTTTTAGACATAACCTCTTTGAATAAATCAACTGAAAAAGGACACTTATGAGAAAACCATATTTACTTTAGAATTGTGTAGTTTTTAATCCATTGTGATAAATAGAGCATTTGCTCCTATGGGAGCAAATGCTCTATTTATCACAATGGCTCGAAAAAAAGACTTATAAAGGCGCGAAAGGTGTCAATATGAGGGAATAAAGCTGAACTTTCAAAGTGGAATGTTCCATAATTCCATTATTGTTTAACGATATAGCCCATTGAGTATAAAAGGGTATACTGTGAGAGAGGGGATTTCGAATGGCAAACAGAGCTTACCCGTACCAGATCCCTCTGATCTGGGTCTGCTCTTTTTGCCAAATGCGAGTGCACATGTACTTATTGTTCCGAGTACAAAGCGTTAACCAGGACATATAATTACGGCCAGTCTCAAATTCCACTTTTGAAATTTCTTCCTTTTTATTTCAAGAACTTGATCCGATTCTCAAACAGTTTGGATCCTGATGACATTGGGTCTAGACTGTTTGTAACAGTATACATGTGTACACATAAATTACATATTCGCCGATGGCAGCGAAATGGGTTAAACCCGATCGGTTCAAGCAGACGACATACCCTTCACCTGCTAAATGTGATTAGCTCTCATTTGCAAACAGTTTGAATCCAGATGAGACGCCGAGTAACTCGGCGTCTCATCAGGATCCAAACTGTTTACTACTTGGTCAGCAGTTTCTCGAAAAGTTTGAACGAATTGTGAAACAATTGTCATAGATCGGAGGTTAAGCAGGCGTCATTTTCAATGTAGGCCCAGGCTGTATATATTCACGTATATACTATATATATAGGATGGACTCGTTTTCGGACAAACAAAGATTGGGAATTCCCCTATACCTAAATTTCTAAATATTATTGACGGATATTCCTACAAAGCCGGTTTTTTAATATACTGACACATTTTTTGCATGTGCATTCCCCCGTATGACGAAAAAGGATTTAGTTGTTGTGTTGGAGGTATGTTTGTTAATAAATATATATTTTATCAAAGTGTCGTCTGCTTGAATATTTTCGTCTTGTTTTATGAACATGCTTTCTGCTGATATCTTAACCCTCATGTCGTTATGCGAGATCTGACTGGTATTTGCCAACAGCCTGGATCCAGATCAGACTCCGGGTAACTCGGCGTCTCATTAGGATCCAAGCTGTTGACACTCGTTCAGTAGTTGCTCAAAAACCTGTATCCATGCTTGTAAAGCTTTTAGTTGAGTCTGAGTTCGTTATCAAGCTTTTGATTGGTCAGATTTGAGCCTTTGATCGATTCGGAAGTAGTCAATTTTCACCATATAGAGATTTAAGCAGATTTTTTTTTTCACAGCGGATAAGGGTAAAATGCATTTCAGTTGTAGGACAGTGGAATCACTTAACTCTCTAAAATATTCATGCAAAAAATAACTACATCATGAATATTTATTAGCTGAATTTTCATGATGGTATATACATGTACACACACGTTTTGACAGAATGTGTATTATCAGATCTACATAATATCATAAGCAAACAGAGCAGTTCCTGATCAGACGGCTACTACAGGACCAACATAGGGTTAACAGAACAGATCATGTTTTGATAATCTTATTTTTAACTTGTACTAAAGTGTACAACGTCACATCATCGAATACCCGCGACTGAATGATTCCGTTACACTTGCACCCAGTCCATATGAATGTTGGGTACCACAGGGGGCCATTTCGTGGGTCTAGATGGTCTAAAAAGTCAAAAACATTGATTGGTCGATTTAGTGTTATATAATTTACGTATATATTATAACACTAAATCTACCCAATCAATTCTCTTGACTTTTTAGACCATCTATACCCACGAAATGGCCCACTGTGTTGGGTATGGTATTAACGCATTACCTCATATAGGCTGTTTTAGACCCATCCTCTTTGAATAAATCTACCGAAAAGGAGCATATTATACTAGAGAAGGGAAGATTTTAGAATTGTCTAATTTTAAACCATCGTGATAAATAGAGCATTTGCTCCATTGGAGCAAATGCTCTATTTAACACAATGATTTCAAAAAGTGACTATTACAGAGGCGTCAAAAGGCGTCAATACGAAGTAATAGGTTAAGGAACCGTGTAATCTGGGTCTACTCTGATTATAAATGTAGTTAAATGCGTCTCAATGACGTAAAAGGGTTAAAAACTGTACCCAGATGAGTAAGGATTGTCTTATGATTTTACCTCATGAATATTATTTAAGAAATAATGGCATTATTAATATTAACTAGATTAAAACTCGTGTGTCCATATATCAATATACAGTAAACCTCTCTATAACGGCCACTAAATTACATCAAGTATTATGTGTTAAAGGCAGGTGGCTGCTTAAAGCAAGGTGGAAGTAAAACAGAACGCTCCTATAGGAGCGTTCTGTTTTACTTCCACCTTGCTTTAAGAAGTCACCTGCCCTAAATACCAACTAATTAACTCAATTTAGTGGCCGTTATAGAGAGGTTTTACTATACCGTTATACACTCATGATGTCAATATTTCTTACATGGATATTCATGAAATTAGTGGAACGTTTGATTTGCCAAGAGGATTCAAACGTCTAATCTCATCGTAACACAAATAATCCGTATTCTGTACTAAACCTTTACTCCATGAGTATTCATGTAAAAAATAATAACGTCATGAATATTACATGTAATTAGATACCTTTTATAATGTGCATATAAGCACATTGATATTTAGCTATGGCAGACACCTTTACGAGTCCATGAGCAAACAGAGCAGACCGTGATCAGACCGCTAAGTTCTACGGGAAGCCGTTTGATTTTGGTCTACTCTGTTTGCTTAGACGTATCTATAGGGTGTCTATTTAGTCCATAGATACATCTTTTAACGCTTGCCGGAGAAAGGCCAGGTCTGACGGCCTCTCTAGGATCCGTCTTCTCAATTTGCGTTAAAAGTAAATGGGTGAGCTGTACCTTGAATAACCTGGTTTCATCTTCTGAGTTAATTCTTTCCCTGTTCAATATTCATGTAAGATATAATGGCATCATGCATATATATTAGCTGAAGTTTTATAATGTAAACGTTTCAAGGAAATGTTTTGCTTTGCCAAAAATTGTTGAATCAGATCTACATCATGTCAAAAGCAAACAGAGCAGACCCTGATCAAACGGCTCCTATAGGAGCCGTCTGATTTGGGTCTACTCTGTTTTCAAATGCGTGAAAATGCGTTTATATGAAGGAAAGGGTTAACTCTTTTAGCAAAAATAATTATCGTATATAAATGATATCGTCTACGTCACAGATCGGACTTTCCTTCACGTGTAAGTGATGTGTCAAACAGTTTGGATCTCAGTAAGACACCGATTTACATTTCATCTTATCTAGATCATGTTTTTTTTTTTTATCATTTTGGGAAGATGACCCATACTCCTGAAATTGGGAATTTTGTCTGAGTTGGGATTGTTTTAGCTCTAAGAAGGTTTCTTCAAATTCCCTCCAACAAATGTCAATTGCACACACAATAGACCCGGCCAGGCCAAAACCTCTTACATCCATAAACAAACAGCAGACTAAGATCAGACAGCTCTCGTAGGAGCTGTCTAATCTAGGTCTGCTGTTTGTTTATGAATTTTAGAAGTTTTGGTATATGACTGAATATTTTGGATAAACATTTTTACCTATGAATTGGGAAGTTTTTGTAATCTGATTAGGAAACAATCCACACGTTTTCCAATGGGGAAAATAGCTCAATAGTGGCTATAAATCACTTGGAAAAAAGCCCGGTAGATAAAGCTGTTGGGGCACAGATAATCAACGATTGGTTAATGGAAGCAAACTCTGTGAGCGTCACCAGGCACTAATGTTTCCGCAGAATAAGAATAATAAACCTACCTCGCACCTTTTACTGCTAGCATTGTCGCATGTTGTGTACATTTGGTCTGCCTCCAGGTTTAGAGCACAGGGGTCTGGACCGCTTCGTGGGGGTCTATACATGTATGTTTTATATTATATAGAACATATAGACCCCCATGAAGCGGTCCAGACTCCTCTGTTTTAGTGGGGGTTTTTTCTGTATCGGAGCAACAGATAAATGTGCGTATTCAAATACATTCAACTATATTCAAATCTGTATATATATATAAAGAATTATTCGGCGTTTCATCTAAATCTGAACTGTTTGTACATGATAACACTGACCCGTCTTCCCGACAGTGATATCATATACAAGGAGAAATTGAGATATTTCCCGAAAAACAAGAAAACGCTTTTAAACAATAAATACATGTATACGCACATGTACTTGAACTAATGTTAAATAAGTGAAATAATGACACCATGAATGATAATAAGACGGGATTTTTTTTATCATGGCATTGGAATACAGGATTGTTTTCGTCATAGCAAGAACTGTAGAAAAAGCATTACTTCATACGCAAACATCAGACGGTTTTTACAAGAGCCGTCTGATTGGAGTCTACTATGTTTGTTAATATATAAAATGCGTTAGATATAGCTCAAAGATAAGTAATGTTTCGTCTACTTCAATTATTACAATGTATTTTCTGATTTTCTCCCATTACTTTACCAAAATATGGCCAAAGTGTGAAACAGTTTGGATCCGCATTATGCGGCGTCTCATGAGGATCCAAACTGTTTGCAGATAGGTAATCACGGTTTAAACAGTAGTGTGCCAAAAGTTAATTCACACAGATGTCGATATTTATGCCTAGCTTCATTGGAAATTTGGTCAAATAAACCGAAACTGAAACCGAAACCGTTTCAGTGTTTAGTTCATGCATGGTGTGCCTAAAAGGGGCCACAAACAAACAGTGTAGCCCTAAATCAAATGACCCCTAAAGCTAAAGGAGTGACTGAACCCTAGTTTGCATTGTTTGCTTAACCCTTCGCTTGCTATTCGCGTCAATATACCTACCTGTAAATAGTGAAGACCCAGATGAGACAGCTCCTGCAGGAGCTGTCTCATCAGGGTCTGCACTATTTACAAATTGAATGTGCAACCAGCTCACTCCATAGCAGTGATTTCACAGCGAAATACTTGTACACAGTGAAGATATGTGTAATTATACAACAGGACATGGCTAAAGAAGGAGAAATGTATTTTAAAATTCAGCAAGCGAAGGCTTAACACATTATTTTCCTACTGTCATATTTAACCCTTTACTTTACATGAACGACAATTCACGCATTTGCAAACAGAGTAGACCTAGATCAGACTGCTCCTATAGGTTTGCTCTGTTTGCTAATGGAAGTTGGCAGATAAGTTTTCTTTACTTTCTAAAATCACTACAATGCTCCACCTTCCGTGTTTTATTACAACCATTTTATCCATAAATATTCAATAAGTATTGAAATTTGGAATACACATAAAACGGAAAGGGTAAAACATACTTGCGGAAACACCCCTTCAACTTAAGATGGTTCATAATTCATTCTTGAAAAATGTTCTTTAACCTTTAGCCTGCTGAGCAAAATAATTTTACAGAATGTTTCACCTACTGCATTTTCAAATTTCAAGCTATAATCAATTTGTCTACCAAAATACAATCAGGGTGTGAAATAGCTTGGACCCTGATGAGACGCCGAGTTACTCGGCGTCTCATCTGGGTCCAAGCTATTTGCATAGGTATTCACTCATCCGCCCGTAGCAGGCTAAAGGTTAAAGTATGCTTAAGCTCCTGTTATGCTAAGCGCGACCTGATCGATATTTTACAAACAGCTTGGATCCAGATAAGACGCCGAGTAATTCATACATTAGTTCATTCAATTCTATTTTATTCCATTAATTTACTGGTACTTATTAACATGATGCATGACTCATTATAGTAGTAGTAGTAGTTTATTCAATTCCTCCAAGTTTGGAGATCAGTAACATATATACAGGTAACAGTGTAAAAGGAATAAATATGAGTGTAATATGAACCTTGCATTTGTGCAGTAACTGTTCAGAGTCACATCATGACATATTAATGTACAAAATGGTACACAATAGATTCTTACATACATTAACCTGTCAATCGAATCAATAACATTAACCCCTTCCGTGCCACAATGACGGGTTTATGATATCACATGCAAACAGTTTGGATCCAGATGAGACGCCGTGTAACTCGGCGTCTCATCAGGATCCAAACTGTTTGACACTCTGTTTACTGTTTTATAAAGCAAATGGAAGAAGTGAACACACTTACACTAAAATAAACGAAACTATGCCCAGCAGACGACAATGCTGGCACCGAAAGGGTTAATATTTGTTATCATTAATATTCTACTACGGTGTATGAATAAAAGGCATTTTGGCCATGCAAAACCAAATATCTCCAATCAGCGCTATGTAATTCCGCAAGTAAAAAAGTAGACCCTGATCAGACTGCTCCTACAAGGGCCATCTGATCTGGGTCTGCTCTGTTTGCAAAGGCGTTAAAAGGCGCTTATATGAGGAGCGGTAAGGGTTAACCCTTTACTACATGAATATTCATGTAAGAAATAATGACGTCATGAACATTAATTAGACTAATTGTTATACAGTAGTAGCATATGGACACAATAATTATTTACCAAGGCAGAACATGTTCTTATCTATATTGTATCATAAGCAAACAGAGCAGACCCGGATCAGAAGCTCCTCTAGGAGCTGTCTGATCTGGGTCTACTCTGTTTGCAAAGGCGTATAGAAAGCCGTATATATGGAGTAAAGAGTTAACAATCAATAACAAAAACGTTGAACAAGGAAGTAGTCAACTAAAATAAATGTTCACACGAAACTGCAATCAATGTATACCTGTTTATTGACTCTTTGAACGCGGAAATGGACTTAACTGACATTTGCAAACAATGTAGATCAGTATCAGAGAGCTCACATGACAGTTTCTAATCGCTATATACAACGCCCACATGTACCACCTGTTGTAGCAGTAAACGAGTCAGTTTTTACCTTATCCGTTTCCTCCATGAATATTCATGTAACAGATATTGACGTCATAAATATTAATTACAACGTACATGTATATTAATTTGTCATAATGGCACATGGACACAGGGTTTGTGGTGATGGCAGAAACTGTAGAATCATACCTATATTATATCATAATCAAACAGAGCAGACTCTGGTCAGACGGCTCCTATAGGAACCGTCTGATCTGGGTCCACTCTGTTTGCAAAGGCGTAGAAATGAGTATTTATAGAGTAAATGGTTAAAGGGACACCTTTTCATACGGACTAACATCCAGGCCTGACAGCTCCTGCTGGGACAGTCTGATAAGAGCCTGCTCTGCTTGCCTATACGCATTTGCATATAAATATCTGCTTCCATATTCAGTTTGCCAAGGTCAAAATACCATGTGTTCATATGCCATGATTTAATATAATATTCATGATGTCAATTTTTTTTACAGCAATATTCATCAGGCAAATAGTTAAACATTTCCCTAATATAAATAATTGTTCATGTATTTGCAAACAGGATATAGCCAGATCAGATGGTCCCTGTAGCAGGGTCTACTCAGTTTGCTTATGAAATTATAACAGACAAGGGTCCATGCTTATAAAGCTTTTTAGCTGAGTCTGAGTTCGTTCTCAAACTTTTGATTGGTCAGAGTTGAGTTCTCAAGCTTTTGATTGGTCAGATTTGAGCCAAAGGCTCAAATCTGACCAATCAAAAACTTGAGAACGAACTCAGACTGAACTAAAAGTTTTATAAGCATGGACCCTGACTCTACATACAGTTTCTAAAAGCACCAACATCTTGGAACAAATATCCGAGGCGAAAAGGGGTGGGGTTAGACTTTGATAAACGTTCTTATCGTGTAAGCGTTAACCCAGTCTTTTTGTGCCGCTGTAAAAATAACCTTTTCAAACCATTGTGTTAAATAGAGCAATTTGTTCTATTTATCACTGTGGTTTCAAAACTACCCAATCCTGAATTTTCCTTACAAAATGGCAGATATCTAAAACATTATTTCCTCAGTCATTAAAGTGGCATACTTTTGTAAAAACCCCACCACGTTACAGATTTATGACCCTTGGTCAGACTATAGCCCTTGTGATTGTGAAGCACCAAAATATCCTTTGTTTATACAGTTGAACTTCTATATCTCAAACTTCTAGGGATCATACAAATTACTTCGGGATAAGAGATGTTCGAGTTATCCGATTTCTAATCTTAGCAATTTAATGCAGATAGAAAGTAATGCTGAAAGCCCCTGCATTAATCTGTCACATGTGTCTCTAGATATGCATAGTGATACATTTTACAATAATTATGTATTGTAAATTTTGGAAGGACCGAACTATTAGTTCGAGATATCCCGAAGTTCGAGATATCGAAGTTCAACTGTATGTTGTTATAAACAATGCAGCTAATAATAATCATGAAACTATTGTTTCTAACTTGAATAGTAATCAGGTTAAAGGTTAACTCGATACGACACGATTTCATATGATTTTAGTATTATAAGCATGTAAAAAGCCACCCACTCAACAATGTTACCATACCTACAACAATTTTGTCCTTCTGAGAAGTAATATAATCGCACGTATTATTTTCTTCCTGTCCCAGTTTACCTGTAACCTGAAAAGTCTAACAGTTTTAAATTGACTCATTAGCTAAGACGTTAGCCACACCTGGTTGATCGGCTTGACGGAAATAGACGAACTATTCCGATTTCGCATGTAACTGTACAGCCTCAAAGTAATATGAATCAAGACCACCGCATACGGGTGTAAATGCTCATAGTGACATTTTAAGGTTTTATTTCCTAAGTCCATAAAGGGACATACTTTTGTAAATGGACATTACAGAGTTATGGACCTTGGTCAGATTGTAGTTCTTGTGATGGCGAACAAGTGTGTTAAGTTTCATAAGGTAGGATTTGCTTGAACAGTTTTAAAACAATAGGCAATGTCAAAGTGTTTGTGTTATTTTTTTTAAGAAATCTGTCAGGGATCAAGGTCAAGGCCACAAGTAAAAATATGAAACATTGATGAAAAGGCATTGCAACAAGGGATTCACACATGAATATGAGAGCCCTGCTTGTTACGGTTACAATATGGCAGACATCTACGAGACATCTCGTAAGTCCATAAAGGGGCATAATATTGTAAAACAGTCTTACAGAGTTACGGTCTTTTTCAGATTATAGCCATTGTGATGGTGAACAAGCATGTGAAGTTTCATAGAATTTGAAATGATTAGTAAAGAAGTAATAGGAAACTTAAAGTTTCCTAACGAAGACAACGAAAAATGACAGCGTGGACACCGGAGTTGCGACAATAGCTCGTACGTTTTTTTTAAAATAGATGAGCTAAAACCAAGACCTGTTACAGTCACGTGACAAATGCCCCCAAAGGATGTCACTGGTCCTAAAGCCTGGGTCGCGTGTATGCATGGACCATATTTTTGTAGAAGCCTATTTGTGCTAAGCTATTTCAAAATAGTTTTATGTAAAACCATATTTAAGAAAACACAAATATGTATATAGAGAGAGACACTCATTTTTTAGCGTTGATCCCATAGTGTGACCTTGACCTTAGAGACAGGAACCTGGTTATTTTCGGGACTAGACATCGTCTCAAGGTGGTGAACATTTGTACCAGGTTACTTTGAAATCAACTCGCATATATGTATATCCACTCCGGTGTCCAACTTGATAATGATTTATAATTACAAACAGTGCAGACCCTGATCAGAGTTAAATCCTTTCCCTCATATAAATACCTTAATACGCATTTATAAAACACAGTGTAAACCCAGATCAGACCACTCCTGAAAGATCCGTCTGGTCAGGGTCTGCTCTATTTACTTTTGAAATTATAATTGATCTAATTCTACAATTTCTACTAATACCAATACAAACCCCGTGTTCATACAAGTATGCTATTATAAAAAATCAGCTAGTAAAAATATTAATGAGGTAACTAGAGCTTTTTTTCAGAAAAAATCATTGTCTCCCACCTGCTCCGGTCTAAAAATGACTGGATGTTTTCCAAAGATTAATTTTGTGGAATTTCAGGATGTTTTATATCATTAGCTTTACAATGGACTCACAAATAATAATTTCAGTACATTAGGTGAAGATCTGATGAAAACTGTTTGAGTTCGGGAGCGGCAAGGCTAAAAGAGGCATTTCTTATTATTTTCAAGGGACATAATTCTGACATGCCTCAAGAAATTTAGCTGCTTATCTAACTTAATCAATATCTTATTCCTGTAAAGATTTTCAGAAAGTTTGTACAAGGTCAGACAGTCAGACAGAAAATCGTTGAGTTTGAGAACGGAAAATGCTAAAAAATCCAATTTTGAATTATTCAAGGGCCATAACTCGAAAGTGCCTGGTGTAATATTGCTGGTTATTAAACTAGACCAAGCCATTATGGCCAATACCATTTTATGAAGTTTGTTGGAGACTGGATCAGGGCTTTTTGATTAAGAGACTTTTATATTTTATAACCATAAACATTTTTTAAGGTTCGGTGATGATCAGATGCGAACTTGATGACTTAGAGAGTGGACAAGGCTGAAAAGGCCAATTTTGTATTATTCAAGGGACACAACGCTAAAGTGCTTTGTTTAATCTTGTTTCTTATTGATATTGGCCTAGATATTAAAGCAATAAACATTTGTAGAAGGTTTGGTGAAGATAGGATGAGACGTTTTTTACTTAGAGAGCGGGCAAGGCTAAAAAGGCCAAATTTGGATACACCAGGGGCCATAACTCTGAAGTTCCTGAAACAATCTTGCTGGATATTGAACTTTGCCTAGATATTATAGCCATAACATTTTTATAAGGTTTAATGAAGATTGGATGAGACGTTTTTGACTTAGAGAGCGGACAAAACTTGCATTTATAACTCTGGCGTTCTTGAAACAATCTTGCTGGGTATCGAACTTGGCCTAGATATTATAGCCATAAACATTTTGTAAAGTTTGGTGAATATTGGATGAGAACCTTTAGAATTAGAGAGCAGACAAGATTTTGTGACAGACAGACAGACGGGCAGAAGGACGGACGGAGGGACAGACAGACGGTCAAATGGACAGACAGAAAGGAGTAAATCAATATGTCTTCCACGCCACTATGTAGTGGGAGACATAACTATAGTATCCGCTCTGGTTTTCAACTTGCTAGAGGAATTTCCCTCATATAAATACCTTAATACGCATTTGCAAACAGAGCAGACACAGATCAGACGGCTCCTGAAAGACCAGTCTGATCAGGGTCTGCTCTGTTTACTTTTGAAATTATAACATATCTAATTCTACAGTTTCTACAAATACTGAAACAATTCCTGTGTTCATGCATGTATGCTATTATAAAAATTCAGCTAGTAAATATTCATTAGGTAATTATTTCTGCCATGAATATTCAAAGAGAGAAAGCGTTAACCTTTCTCTTGCTGCATTTTAAAACACATTTCTCCTTCTTTACCCATGCCCTGTTGTATAATTACATACATCTTCATTGTGTACAAGTATTTCGCTGTGCAGTCACTGCTGTGGAGTGCACTGGTTGCACAATTAACTTGTAAATAGTGCAGACCCTGATGAGACAGCTCCCGCAGGAGCTGTCTCATCTGGATCTTCACTATTTACAGGTAGGTATATTGACGTGAATAGCAAGCGAAGGGTTAAAGCTGATGTACATGTATGCATGTTGGTTTTATTTAAGGGTATACACAGTGTATAAACTCTTCTGGTATTTTATTGTCCTTGACATTTCATTAATTCTTTAAAATGCGGGAGGCGAGTGCACTGGCCTTTGTAAATCATTGAAGACCAGGTCACAGGTGTCCTATAGGAGAACCCTGATCAGGATCTGCACTATTTGTCCTTGAAACTCTCCTTAGATATTATCATACCACTTTCACACTGAATGGATCATGTATTAAAACAATTGTGAACTCAATATTTTGAATATTCAGCTTTCAAAGGGTTAAAGTACGACTTATCATTTCAAGTACAACAATGCAGTTGTAAATTAGTTCACGTGCATGTATTTCAATAACTCTCAAAGACTTCCCCGTCGCAACTGTCGAATGAAAAAATGACTTTGCAAAATGTTTTAACCCAGACACACTACTGCGACAGAACTTTAATGGCACTTTAGATTTAACAGTTTTTGGCACTTTGTGTATAAGCATATATAATATGATGGCGATTATACTGTATATTAGCTTTCTGCATTAACCAACCACCTGCTCTCTCTCTCTGTATATACAGTAAAACCTCTCTATAACGGTCACTAAATTGTGTTAACCCTTCTCTAATGAAGTTTAAAATACATTAATTTTCTCCTTCTTTACCCATGCCCTGTTGTACATTTACATATATCTTCACTGTGTACAAGTATTTCGCTGTGGAGTGCACCGGTTGCACAATCAACTTGTAAATAGTGCAGACCCTGATGAGACAGCTCCTGCAGGAGCTGTCTCATCTGGGTCTTCACTATTTACAGACAGGTATATTGACGTGAATAGCAAGCGAAGGGTTAATTAATTAGTATTTAGGGCAGGTCCTATATTTGATGTAATTTAGTGGCCGTTATAGAGAGGTTTTACTATATATACATGTACCTCATGTTTATTCATTGTGCGGTCGCCATAGGCAGGTTCTACTGAATAATCCTTTACTTCATGAAAATTAATGTAAGAATCAATGAATTAAAAATCAATGACGTCATGAATATTAATTAGATTATAGCACATGGACACAGGAAGTTTTAGCCATGGCAGAATGTGTGGAATCATATCTCTAAATGTACAGTCGGCTTAACGGTCATGCGGACTGAAAGTAGACTATAACTAGGTACTTTTTTATATTATATCATAAGCAAACATAGCAGACACTCATTAGACGACTCTTAAAGGAGCGGTGTATTAAAGGTGTGTACTTAAATACTAAAAAGTCCTTTCTCTACTAAACCCTATGTTGTGACCACTCTTTAGAGTCGTCTCGAAGAGACGATTCTAAAGAGTCGTCACACCATAGGGTTTGATGGAGAAATAAAGAAGTTATTCCTGAAAATGTTTTGATTTACGCATCTTATTGGGACCACTGTTATCACAAAGTTGTCAGCAGAGTGTTTCAGGTTAAAGTTTCAATTGGACAGTTTCTTCAGGCGGATGTTACATAACACTTCATATACAATAAAACCTCTCTATAACAGCCACTAAATTTTGTTAATTAGTTGGTATTGAGGGCAGGTGGCTGCTTAAAGCAAGGTGAAAGTAAAACAGAACGCTCCTATAGGAGCGTTCTGTTTTACTTCCACCTTGCTTTAAGCAGTCACCTGCCTTTAACATAAAATAGTTGATGTAATTTAGTGGCCGTTTTAGAGAGGTTTTACTGTATTTAACAATACATTCGTGTTACACGACGTTGTGGTTGATTATTGTATATGAAAATACAAACGTCAAGTAGATACATGTATATCTGAAGTATGTAATGTTTATTGTATTATAAATGTTCCTACTGAAAGCGTGTGCACGATGAGGAAACAAATTGAGCCCATTCTCTCATATTTGCGACTTTTTACTCATTTAAATAAATTCCCTCATATTGAAACCTTTTACACCTCTATAAAAGTCACACTTTGAAACAACTGTGATAAATAAAATAGGAGCAAATGCTCTATTTACCGCAATGGTTTTAAAACAACACAATTTTAAATTTTTCCTTTTGTGTAGAAAATGTTTCTTTATCAGTTGATTTATTCAAGGAGTTTTGATCTACAAATAGCCTATGAGGTAATGGGTTAACCCTTCGCTTGCTATTCGCGTCAATATACGTACCTGTAAATAGTGAAGACCCAGGTGAGACAGCTCCTGCAGAAGCTGTCTCATCAGGGTCTGCACTATTTACAAGTTGATTGTGCAACCAGTGTACTCCACAGCGGTGATTGCACAGAGAAATACTTGTACACAGTGAAGATATATGTAATTTTACAATAGGGCGTCGTGGGTAAAGAATGAGAAATGTATTTAAAATTCAGCAAGCGAAGGGTTAAAGCCATATACAGTTGAATTGAAATAACTCAGAGCTACAGATAAGGGCTCGTAGCCAAAAACTAAAATCGTCATTTCTCCACCAAACCCTATACTACGATTCTAAAAAGTAGTCACAGTATAGGATTTGGTGGAGAAATATTTAAATTTACGCATCTTATCTGGACCTCTGATATTTCGAACTTCAAGGGACCATTCAAATTACATCGACCTGCATTTGGCTGTCACATGTGTTTCTAGATATGCGTAGTGATACTAACTAGTATAGTTCGGTATTGTAAAGTTTGGAAGGACGACGATACCAACAATCAAAGTAATAGGTTGACTTTTTCCTTTTTTCAATATGCTTTACGTGCAGTTTATCTCGTACAATAAAGTATGTCCTTGGAGACACATGCCCTTCAGTTTGAGGGTCCATTTTCAGAAAACCCTATACAAAACCAAACCTTATTCTACGATCACGTTTTAGAGTGGTCACGGTATAGGGTTAGGTTTAGAAATAAAGGAGCTTTTCTAGAAAATATTTAAATCTACGCATCTTATCTTGACCTCGGGGATTACAGTAAAACCCCGCTAATGCGACCACCAAAAAAGGGGGCATAATTCTGGGTGGCAGAGGCAGGTGGTAGCTTAATGCAGGACGGAAGTTATGCAGAAAGCTCCTATAGGAGCTTTCTGCATAACTTTCGTCCTGCATTAAGCAACCACCTGCTTTAAACGACATCAGTGGCTGTTTATTAAGTGGTCGCATTAGCGAGGTTTTCACTGTATTTTTATTTCGTGAAATACTTATTCAGTAACACCTGTCTAAAGCGACCACTTTAGAGCATCACTAAAACAGATGGTTGCTGAGAGCAAGACCCGCTTAACATGAAAAGGCTTAAGTCAATTTGACAATTCGTCATATATAGCACAAAAATAACATTGTTGTTGCGTATATTGTTTTCCTTGTGTCGTTTTATCAATGAAATGACATATATACGTCATTATCATATATGGCATAAGTATAACTCTATTAACCTTTAATTATGCTATACATAATTTCCGGGCTATCGTGCATTGTGTTGTTAGTTTCGACATTTTACAGTTGTTTTTCTCTCTTTCAATGTCATCTCATAATAGCAATTTTAAACATATTCATCTATCTGTAGATTTTATGTTGATTTTATGTTGATTTAGACGACACTCCCTTGTAATGCGGGTACATGTACAATTAAACCTCGCTTGTTCGAATTTTTAGCTAAGATGAATTGAGAACTTTTAGGCAGATGTCTGCTTAATTCTATTACGGCACAAGTCGCCATATGACTTGTTGCAATGAGCTAATCTGTGGTTACATTTGTGAAACTCGGCGTCTGATCAAGACCCATAACTGTCTGACACACCACTTAACCCATTCCCTCATAGGCTAGTTTAGACCCTACCTCTTTGAATAAATCTACCCAAAAGGAACATTCACTAGAGAAAAGGAAACTTGTATAATTTTTTTCAGTTTTGAAACCATTGTGATAAATAGAGCATTTGCTCCTATGGAGCAAATGCTCTATTTATCACAATGGTTTCAAAGTGTGATTTTCACAGAAGCGTCCGAAGTCGTCAATATGGGGGATGGGTTAAGAGAAGAAATTGAGCAGACGGCATTGCTAGCAGACACATTTATTTGGCGCCAAAAGAGTTAATGCAGAGCTAAAGTCATGCAAAAAGGTTCTCCCTGCATTAAGCTGCTACGTCTCTTAAAAAATCGACAATAATACTTATTTGGATTTTCCGATTGACAACGGTTTTCCTGTATATGATATGGCGTACGTTAGGATTTGCATGACCGACTTTAGAAGCTGCGAATTTAATTGAACCTGTTAGTATCAGCCTGGACCCAGATCAGACGTGGATCACATGATGCCCGATCAGGACTCAATCTGTTTGCAACTCTATCAGTGGCTTCTCAAATGCACCATGACAAATAGTGCAGTCCCAGATCAGACGCCGCCTTTTCAAGGCGGCGTCTGATCAAGGACTTCACTTTTTGTCAGAGTCTCTAGTTCTATATCTGTGGGCTATTCTTTGAGATTTAAATTTATTTATATCATTTCCTTAATTAACTGAAATATTTTAACAAAACTGGGTTGCAGATGACAATTAGAAATTTGGCGCCGAAAGGGTTAAACGAACTGAAAGTATACAGGCACAGCCATATTGGGTATATAATACATCGAGCAGATATTAATTTTACTGCAATTCAATGAATAAGGAAGTTTATAAATACAATAAAGCCTGTGTAAAACAAACTATCGAATAAATATCATTGTATGCCTTTAAGACAGGCAACAGCTTAACGTAGAGTGAATGTAACACCGAAAGCTCTCGATGGAGCTCTCTGCATGATTTCCACCCTGCATTAAGCAGCTATCTGCATAAGAAGATCTAAATTATTCTTTCTGAAAGTTGGGTATAGGGTGATATTAGCCGTTATCCAGTTATCCGCGAGCAGAATTGCATTTGCAAACAGCTTGGATCCAGATGAAACGCCGAGTAACTCGGCCTGAATCAGAAGCCAAGCTGTTTGACACTCGGTCAACTGTTTCTCAAAAGCTTGATCGATTCGGATGTAGGCCTAGTCCAAATTGCGTTGTATCAAAACATTGAGCAGACATTCTATTTTGTTACAGCGGTGATAAGAGTTAACTCTATCCCTGCCAATGTCGAATCTTTCATTGTCTATGCAAACATTTTGGATCCAGATGAGACGCCGAGTAACTCGGCGTCTCATCAGGATCCAAACTGTTTGTTACTGTGACTGTTTTCGAAACAACGATGAAGAAAAATAAACCAAATGAAAATTGTAGCAGACGAAAAAGTTTGCAGACGACAAAATTTTGCAGCGAAAGAGTTAAACCGACATGTTACCTTCCATAAGCTTCTGACAACCCGTAAAAGAACAGTGTCTGGTCTTGACTCATATCAGATGTATTAGGATCCAACCTTTTTGAATTTTTTGACAAGGAACAGAGAAATATAATTTAAAACGACACTATTTTTGTATACGTCTGTTATTAAACTCGTAAAATGACAAATCTTCACATGTATGTGTGATATTAAACCATTCAAGTAATTGCTTCCGGGATTTGTATAGTAAACAAAAGTACCTGTTCTAGAGGGGGAAATATATCTTAAAATAGCTCGATTGTTAAAAAATCTCCAAGTTCGGTTAAGATTTTCGATCATTTATAACTCGGATTCCGGTCTCGTCAGAGGGATAATATTTTGCAAGTAAGGCTATTTATGTTTAACCCTTTCCCTGATGAATATTCATATAAGAAATAATGACATCATGAATATTAATAAGATTATTTTTTATAATGGCTTATGAACACAGGAAGAAGCTGTAGAATCAGATTTATATTGCACCATAAGCAAACAGAGCAGACCCTGATCAGACGGCTCCTATAGGAGCCGTCTGATCTGGGTCTACTCTGTTTGCAGATGCGTTAAAATGCGCTTACATAATGGAAATGATTACGTTAAATTAGAGGTCTAACTCTTGGCAGTTTTTATACAAACTGTAGCTTAATGCATGGCAAATGTTATGCAGAAAGCTCCTACAGGAGCTTTCTGTATTACTTGTGTCCTGCATTAAGCAGTCACCGGTTTTAGAAGGGAGGATTGTTAATTCATTAACACTTGCCTTATTGTATATTCATGTAAGAAATAACGGCACCACGAACATCTATTAGCTGAATGTTTATATTGGCATAATAATCGAGGGCTTGGTGCAAAACTTTTCTAACTCCTTCACAAAGTGAGGGAGTTAGAATAGTTTTGCACCAAGCCCTCGATATGAACGCAGGGTGTTTTGGTATTGGTAGAAACTGCAGAATCTGGTACGCATTATTCCATAAGCGAACATACCAGACCCTAATCAGACGGTTACCATAGGAGCCGTCTAATCTGAGTCTATTCTGTTTGCAAAAGCGTAGAGGGCGCATTCATGGAGTAAATATAGTCTGAATAGATTTTACCGTGTACAGCGTATACCAGATGTGTCTGTATTACAGTAGAACCTGTCTTAAGCGACCGTCAATAGGAGGTCTAATTAGGAGTATGTAAGACAGATGGTAGCTTAATGCAGGTCAAAAGCAATGCAGAAAGCTCTTATAATCCAGAATTTGACTTCTTTTACTGTGCACTTCTGAATAGAGGTGGTTTTACTCCATGAATATTTATGTAAGAAATAACGACATCATGAATATTAATGAGCTTATTGTTTATACAGGTACGTGAACAAAGAACGCTTTGACCATGATAGAAGTTGTAGAATCATATCTGTGCACAAAGCACTTCCATAAGAAAACAGAGCAGAACCCTGATCAGACGCACAGTCCTGAGTCGTCTGATCTGAGTCTAGATGGTCTGTTTACAAATAAGTAGGTGTATATAATTGATGGAGTAAAGGATTAATAATATGAACTAATGTTTTACTGTTCATCCCCTGTAATCTAAATGGTGAATTTAACTACAGCATAACCTGTCTTAAGCGGTCATCAAAGCGAGATCTAATTATGGATGTGTAAACTATTCCAAAATTCAAACAGGTCAAATTTACCGTGAATATTCAGGGATTTTTAAAAGACAAACAGTGCAGACCTAGATGTTGGGACTCTTCAAGGAGCCCTCACACCTGGGTCTACACTTTTTGCAAAGAACATTAGTCACTCGTTTCCCGCACTGAAACCGGTAGAGCAACCTGTTGTATTAACCCGGTTTAGGTTTCCATTATAATTCCATTCTTTTAAGTTTTGAACCCATGCTAGTCTGACTAAACATGTCAATGCCATATTTATATTATCAATTGCAAAATCTCAACCTGTTTAACCCGTCGCTTGCTATTCGCGTCAATATACCTACCTGTAAATAGTGAAGACCCAGATGAGACAGCTCCTGCAGGATCTGTCTCATCAAGGTCTGCACTATTTACAAGTTGATTGTGCAACCAGTGCACCCCGCAGCAGTGATTACACAGCGAAATACGTGTACATAGTGAATATATTTGTAATTATACAACAGGGCATGGGTAAAGAAGGAGAAATGTATTTTAAAATTCAGCGAAGGGTTAATTAATCTTTAATTTGCAGTATTCTAATATATAAACCCCTTGCAACCTGTGCCCGACACTTTGCTTCACACTGGGTCAATAGTTTCTCAAAAGCTTTGATAGATTCAAACGTAGTCAAATATGCACCGAATCCAAATTTGAGGAGGCAATATTTTTTTCAAGGCGGGATACTTGTCAGCTACCATGTAGATACAGACTACATGCATGTAGTAACCATTTACTTAATGAATATTCATGTAATAAAATGATATCATGAATATCAATGAGATTATATGTTTATAGTGGCACGAGAAAACGGGAAAGTTTGGCTAGGCTAGAAGTTGTAGACTCAGATCTACATTATGTCATAAGCAGGTTGAGATTTTTATAACAATTAATCAAACATTATAGCCCCGTATAATAACAATTAATAAAACATAAGAGAAGCATCTACGAGATTTTACAATGACTGTGAGTTAAATTATATGCAAACAGAATATTTTATATCAGAAAAGAAACAATGCTACTATTTATTATTGATTTCATTAATTATTTGCCATACTGATTTAGACTCGCGGTATAGATAGATTTGGTTCGGTTTTTATCGGGTTTTACGTCATTTTAACAGTATTTCAGTCATATATGACGTCCAGCTAAATTACAGGTGGAGGAAGACACTAGAGGTTATTCTGCGCGGTAATAGGTATAACCAGGATACATATCACAAGCAAATAGACTAGACCCCGATGAAAGGGCTCCGGGGGAGCCCTTTGATTAGGGTCTACACTGTTTGTCATAAAATAATTTTCTTCAGTAGTTTGATATTTGACGATGTACTATGTACAAGTCTTTAATAAATTATCTGATATAATGTTTTGTTTGAAAAAAGGGGAGGAGCTAATTAATTAGTTCAATTAATTATTCAGCAAGTTAAGGGTAAATTCTTTTGCTGCTAAATTTTATCGTATGCAAACTTTGTCGTCTGTTACAATTTTCCATTTTTATTTTTCTTCATTTTTGTTTCAAGAAGCAGCCACAATAACAAACAGTTTGGATCCTGATGAGACGCCGAGTTACTCGGCGTCTCATCTGGATCCAATCTGTTTGTATTAGCTTATCACAGATGCAACATTGGCAGCGAAAGAATTATCACTCTGTACCCGCGATAACCTATGGTATCTCCGGGCTTTTATAGCCGTTATTGGGTTATGTTCCCAAATGTTAAAAAGTGTTTTTTCCTCAATTTTGATTAAACAATCCCAATTCAGAGGTAAAAGTGTTTAGCCAGAAAATTCAGTCAGATCGATGTTTTAAACATTCATAAACAAACAGCAGACCCAGATCAGTCAGCTCCTTACATGAGCTGTCTGATCGGGGTTTGCTGTTTGTTTATGAACTTTAGAGGGGTTGTCCTGGCTGGGTCAATTGTATTTGCAAGTTTTGAATGTAACCTTTTCAGTCCTGAATTATTAAAGAGGAATAGCCCATCGGTGTTTAATTATAAAGCCTACTCAGTACATAAGGCAAACTTGCTAGATGATTGTGAATGGCAAACAGAACAAGCCCTCTGATCTGGGTCTACACTGTATCGGGCTGAAAGGGTTATTCAGATGACACAGACGACAGTTAGTTATCAAACTAAAAGTTGAACTGCACACGACTTGTAAACAAGTGCACGAGGTGTATATGACTAGACAGACAGACAAACAAACAAACATCCAGGTTATCAACCACGTGATTTGCGATAAAGACACACATGTATATCAACATACTCTATCTCATTTATTCTTGGATCAAAATTAACGTCAGTAATTGCGTCTAGACTGTAAGTAAATTTATACTTTACCTTAAAAACCACATTCAGCCTTTACTCCATGAATATTCATCTAACAAATAATGATGTCATGCATATTAATTAGATGTTTTTTCTTTATAACGGCAAATATACACACGAAGTTTTGATCATGGCAGAAATTGAGGATTCATACATATATTATTTCATAAGCAAACAGAGCAGACCATGATCAAACGGCTCCTATATGAGCTATCTAATCAGGGTCAGATTACTTTCTGATGAAATGCTCTACAGTTTCTATCATGGCTAAAAATAAATGTGTTCATGTGCTATTATAAAATTAATATTATTCTAATTAATATTCATGATGCCATGATTTCTTACATGAATATTCATGGAGTAAACAGTTAACTATTTCATACTGAGATATAACACAGTTGAATCCATAGCTATCCTAAACAGAATTCAATCGGATCTAAACCATTCATGTAAGATGAGCAGACCCTGATCAGACCCAATAGGAACCTGGGTCTACTATGTTTGTAAAAATGTCAAAAGGAATCTCTATTCAGTAAAATGTGATATATGTGTACTAGTTACTTGATTACTTGGAAGGAGGTGAACAGAGTACGATAGAGGGAAACCTGGTGCGCAGACACCCTTTTTTTGTAAAATATACAGTAAAATCCCGATAGTTCGAACACCTAAACAACTCCGATAGTTCGAACACCTAAACAACTCCGATAGTTC
Organism: Azorinus chamasolen; assembly: GCA_963576725.1. NCBI lineage: Eukaryota > Metazoa > Mollusca > Bivalvia > Cardiida > Solecurtidae > Azorinus > Azorinus chamasolen. The sequence continues at coordinate 5,737,941 of OY755251.1, read as the reverse complement.
GGACACTAAAACAAGTACCATGATCGGCCTTTAAGACAGGCGACAGCTTAATGCAGGGTAAGGGTCATACAGAAAGCTCCTCTAGGAGCTTTCTGTATGACCTTCGCCCTGCATTAAGCACCCACCTGTTTTAAAAATGCTCAATTCTTGGTTACTAAAACCCCGATTTATGGTGTAATTACTGTAGCTGCCTCATGATCATGATACAGTTTCAAATATCTAACCCCACATTATATCTAATCCGGAGATATCAGGTGCGGATCCAGGATTTCAGATTAGGTTGTGTGTGTGTGTGTGTGTGGGGGGGGGGGGGGTAGAATTTTTTTTTTGAGGGTGGAGCGTAGTGTGTTTGTAATTACATGTTGAAAAAAGAGTGTAACTGGGTGAGGGAAATAAAAAAAACCTCAGATTAAATCATCGTTTTATTGATTTCTAGTAGATTTAAATCTAAAATATTACTAAAAAAATTGTTTGGGCAATTTTAGTGGGGCGTGCGCCGGTGTAACGAAGTAAAGTGACCCCCATAGAATACTGACCCCCCGGTCACTATTTTTTAAAAAATAGTGACACCCCGGTCATGGTATTTTGACCCCCGGTCATAATATTATGACCCCTGCACACGAAGAAAACTGACCCCTTACGAAGAATTGTGACCCCCATAGAATAGGGACTCCCTGTCTTTGTTTCAACAAAACATACACCCGCACACCTGCGCACACACGCACGCACACACGCACACACACAACACGCATGTACATACACAATTACACACACGCACGCATGCACGCACACATACCGGTACACATATGCACGCACGCACATATACCGATACTTACATATACACTTAGAAACACTCGCATACATGCAAGCACACAAACACTCACGCACGCACTCACCCGCACGCAGGAACACATGTACCAGCATGCATATATAAAGAGATCACTTAAAAAATTGTAAAATGTAGTATTGACTTCTTATCTGACGTAAATAGCTGTTAAAATTTCAATAATCTAAGTTCTAACTTAAACTTTCGTGGATGGAAAACTGTGTCAGTCACTGTAAAACTAAAAAAAACTTCATTTGGCAGTGGATTTTCGTATGGTCAATGCTGTGTGCAATGCCATATATCATATCCATATTTTGAAAACATTTGTAATTTATCACCTATTGAAATTAATTGAAATAAATCTCATCGAAGTGAGGCAACATAGGGGTTCGACATCATGCCTTTTGAATTATTTTAGCGAAGTGGGAAATAATATTTGTTGTTGCTGTTGTGTTTACTACTACTACTACTACTACTGCTACTGCTACTGCTACTACTATTACTACTACTACTACTACTACTACTACTACTACTACCTACTACTACTACTACTACTACTACTACTACTACTACTACTTTACTACTACTACTACTACTAGTACTACTACTACTACTACTTTAATTACTGCCACTACTATTACTACTACTGCTATTAATCCCACTACTACACATACTACTCCTCCTACTACTGCTCCTACTCCTCCTACTACTACTACTATTACCTACCTACCTACCTACCTACCCAATAACCTACCCACCCACCCACCAAAGCACAAACCCAACCACCCACAAACCCACCTACCTACTACTGCCGCTGCTGCTGCTGCTACAACTGCTACTACTACTATTCATACTTCCTACTACCTACTACTACCTATATTACTACTACTACCTATACTACTACCTATACTACTACTACTACTTATACTACTACTATCTAACTATTTACCTATATACCTGTCATGACTAAAGCGCGCAATACTAATTGAACCCAAGCATTTTGTACATAGGGGGTCACATTTTCTGAAGAATATCGACCCCAGTCAGTATTTTTTAAAACATAGCGACCCCCGGTCATTGTGTTTTGACAGACAAACGTTCATTATATGTTGAACAGTTCCCGCGACTTTAATCTACCTCCTGTATAATTTAAAGAAAGGGTTTAACGTTATTCGTAAACTATTTAACCTTGGTCATAATTGTTACAGATGTAGCGACCCCCGGTCATAGCACAATTTCAACCCTGTTTAGCATATCATGGCTAATGCGCGCCTTGCTAATTGAACCCAAGTATTTTGTACAAAGGGGGTCACATTTTCTGAAGAATATCGACCCCAGTCAGTATTTTTTAAAACATAGCGATCCCCGGTCATAGTGCTTTGACACACGTTCGTGATATGTTGAACAACTCCCTGCGAACTTAATCTACCGCCAGTATAATTTAAGAAAGAGTTTAACTTTACTCGATTTTATTTAACCTTAGTCATAAATATTACAGATGTAGTGACACCCAGTCATAGAAATTTCAGCCGTGTTTATCCTATCATGACAAAAGCGCGCAATACTAATTGAACCCAAGTATTTTGTACATAGGGGTCACATTTTCTGAAGAATATCGACCCCCGGTCAGTATTTTTTAAAAAAATAGCGACCCCGGGTCATAGTGCTTTGACACACGTTCATGATATGTTGAACAGTTCCCGCGACTTTAATCTACCTCCTGTATAATTTAAAGAAAGGGTTTAACTTTACTCGTAAACTATTTAACCTTGGTCATAATTATTACAGATGTAGTGACCCCCGGTCACAGCAATTTCAGCCGTGTTTATCATATCATGGCTAATGCGCGCCTTGCTAATTGAACCCAAGTATTTTGTACATAGGGGATCACATTTTCTGAAGAATATCGACCCCCGGTCAGTATTTTTTAAAAAATAGCGACCCCCGGTCATAGTGCTTTGACACACGTTCATGATATGTTGAACAACTCCCGCGAACTTAGCAGTGTTGCACTTTCAAATACTGCTCATGAACAGACTCAATAAAACCGAGTCTGCAATTTCCTCTTTTTGTGTTGCAATTTTTGCTTTCGGGGGATCACCGCCCTTCAGAATTTTTAATCTACTGCTAGTGTAATTTAAGAAAGAGTTTAACTTTACTCGATTTTATTTAACCTGTGTCATAATTCTTACAGATTTAGTGACCCCCGTCATAGCAATTTCAGTCGTGTTTATCCTATCATGACTAAAGCGTGCAATACTAATTGAACCCAAGTATTTTGTACATATGGTCACATTTTCTGAAGAATATCGAACCCCCTATCAGTATTTCTTAAAAAATAGCGACCCCGATCATAGTGCTTTGACACATGTTTATGATATGTTGAACAGTTCCCGCGAACGTAATCTACCTCCAGTATAATTTAAAGAAAGGGTTTAACAGTACTCGTAAACTATATTTTATATCTTCTACATAGGGGGTCACATTACCTGAAGAATATCGACCCCCGGTCGGTATTTTTTAAAAATAGCGACCCCCGGCCATAGTGCTTTGACACACGTTCATGATATAAGTATATGTATGAGGCATTCAGGAAACACCGCATACAAAACACACAACCGCCCAAACAGCACCACAACGACAAACAACAAATGTACATGAATATAAAAGACACAAAGTGACACACGGACATAAGAAACAAACAATAGGGGGAAGATGGAAGTACCGCCTTGGAACGTTCTGTGACATATGCCACTGGGGGTTAAACTGGTTTATGGGTGCCCAATCTCACACTTATTCCATACCCACCCTGGATAAAGACAAACAGTGTAAGTAAACGTATCCCCTCTCCGACTAAACTACAACAACCGCGATGGCAAATACAGTGGTAAAAGATGCAGTGACCTCCGGTTATAGCAATTTCAGTCGTGTTTATTATATCATGGCTAATGCGCGCCATGCTAATTGAACCCAAGTTTTTTGTACATAGGGGGTCACATTACCTAAAGAATATCGACCCCCAGTCAGTATTTTTTTAAAAAATAGCGACCCGGCCATAGTGCTTTGACACACGTTCATGATATAAGTATATGTATGAGGCATTCTGGAAACACCGCATACAAAACACACAACCGCCCAAACAGAACCACAACGACAAACAACAAATGTACATGAATATAAAAGACACAAAGTGACGCACGGACATAAGAAACAAACAATAGGGGGGAAGATGGAAGTACTGCCTTGGAACGGTCAGTGACAAATGCCACTGGGGGTTAAACTGGTTTATGGGTTCCCAATCTCACATTTATTCCATCCCCACCCTGAAAAAAAGACAAACAGTGTAAATAAACGTATCCCCTCTCCCACTAATCTACAACAACTAAAGAATATCGACCCGTCATTATTTTTCAAAATATAGCGACCTCCAGTCATAGTGCTTTGACACACGTTTATTATATGTTGAACAGCTCCTGCGAACTTAATCTACCTCCAGTATAATTTGAAGAAAGGGTTTAACTTTACTCGTAAAATATTTAACCTTGGTCATAATTCTTACAGTTGTAGTGACCCCTGGTCATAGCAATTTCAGCCGTGCTTATTATATCATGACTAAATCGCGCAATGCTTATTGAACCCAAGTAGTTTGTACATAGGGAGTCACAGTTTTTGAAGAATATCGACCCCGGTCAGTATTTTTGAAAAATAGCGACCCCGGACATAGTGCTTTGACACACGTTCAATCATTCATGATATGTTGAACAGTTTCCGCGAACTTAATCTACCTCCAGTTTAATTAGAGAAAGGGTTTAACTTTACTCGTAAACTATTTAACCTTAGTCATAATTCTTACAGATGTAGTGACCCCCGGTCATAGTAATTTCAGCCGCATTTATCATATCTTGGCTAAAGCGCCATGCTAATTGAACGAACGTATTCTGTACATAGGGGGTCACATTTTCTGAAGAATATCGACCCCCGGTCAGTATTTTTTTTTTTTAAAAAACCAGTGACCCCCGGTTATTGTGCTTGACACACGTTCATGATATCTTGAACAGCTCCCGCAAACTTATGTGTGTGGCTTTTCCTGCTTGACTTTACTACTTTTTCATTTAATCTACCTCCAGTATAATTTAAGAAAGAGTTTATCTTTACTCGATTTTTATTTAACCTTGGTCATAATTCTTACAGATGTAGTGACCCATAAGTATTTTGTACATAGTGGGTCACATTTTCAGAAGAATATCGACCCCGGCCAGTATATTGTCAAAAATAGCGAACCCGGTCATAACTCTATGATTCACGTTCATGATATGTTAAACAACTCTAGTATTTATTTTTTAAAAAGGGGGTTCACGTTAATCGAAAAATACCTTTTCCTTTGTCATAATTCTTGTAGATGTAGTGACCCCAGTCATTGCATTTTGACCGTGTTTATTACACTAGACTAATACGCACAATGTTAATTGAACCCAAGCATTTTGTACATAGGGGGTCACATTTTCTGAAGAATACTGACCCCCGGTCAGTATTTTTTAGAAAATATCAACCCCCGGTCATAGTGCTTTGACACACGTTCATGATATGTTAAACAACTCCCTGAAACTCAAATCTATCTCCAGTATAATTTAAGAAAGGGTTTAAGTTTACTCGAAAAATATTTTATCTTGGATATAATTCTTACAGATGTAGTGACCCCCTTTCATAGATTATTTTAGCCCCATTTATTATATAATGACCAATGCGCCCAATGCTAATTGAACTCAAGTTAGTTGTAGAAAGGATGGGTGTCATTTTTTTCTGAAGAATATCGAACCCCGGTAAGTATTTTTTAAACAATAGTGATCCCCGGTAATAATGCTTTGGCCCACCTTCGTGATATTTTGAACAACGCCAGCAACATTAATTTGCCTCAGGTATACTTTAAAGAAAGGGTTTCACGTATTTCGAAAAAAAATATTTAACCTTGGTCATAATTGACAGGTGTGTGACCCCTAGTAATATCATTTTGAGCCCCGTTTAAAATATCATGACCAATGCGCGCAATGGACGCCAAGTAATACGACTTGTAATCATTGTTCGTACAGAATAGCACACACACGCACGCAAGCAGGCAGGCACGCGCGAGCGCATGTACACACACGCGCACATGCACGTACACAATCACATATAAATAAACACCATTCCGTACGCACCCACAGATTCACACGCCCCTACACAACATCGGAATACAATTTCATTTATAGAGAATTGTGTCAATTATTGTTGAAGAGATGCTGTTGATTTTCTTATATAAAAGGTCAAGCACGTGTGACATATACCATAGCAATATAGTGTGTACATTTGCAACAGGCCATTTTCCTCTGCAGATAATAAACATTAGACTAGTTGTTCATAATGTGTTTACTTTTATTTTAAACGAGCTTTGTAGAAAACCACACAGCAAGGATTTGTTGCGTGTTTATTTTTGTCTAAAAGGACGAGTTTAATAGGTCCAATAAATCACGAACACGAATCTTATATTCTATTCATAACATAACCTAGAGAAGATAGTTTTCCTTGTGTGTTCGTCACCTATTTGTGGCTGCCTAGTAAGTCAAATGTATGACATCGAAAATATCAGCACCTGAGTTTCAAAACAGTTTGCCAATCAGACTGAGATTAATCGCCAACTTTTATCCTTTTATATTCAATTGAACTTAATTTGCGTTTGTGTTCGTTTATATTGTGAATTATTACTCAAGGGTACAAAATAAAATACACAAGTAGTAGTATTTGCCTTTATAAAAAGAAGAGTTTACTTACTGTAAAGATTTAAAAACATGATTTGACAAGTAAGGTCGGTCACTGTTAGAAGTATAGAACCATTTATTAGATCGCACAGAAAAGGTTGTTATACTCAAAATGCATTGTAAATGTCCCCTTAAAATAAGTTATATTACCACTACTTCTACTAATACAACTACTACTTTCACACCCACTGTCACTCTTCTGCTAGTGTCAACATTTTTCAAAATATTGACAGTCTCTAAGTAATAAAGTGTTTCCGTTAAATTTCGTGTACCCCCCCCCCCCACACACACACACACACGCACGCACCACACACACACATACCCACCCACCCGATGCTGCAGCAACAACAACAAAAACAAAACTGCAGCCGCAACAATATTAGGTATTCAAGTATTTGCGATGGTTACTAATTTGTTAGTAATAGTTGGGGCGGGGTCAATATTTTATAGATATCGCGAAGGGGGTCACTATTTTTCAGAGGGGAGTCGATATTTTTCAGAAAGGGGGTCGCTTTTTCTGAAGAATAGTGACCGGGGGTCAGTATTCTATGGGGGTCACTTTACTTCGTTACACCGGCTCCACCCCTTCTAATTCCGCGCCTGGATATCATACATGGTACAGAGGGAACGCGCCAAAGAACGGTCAATCAGATTAATTTCATTACCAGGGACCCCTCACACGAATAAAGGGCGATATCAAGTTTCAAGTTAGTCGAGACTATCGTAAATAGTATTAGCGTAACTGCGCCTTTGCAAACAGAGTAAACCTAGATCAGATCCAATAGGAGCCGCCCGTTCAGCTCTGTATTAAAGGTATTATAACTTCCCTTGCTCGAACTTCCATTGTAGAAAATCAGTTAAATCATTATTTCTGATATGAATATTTATTAGTTAACGGATAAGCCAGTAAACTTGTTATGACACACGGGCTTGGCACATATTTTACTTACTCATCTTATACTCTTCCTTCTGGAGATAGATTAAACAGTTACACGCTTGGAGATAGATTAAACATGCTAGCCAATCAGAGCGCAAGAAATCAACAGAAAAAACGACCATCAACCGTTATAAATAAGTTATAATATAAGTAAAGGGGTGACATAGTAAAACCAACAACAAAAGTATCGACTCAGGAAGGGGAAGTAATGACACACAACTCAGCGAAGCCTTTCACATCAACTGTCAAAGAAAGCTGTTGAAGGTGGTTTTGGACAATTACGTGCAACATGTATCATTAATCTTTCATTGAAAGTGTAAACAATTCTCTTACTAAGAGCAGTCTGACTGTTACTTACAAACAACTTGGATCCAGAGGAAGAGGCGCCGGTAACGAGTAACTCGCGTCTCATCAGGATCCAAATTGTTTACACTCGGTCATCAACTTCTTGTAAGATTTAACGGATCTGATGAAAATAAAAAAAATGTAAAAGATCAGACTAGATCACTGTAAAGTTTTTTTTAATCATTTACTTCATGAATAATGATGTAAGAAATAATGATATCATGGATGTGAATTGTATGCATTGTTTGATAATGACAAGTGAGCACAAGAGCATTCAATTTTGGTCATAACGGAAAGTGTAGAACCAGATCTATATTATTCCATAAGCAAACAGAGCAGACCCTGATCAGACGGCTCCTACAGGAGCCGACTGGTCTGGGTCTACTGTTTGAAAATGAGTGGAAAGTATATCTATGAAGTAAAGGGTTACCAAGTAAGCCCGTGACAGGGATTGGACCCAATTCTTCACCGGATTGAGGAGGAACAGATAAAGCTTCTTTATTCATTTTGCCTATGAACCCGTCCAAAAATGCAGAAAACAGTATTTGTGTAGCAAACACTATAGATCCAGATCAGACAGGTGACTCATCCAGGTGTACTCTGGTATAGATACAGTTTGCCTATGCCCTTTAGACACAAGGATCAAAAGATGCAACTACCATCTTATGTTGCAAGCGTAATCTATCTATAATCTTTGTACGTATTTACATATGAAACAGGAGTGTTGCTCTATCAAAATACGGGTATAATATATGCGCGCATCTATTTGTTAAGTATAATGACTCACTTATGAAATTTAATGTGTATTTGAATCATATGACTTTAACCCTTTACTCCATGTCTATTCATGCAATAAATAATAGCGTGATAATGAATATGAATTAACGTTTTTATAATGTTACTAAAAAGTGACAGAAAGTGAACAATTGGATCTATATAATTTCTCGAAGACACATAACAGACGATAAGAGGGCTCCTACAGGAGACGTCTGATCTTGGTCTACTATGTTTAAAGAAATAAAAGCGTGAAACTGGGTAAAATACATGAAGTAAAGGATTAAAAAAAGTACAGTAAAACCTCTCTTAAACTTAAACTGTTTGATGTATCACATAGGCACATGTATCTATATTGTCGGTAAGGGTTGACCTGGCACTGTATGAATATTCCACCTTTTTCCGTAAGCAAGTTTTATCTTTCCGAACACACAAATGAAGAATGTGCCACTATAAATGACTCTAGTACCTTTTAAGTTTTTTGAAAGTACTACAAAACGTTGGTAGCTTAGTGGTTTAGTCACAGCAATACCGATATTAAGGTCGTGGGTTCGAACCATATCGTAGTTGTATTTTACATACATTTATTTTCAAGATCTGAGACTTTTTAAATCTTTTGGACAGTAAGTAGTAAGCCTTTCTTTAAGCTAATTATGCTGCTATAGTTGATGAACGTTTCAGACAGGGTTCATTGTGTTTTATGTAATTTTCGTCTATATAAGTGTTCAAGTTTCCTATACACGTGTATTTGGAAACAAGCCACCATTTGTAATGCTTTATTATGGCATCAAAGAAAATCAAAGCTCTTCATAATAAATCCCCAGAGTCAGCGACACAATCCACTGGGTTATTGCGTCTGCATTGGAATTTGTAGCGTGTGTAGTAGTATATGGTACTAAGCACTTAGCGATTTCATTTAAACAGTGAACGGAAATTCCCGATTTTATCGACGAAACTTTGCGGAAAGTGATGAGTGCCAGGTCAAGCTTTACCGACAATATCTATAGAGAGCCCTATATCAATTAAATACAGGAGCTTTCTGCATAACAATTCTTAAAACCGTCCTTTCATATCCAGAATAAGACTGTATAACATTTTCAAAACACGTGCGCGTTTAAACTATGTGCACGTGGCTCAATATTCGAACGAATCGTCCCCATGACATTGGTTTCGTGTTGAATTTTGTTTCAGTTAGGCCTACTCTGTATCTTCGACTTGTATTGGGATTATTGTCATGTTATTTATACATGCATTTGCCGAATGCCCTAAATATATAGTTTTTGAGCTTTGAAACTAGGTACGTGTTCTCGTCTTGGAGATGTTGAGAAGCATTTAGGCAGATGACTGCTTAATGCAGGAGAAAAGCCACATAGAAAACTTCCAGAGGAGCTTTCTGAATGTTTTTCACCTTACATTCAGCTGCAATCTGTCTTAAAGACCGATAATGATGTTTATTTTAATATTCGCGCTGGCGAGAGTGTATTTTTGTTACAGTCCGTGGTGGACTATAGGCATTGCTTCTTGTAGCACCGTTGAGAGTGAAGCCTTTTAATAACTTAATCGTTGATATTACAACCTTTTAATAACTATAACTTGCAGCATGTTCATACTTTGTTCGTCGCGATTGTAGTCTTTTAATATTTTGTTTTCTTTTTCAGCAAACTAACCAGATAGTTTGTATAAATGCCAAGGTTAGACCTACATGTCAACATGGATCCCTATTCAGAGATGGCCGAAGACCCGTGCCAACTGTGCTGTCATCGATGTATATGCTGCACGTTTTGTTGTAAATATGTACACAAATCAACAAGAATCAAAATCGTGTGGGGGCTTTTACTGCTGGCAGCGACAGCTTCCTCAGTTATATTAGGATGCGCCGTGTTTAGACCGGATACGCCTTTAGCAGCGCCATCTGACATGCGCACTGTATCCAATCATATCAACTTCCTTTTCTGTGAAGAAGTGGGCATAGAGTCACACGGTCTGAATTTTGACACTTATCGCGTGGCTGGTCCGCTAAAGATTGACGAAGATAGGCGAAATATTGAGAAGTTCAACACCGCCATGTATGTTGAAAGGAATGATTACGATTATTATTCGTTTTATTTTTTACCCCAATCCAATATAACACTGTTTCAAGGTACTACCCAGCCTGTGATATTTTACGTTTTTCAAGGGGCTGATAGGTTCAGCGCCTGGAAGGAAGACATGGACTGCGAAGAATGCTACCTTTATAAACAGTATTTGCAAGAGTCATCGGATCCATCATTAAAAACTGAATTTAATCTTGACATATCCACAGCAAACATGTATTTTTTAGTTTATCAAAATCAGATTGGGGACGGAGCGTGGGTGGACATAAAACTAAATTTGGATCGAAGTATTTACGATCTGACCGATGCCATCTCCGTTTGTTTTGACAGCACTGACTGTTCAGTTGTTCTGGCGGAGCCCCGGCAGACAGTGGTGTACCAAGTTGCCAGTTACGCAGACCTTTATACACACCGTCATTCGGAGTTCAAAACGAAATGTGTTCCAAGAGTGTGGTCATATCTTTTATTTCATATAACCTTTATTCTCGTAATTGGTACAACATGCAGTATTTTGATACAAAAATTATGCAGGAATCCGGATTCTGAGCGATATCTGAACATAAACGAACGAACTCCGCTGATATATTCAAACTCATCACCTCCATCATACACAGCTGTTATTTCAACTCCACCGAAATACGACGACGCAATTCGCTATAGTACGCCACCAACTTATAGTGAAGTCACCAGTGGCAGGATTGGAAATGTTATTGAATCGCAAAGAAGTCCAAAACATTATGAAGATACTTTACTCGGTCAGAGAGCAGAAAATACTTTGCCCAATCAGAGTGCCGAAAATACTTTATCCAATGAAAGAGCGGAAAATAATTTAACCAATCAGAGTGCGGAAAATACTTTACCCAATCAGAGAGCGGATAGTACTGCACCCGATCAGAGAGAAACAAATAGTTGATTCATGCATATAAAAAATATTTTGTAAATTTATTTGATTTTGTGGATTTATTTTGACAATAAGCAAATCATACAGATCAGCATGCAACTATTTGTTCACATTACCAAAAGGTACTGTAACAATAAAACATGTCTTTAACGGTCATCAAAAGGCTCTAATTATGGCTCTGTAAAGCAGGTGGTCAAAGTTAATACAGAAAGCTCCTATAAAACCGTTCTGCATTACTTTGTCTTGCATTAAGCATCCACCTGCCTTTTAAGACTCGTATGTTCAATAAATGAATGGACACTTAGGACAGGCTCTACTGTAAAACCAGCCACCAGGCCTAGCAATTAATGGTGTTCTCAATCGAGAGATCATTTGTGACTGACACAAAAACTGCAAACCAATCAATAACACAACTCAAGGTTCGTTTTCATGTTTGACATAAGCTTATTTCATTATCTCAGCTAAGTTAATCCGTTCCCCTATAGATGTTCATGTGAGAAATAATAAATAATGGAAGTATGGATATTAACTCTTTCCCTATTAAATATTCGTGTAAGAAACATCGAAATCATGAATATTAATCAGATTGTTTTTTATAATGGCATATGAGCAAATGACAATTTATATTAGACTATAAGCCAACATAGTAGACCCGGATCAGACGGCCCCTGCAGGAGCCGTCTGAGCTTGGTCTGATTTGTTTGCAAAAAAATTTTATGCATGAAAATGCGTTTATATCAGGAAAAGTGTTGATCTTGTTTGCCAAGATGATTGACAAAAACGTTCACTTAATTTTTATGTCTCGAATATGTAGATCAGGGCATATTGGTTTTGGCCTATCTTTGTTTCCGTTTTTGTTGTTGATTTGTCTGAATCCATGGTCACGATCTTTTATCAGAATTAATGATATCATACTTGATGTGTACTTGTATACCTCTTACATACAACATCAACTTTTGAGAAGTGACATATGAAGGTAAAGTCAAACTTCAAGGTCAAATGTCAATTATTTAGGTCGAAGCGACTGATATTTGCAGTTTTGCAGAAAGAATGTCGCTTGTATTGCTATGAACCATTTACTTAATATAGACGCATTTTTATGCATTTGCAAACAGAGCAGACCTATATCAAATGGCCCTTTTAGGGAACATCTGGTCAGGATGGGTCATTTGGTTATGAAGTAATATAAATGATTCTACAGATTCTTCCTCGGCCGAACCTTTCTGAGTTCATATGTCATTTACACAATGTGTCCACTTAATATTCATACATCTTATTTCTTGCATATTCATGAAGAAAAGCGTTAACCCTTTCCCTCATATAAACGTGTTTTCACGCATTTGCAAACAGAGTAGACCCCCAGATCAGACGGCTCCTAGAGGGTCTGCTTTGTTTGCTAATGGAATTTGATAGATCTGTTTCTTTAGTTTCTAAAATGTCTAGAATGTCCCTTCTTCCATATTTCATTATAACTATTTCGTAAATTAATATTCAGTAGGAATTGAAATTTGGAATGAACATAGAACAGTGAAAGGGTTAAGTGGCAATATGTATGAAAATAACAGAAAGTAAGAATTGATTGTAAATACAACACACTCTGACGGAATAATGTACAAATTTACGATCGTGCAACTACAGTAAATACCTCTCTATAACGGCCACTAAATTGTGTTTATTAGTTGGTATTTAGGACAGGTGACTGCTTAAAGCAAGGTGAAAGTAAAACAGAACGCTCCTATAGCAGCGTTCTGTTTTACTTTCACCTTGCTTTAAGCATCTACCTGCATTTAACACAAAATACTTAATGTAATTTAGTGGCCGTTATAGAGAGGTTTTACTGTAATTTAATGATCGTTATAGAGAGGTTTTACTGTAATTTAGTGGTCGTTATAGAGAGGTTTTACTGTGTTTCCATGACCTTAAACACCTACGATCAATGCGCTAACTGTAAAATAAACAAACTGGAGTGCCATGTCATAATGAAAGTAGTCCGTAGTCTGTGACAGATATGTTGTAAATTAGGGTATAAGGTACAAGAGACTGGCTTATCTTATAGAATTAAAAAAAATCACAATACTGAATTATGTTAAACATATTAGCGTCCATTATCCCTTAAAATGACATGCAAACAGTGTAGACTCAGATCAAAGGAGCACTCTGATCAGATTCTTCACTGCTTACTGAACCCATCAATGGCTTCATCAAATATTGTGTCAGCTGTGCCCCCCTCCAAATGAAAAATAGATGGGTCCCAAAGTAAGATCTGGACGAATTTTCCGTAACATATATGAGGAAAAATGGGTTGATAATTTCATACTGCTTTTTTATTACATTTGCCGGCATCACTGAGAGATGCGTCGACTTTATTTCATCATATCATTGAACATTCAGCATTCGCCTACTGTTACCATATCAATATATTCATATCAGTTTTTAAATAAAAACAACTCATCGTGCCATATACATGTAATTGCTTCCATGCATTGTTGTCCAAAATCATTATTAAAGTTTTAATACAAAACCCTTTTATTGAACTGTTTAAATTGTATTTTTTATCCAACCAACAGACATGAAAAGAATCTCTCTCTCTCTCTCTCTCTCTCTCTCTCTCTCTCTCTCTCTCTCTCTCTCTCTCTCTCTCTCTCTCTCTGTGTCTCTGTCTCTCTCTGTCTCTCTGTGTCTCTCTCTGTCTCTCTGTCTGTCTCTCTGTCTGTCTCTGTCTGTCTCTCTCTCTGTCTCTCTCTCGTCCCTTCTCTCTCACTCTCTCTCGAAAATAAAGCGTCTTAATCCTGTATAAACAATGTAGGCCCATATCAGACATCACGTCTATGAAGCATAGATAGATGTAGAACACATTACTACAACTTATGATGGTTGGCGAACATTGCCGATGTAATGAGGAAAAGTGACCCCCATAGTAGATCGACCGGGGTCGATTTATTATACAGTACTATGACCCCCGGTTATAGTACTATGACCGAGTGAGTCGTAATACATGCCCTCCTTACATATAAGAAACTGACCTCACATACGAGATAACAACCTGACCCTAGAAAGTGTGCATAAAAGTGAAGTAAATTCCTACCTAGCCATCTTTATAAATGTCTCCACCAAATGTATATAGGGCATATTGTTTTTGCCCGAGTTGTCCTTCCGTCTGTCTGTCACAGATGTTGCGGCACGCGTAACACAAAAACTGTTAGGCTAGAATCTTGAAACTTCACAGGAATGTTGCCCAGTATGAGTTGTTGTGTACCGCCATATTTTCAGTTCTCCCCTGGTAGTTTTTGAGTAACTGTCTCTGAATAGTTTGAATATGCGACAATTAATGACAAATTTTGCGGCATCCATAACTCAGAAATCGTTTAGGCTAGACAAGAATTTACAAGCATGTTGCCCAGTATGAGTTGCTGTGCACTTCCATATTTTCAATTCCTTCGTTCTGATAGTTATTGACCCTGTCAAGTTTGACTTTGTCATAGTTTATTACGAACTTTGAGCCACACATATCTCTGAATTTAATATGGTCAGAGTCTGGACACTTTACAGGAATATTGCACAGCATGAGCTGTTGTGCACCTTTATGTTTTCATTTTCTTCCCAGGATAATTTTGGAGTTATTGTCCCTGAATACATTAAATGCATTAAATACTGAATGCAAAAACTTTGCAGCACTCATAACTTTGAAACTAATGTGGCTAGAGTCTTGAAATTGGAATGTGTTGCAATTTATAGCGAACTTTGAGCCACACATGACTCTAAATCTAATAGGGTTAGTCTTGAAACTTCACAGACATGTTGCCCAGTATGAATTGTTGTGAACCTTTGTAATTTCAGTTATCTCTCTCTCTTGTTATTTTGAATGTATTGTCATTGATTAGTTAATATATGTGTTAAAATAGTTAAAATCTGATGATTTGTACCTTGTTCATTTATATCAAATTCAATATTTTGTTTGTGTCAGTAGTTACATAAATGAAAACTACCTTTGAAAACGTCAAGGAACATAATTATTTAGAGATTGATAGATACTTTATGACATTAAAATTATTAGAGTTGCTTACCTTGATTCTCTTAAGACTTAAATCGTAGCGAATATATACCATTATGTATCTTCTTCACAGCTCAAGCAGGAGTCATGTATTTTTAAGTGATAAGTGATTGTTTCACACCATGTCAAGGTAACATAATGATCATTTGAGTAGTGTGATTTGTGTCCTTTGATTTCCTAAAGTGTTATTTCCCCTGATAAGTTATATAAATTCTGAAGGGAGGTGATCCCCCGAGATCAAAAATTGCAACACAAAAATAGAAAATTGCAGACTCGGTTTTATTGAGTCTGTTCAGGAACAGTAACTGAAAGTGCAACACTGCTCACGCCCCTAGCACCGGCTTAAGCGGTTATTTTGGAGTTGTTGCACCTGACGAATTGGAATATGTTGTAGTTTATAGCGAACCTTGAGCCACACATAACTCCAACTCTAATAGGGCTAGTCTTGAAACTTCAAAGAAATGTTGCCCGGCATGAATTGTTGTGAATCTTTGTAATTTCAGTTCCCTCTCTCTAAACTTGGTCGATAAGTCATATAGTACTATGACCCCAGGCAATTTTACTATAAATGTAGTGACTCCCTTGCCGAAATACATCCACCAGTTTGGGGGTCGATATATAATATAGTACTATGACCCCATGCCATTTTACTATAGAATATAGTGACTCCCTTGCCAAAATACACCCACCGGGGTCGACATATTATATAGTGCTATGACCCAAAGCCATTTTACTATAACATATAGTGATTCCCTTGCAGAAATAAATCCACAAGGGGGTCGATATGTTATATAGCACTATGACCTCAAGCCAGTTTACTATAACATATAGTGACTCCCTTGCAAAATTACATCTACTACGGGGTCGATAAATCATATAGTACAATAACCCCCATGTCATTTTACTATAAAATATAGTTACTCTCTTGCCAAAATACATCCACTGGGGGTCGATATATTATATAGTATTATGACCCCATTGTCATTTTACTATAAAATATAGTGACTCCCTTGCCAAAATAATCTGCGATGGGGGTCGATATATTATATAGAACTATGACCCCATGTCTATTTTACTATAAAATGAAGTGACTCACTTGCAAAAATACACCCATCGGGGTGGTCGATATATCATATAGTACTATGACCCCGGTCATTTTACTATAAAAATAGTGACTCCCTTGCCAAAATACATCCACCGGGGTCGATATCCGGGTTGGTATCATGGAGGTCATAGTACTATACAATATATCGACCCCCTGGTGGATATATTGTGGCAAGGGATTCACTATATTTTATAGTAAAATGACATGTAAGGGAATCGCTATATTGAATAGTAAAATGGCATGGGGTCATAGTACTATATAATATATCGACCCCCAATCGTGGATGTATTTTGGCAAAGGAGTCACTATATTTCAAAGTAAAATGACCGGGGTCATAGTACTATTAAATACATAGACCCCTAGGTCGACCTACTACGATAAAAAGAGTGGGTCACAATATTATAAGGGGGTCATTATATCATGACAAGGAAGTCAATATACTTTATAGTAGAATGGCCTTGGTTTCATAGTACTATATGATTTATCGACCCCGTGGCGGATGTATTTTTGCAAGGGAGTCACTTTATTTTATAGTAAAATGGCATGGGGATCATTGTGCTACATAATATATCGACCACCATCGTGGATTGATTTTGGCAAGGGAGTCACTATATTTTATAGTAAAATGACCAGGGGTCATAGTACTATAAAATATGTAGACCTCTCGATTGACCTACTACGATAAAAAGAGTGGGTCACAATACTATAAGGGGGTAATTATACTAAGGCAAGGGAGTCACTTTACTTTATAGTAATATGCCAGGTGGTCATAGTACTATTTAATAAATCGCCCCGGTCGATCTACTACGGGGGTCACTTTTCCTCATTACACCGGTCCTAGGTATACATGATATCCCATGTCCACATTTGTTGACATTAATATTCTTAAGGTTTGGTATTATTCTTTGTGATTTATGTTCTCCTCTATAAGCTCACATGTTGTTACTTTTATGTAAACTGTGACGAAAATAAAGGACCTGTTCTGTTCTGTTCTGTTAATGCAGGGTGAAAGTCATGCAGAAAGCTCATACATGAGCTTTCTGCGTGACCTTCATCCTGCATTAAGCAGTCCCCTGCCTATATAGATCTAAACTCTTCTTTACTAAGCAGGGAATGGTTTAAATGGTATACAGTAGGTACTACGGTGGCACTGAGGTGACATATGCAAGATTTGTTTTCAAGTTTGTTTTCCCGAGATATTTTTTTTATTATCTCGAGAAAACGAAACAAAGTTCGTTTTCCTGAGATAATATTTCTTATTATCTCAAGAAAACTAAGTACAAATGTTCGTTTTCATGAGATAGTTTTTTTTATCTCAAGAAAACGAAGGAGTTCGTTTTTACGAGATATATTTTTTTATTATCTCGAGAAAACGAAATAGTTACGGTGGCACTGAGGTGACATATGCAAGATTTTTTTTCAAGTTTGTTTTCCCCGAGATATTGTTTTTATTATCTCGAGAAAACGAAACAAAGTTCGTTTTCCAGAGATAATATTTCTTATTATCTCAAGAAAACTAAGTACAAATGTTCGTTTTCATGAGATAGTTTTTTTTATCTCAAGAAAACGAAGGAGTTCGTTTTTACGAGATATATTTTTTTATTATCTCGAGAAAACGAAATAGTTACGGTGGCACTGAGGTGACATATGCAAGATTTTTTTTCAAGTTTGTTTTTCCGAGATATTTTTTTTATTATCTCGAGAAAACGAAACAAAGTTCGTTTTCCTGAGATAATATTTCTTATTATCTCAAGAAAACTAAGTACAAATGTTCGTTTTCATGAGATAGTTTTTTTTATCTCAAGAAAACGAAGGAGTTCGTTTTTACGAGATATATTTTTTTATTATCTCGAGAAAACGAAATAGTTACGGTGGCACTGAGGTGACATATGCAAGATTTTTTTTCAAGTTTGTTTTCCCCGAGATATTGTTTTTATTATCTCGAGAAAACGAAACAAAGTTCGTTTTCCAGAGATAATATTTCTTATTATCTCAAGAAAACTAAGTACAAATGTTCGTTTTCATGAGATAGTTTTTTTTATCTCAAGAAAACGAAGGAGTTCGTTTTTACGAGATATATTTTTTTATTATCTCGAGAAAACGAAATAGTTACGGTGGCACTGAGGTGACATATGCAAGATTTTTTTTCAAGTTTGTTTTCCCGAGATAATTTTTTTTATTATCTCGAGAATACGAAAAAAAGTTCGTTTTCCTGAGATAATTTTTTTTATTATCTCAAGAAAACGAAGTAGTTCGTTTTGACGAGATGATTTTTTTTATTATCTCGAGAAAACGAAAAAGTTCGTTTTCCCGACATAATTTCTTTCATTATCTCAAGAAAACGAAGTAGTTCGTTTTGACGAGATAATTTTTTTATTATCTCGAGAAAACGAAAAAAGTTCGTTTTCATAAGAAACATTTTTTTTATTATCTCAAGAAAACGAAGTAGTTCGTTTTAACGAGATAATTGTTTTTATTATCTCGAGAAAACGAAACAAAGTTCGTTTTCTTGAGATAATTTTTTAAGTCGTGCGCACGACTTAATAAGCCAATCAGAACCCTCCGTCAGAGTCAATTGTTCATCTATGGGGTTTCTCGTTTCCCGCTAACTTTCTACTGTATGTGTGTGTATGAGTATAAATTGCTATGCTTTCTGTAGGTGTTTTGGTGATGGTGGCGTTTTATGTGTGGCATTTCCTGCTTGACTTTACTACTTTTTCATTGATAGATTTGCAAACACTTTGGACCTAGATCAGACAACAATTAACAAGCGTCTGATCAGGATCTAAGCTGTTTGATACTCGGGCAATATAATTTTCCCAAAGTAAGCGAATCAGAAGTACATGTAGTTACGAATTTATGCGGAAGTGAATTATTTTTGCTGCGTGATAAGAGTTATCCCGATATATACGCATTTTATCACCACCTTTGCAAACAAAGAAGACCCGAATTCGGACAGTTCCTATAGGAGCTACCAGATCAGGGTCTATTATGTTTCCTTAGAAAATGTCATAAATCAAGATTTTAACTGTCTACGCCAGAGTAAACCCTAACCAGGGTTTTCTATGTTTACTTAGAACATATACTAAAAAAAAGAATATAGGCTACTGCCTCAAAGAATCGCAGTTGTGTATAAACCTGTTGAAAGCCGGTAAGATGTATTCGACATATGGGAAACGGATGGACGCTATCCATAAACAATTTAACCCTTTCCTTCATAGTTTCTATTAAAACTTAATTTTAAGTAGATCTAGTTATATAGATTTACATGCATTCGTAAGGGTAGAAACTCTCTTAAATATTTATGGAGGAAATGGTTAGCGTATCAACGCGACAAACATTTGCGTCTATTGAAAAGTTTATAGGCCTACATGTACTTTGGTTTCATATCTAGATCTAACCAATCTGATTCACTGCTTTTGTATAATAAACCAATTACAAGCCTTATTTAGAACTACTCAAACAATATTTCACGGAGTAGAAATCTACATTATGGAAAAAGCCTAAATATTGCCGAGAAAGCTATAATAAATCTTTGATGTAGTAGATCTACAACTGTGTGAATGATTACTACTGCGTTCTATGATGTAGATGTTCTCGGCTAAGTAGGAATCAGGCAGCGCAAGTAAGAATTCTGATAATGATGGACAGAGTAGGAATTCTTACGTTGGGCAGTGCATTTCCAGAATTGTTCGTGCGCAAAATCGGAATTGGGACAAAGTGAGAATATCTGTGATCGTTGCCTGGTGTTTATGTACATTTATATTGCATTACACAAAGGACGGGGAATGGGCTAAACTTTATAATGATGTATAAATTATGGAGAAAGCTTTAAAATCGCAGACATAACACGCGTTTATATACATTTTCATACTGCGAACATGTAAAGTAAAAAGCGCGCGTCATAGTGATGTTTGATACGTCACGGTAACGTTATACGCAATTATGACGTCATATAAGTTCATCCCTTGTCTCGGCCATTTTCTCATAGGCCTCAAATACTTGCGAAAACTGTTGACTCTGATGGAGGGTTCTGATTGGCTTATTAAGTCGTGCGCACGACTTAAAAAATTATCTCAGGAAAACGAACTTTGTTTCGTTTTCTCGAGATAATAAAAAGAATTATCTCGTAAAAACGAACTATTTCGTTTTCTCGAGATAATAAAAAAAAATATCTCGTAAAAACGAACTCCTTCGTTTTCTCGAGATATTAAAAAAAATTATCTCATGAAAACGAACTTGTTTTTTGTTTTCTCGAGATAATAAAATAGATATCTCGTCAAAACGAACTACTTTTTCATTGATAGACTAGTAGCTTTAAATCGAAAGCTAGATTTATATCTGAATTAAATTGGATCAAAAAATTGCAAACACCTTTTCGTTTAGGACTGAATGATAATATTTACCAGACTGGAAATATTTCAAAAGAACCAGATATAGATATTTTTTCAATTTTTTCTATTAGAAAACGCAAATCTCGATCGCATGGCATTCGCAAAAATGGTAATATTAAACGAAAATCTCGTTTGAAAATGACTCTTCTTGATCTACATACTTTACGCCTAACTTCGGGTAAACATGCCATGCTTTCTAGACTTTCCTCCTTATCTATATGTTCATTAAAAGAAATTGACGAGCAAGCCGATAAAATTATTTTTCGATCAGATCCTCTCATAGGAACGGCTAGTTTGATACAAAGCTTTACTCTACATGTTCTCAGACCGCACATCGACAAATTATCTGAACACCAAAGATTCTTCTTGAAAATTCCTTTTATTAATAAAGGTATTGATATTATTGACCTCCAAAGTATTTTTAGAGACAAAAATGTAATTGACACTATTCCTAAATACTTTAAAAATACAGAACCACCTATCATCTGCTACAAATATAACAAACCCATCAGAAATACAATTTTCAACTATAATAAAATTGTGGCCGACCTTAATATTAATGATAATATTCCTGATAATTGAGATTGCGGCACCTCAAAATTTTGCTATTCTCCGGCTGGTCATGTGATTACTGGTAATTTTGAAATAATTAAAGATAAACGTCTACGATCTCTTTTGAATAAAGGTCCCAAATATAGAATACCATCCTTGACTTTTAACTCTTGTCGAGTTCAGATTGCGGAGGCTTTACAAAATTTTAGTATTAAATGGTGTCGAAGAGAACATGTTGAGTCTAATGCCCTTTCTTGTTGGAAAAAACTAATTTTTGATATAATTGATAAACGCATTTCCTTTTACAGCTCTAATAAACACCTTCTTCCACCTAAACCTAGAACTTGTTTTAGACATCTTAAAAAGGGTTTACAGGATTTCCATTCAAAATACGTTTTTGTTCCTGCTGATAAGGCATCAAATAATGTGATTATTATTTGACGATTACATTATATCGATGTCTTGAAGCAGGAAATTATTAATACCAAGTCATACATTTCAGTTACCACTGACGAAAAGACCATCATTTCAGACCATGTCAAAAAGTGTGAACAATTTGGAACCGATATTAAAATTACACAACATAAACTTCCTACAATGTATTGGTTACCAAAACTACATAAAAAACCATATAAAGCGCGTTTCATTGCAAATTCTAGTTCATGTACAACTACTAAATTGTCTATCCTTTTGACTTCTTGTTGAACGAAGGTAAAGGAACATGTAAAATTCTACTGTGATAAAAATTCTGGAATAAATCTCTTCTGGTCTATTAAGAACTCTTCAGAAGTCTTAAACAAACTTAAGAACAAAATGTATCTTGCATCCACTGTAAGCACGTACGATTTTTCTACTCTGTACACAACTCTTCCTCATATTTTAATTAAGGATAAGCTTACTAACTTAATCCAGAAAGTATTTGCCCGAGAAAAAACATCATTCTTGGCATGTAATGCTGAAAAAGCTTTCTTTACTGACGAGCAAATGAAATATTACACCAATTGGACGTGCTCAGAAGTTTGCGAATCACTAACCTTTCTGTTGGATAACATATTTGTACGTTATGGGAATGCTATATACCGTCAGGTAATTGGTATCCCTATGGGTATGAATTGTGCACCACTGTTCGCCATTTTGTTTTTGTACTGCTATGAGAGAGATTTCATGTTGAGTTTGAATCCTCAATCACAAGATGTTATAAATCCCTTCAATGAAACTTGTCGATATTTGGATGATATTTTTAACTTAGATAACCCTTTCTTCGATGCTCTGATTCCTACAATTTATCCTAAAGAACTCAAATTGAATAAAGCTAACCCGTCCGACAATTATGCAGCGTTTCTTGACCTAGACCTCAAAATTAATAATGGAATGATTTCTTCTAAAATATATGACAAAAGAGATGATTTTGATTTTAATATTGTAAATTTTCCTCATCTTGACGGGGATGTTCCCCGTGCTCCATCTTACGGGGTTTATATATCTCAACTTATTCGTTTTGCTAGAGCTTGTTCATCTATTGACGATTTTAACAGTCGAAATCTCATTTTAACTGAAAAACTGCTTAAACAAGGATATAGATACCATAAACTAAGAAAAACTTTCTCTAAATTTTACTATCGAAATCTCTCGCTTATTGGCAAGTACAAATGTAATCTCAAGGTACTTTTGCGACACGGTATTTCACATCCTGAATTTTATGGTGATGTGATTTACAAACTTCGTAAAATTATTGGACATACACATTTTCTCACTTTGTTCATCAAATATATAAAACAATTCATTAAAAAGGGATATGATCCTGTAGTACTACAACATACTGCATGTTTGGTTGTGAACCCTTTTACAGTTGGCAATCACGCTGGCCTCTTTGCATGTACGCCGACAAGAAAGGTTTAGTACTCTATGAAGGCGACCTCTTAAATCCAGAAATGGAAGGAGAACGTCGGATATCTGTACTATTTCATTTTTGTCGTACCCTTTATTACTTTTCTACAGTTACTCTGTTTGCAGCTCAATCATTGAGTACACTAGCGATAGGTGGATACAGTATGTTCAATTAAATGTTTTTTTGTTATACATGCACTTTACCACTGTATTTGCTGTCGCGGTTGTTGTAGATTAGTCGGAGAGGGGATACGTTTATTTACACTGTTTGTCTTTTAGGATGGGGATGGAATAAGTGTGAGGTTGGGCGCCCATAAACCGGTTTAACCCCCCCGGTGACTTTTGTCACTGACCGTTCCAAGGCGGTACTTCCATCTTCCTCCTATTGTATGTTTGTTTTGTCTTTGTGCGTCTCTTGTTGTTTTTTCTACTTATGTACATTTGCTGTTTCCTTGTGTTGCTGTTCGGGCGAGTGTTTGTTCTGTATGTGGTGTTTCCTGCATGACTCATTTTTGTACCTTTGTTTCGTTTTCTCGAGATAATGAAAAAAATTATCTCGGGAAAACAAACTTGAAAAAAAATTCTTGCATATGTCACCTCAGTGCCACCGTAAATAGTTCGTTTTTACGAGATAATTTTTTTTTATTATCTCGAGAAAACGAAACAAATGGAAAAGTAGTAAAGTCAAGCAGGCAAAGCCACATGCAAGACGCAACCACCACCAAAACACCGATAGACAGCATGACACACACACACACACAACCACACACCCAAACGCACACGCACACACACGAAATGAACACAGAAAACACCAAAAGACACACAAGAACCAGGGACAAACGTTCCACAACATGAACAAACCACAAGCACAAAGACGCAATGCAAACAAAAGGAAGGGTGACAAAGAGAGTACCGCCTTGGCACGGTCAGCAGCAAAAACACCACTGGGGGTTTAAACCGGTTTACGGACGTCCTAACCTCACACTTCTCTCAAAGTCACCCTAGCTTTACAAATATTGTAAATAAAGGTATCCCCGCTGGACTTACCCACAACATAGACGACGGTGAACACAGGACAACATGTAAAACATAGCATAATAACTGTGACAATCCGTCAAATATGTACTCAATGACTTTGCTGAAGTCAGAGCACCTGCAGGTAAGCCGTTAAGGGCACGACAGGGAAAAAATAATACATGAGTCTGGTAAGCTCCTCCTGTATCCAAGTTTAAGAGTATACCATCATAGAGTACTACCCTCGGCCTGTCATCGCGCAAGCAAAGAGGGAAGCGTAGCTACCGACTGTAAAAGGGTCGATAACCAAACATGCAGTGTGTTGCAATATAATAGGATCATAACCTTTCTTTTTAAATTTTTTAATGCGTTTTATAAACAAATCATGAAAATGGATATGACCCCGAATTTTCCTAAGTTTGTAGATAACATCCCCATAAAATTCTGGTTGAGAAATGCCTTGTCGCAGTAACGTCCGTAGATTGCAATTATATTTACTAATGAGAGGTAAATTTCGATAATAAAATTTAGAAAAGGTTTTCCGAAGTTTGTGATATCTGTAACCTTGCTTAAGAAGTTTATCAGTTATAACTAAATTACGTCTGTTAAAATCTTCAAGCAAAGAACAGGCTCGGGCAAACCTAATAAGTTGAGAAATATAAACACCATAAGATGTAGAACGTGGCACATCCCCATCTAGAAAAGGATAATTAACAATTTTAAAATTAAAATCTTCTCTTTTATCGTATACTTTGGACGAAACTTTATCGTTTGTAATTGAAAGATTCAAATCTAGAAATGAAGCATTAATGTCAGATTGATTAGCTTTGTTTAAAGACAGTTCTTTTGGGTAGATTGAAGAAACCATAGTATCAAAATAAGGATTATCTAAATTCAAAATATCGTCTAAATACCTTGAAGTTTTATTAAAAGCATTAACAATATCGGTCTGTGTATCAGGTTTTAAGCTAAGCATAAAATCCCTCTCGTAGCAATACAAAAACAAATCTGCAACAAGAGGGGCACAATTTGTACCCATGGGTATACCAACAACTTGACGATATATGGTATCTCCATAACGCACAAATATATTATCTAAAAGAAAGGTAAGAGATCTACAAACATCAAGGCAAGTCCACATTGTGTAATGTTCAACTTCTGAATTCGAAAAGAATGAACGTTGAACATTACAAGCAATGAACATTTTGTTTTCTCTGGCAAAGGTTTTTTCTATTAATTTAATAAGTCTATCCTTTATAAGATGGTGAGGTAGAGTAGTATAGAGTGTAGAGAAATCATAAGAGCTCAGTAAAGAAATGTTATACTGTTCATTTTCAAGTTTTGTTAAAACATCATTTGAATTTTTTATGGACCAAAAAACATTAATACCAGAATTTTCATATATTTTATCAGTTCGTTTTCCTGAGATAATTGACGTATCAAACATCACTATGACGCGCGCTTTTTAATTTACATGTTCGTAGTATGATAATGCAATATAAATGTACATAAACACCAGGCAACGACCACAGATATTCTCACTTTGTCCCAATTCCTATTTTGCGCACGAACAATTCTGAAAATGCACTGCCCGAAGTAAGAATTCCTACTCTGTCCGTCATTATCGGAATTCTTACTTGCGCTGCCTGATTCCTACTTAGCCGAGAACATTTACATCATAGAACGCAGTACATGTAGTAATCATTCACGCAGTTGTAGATCTACTACTTCAAAGAATTTATTATAGCTTTCTCGGCAATATTTAGACTTTTGCCATAATGTAGATTTCTACTCCGTGAAATATTGTTTGAGTAGTTCTAAATAAGGCTTGTAATTGGTTTATTATACAAAAGCAGTGTATCAGATTCGTTAGATATGAGACCAAAGGCCTACATGTAGGCCTATACACTTTTCAATAGACGCAAATGTTTGTCGCGTTGATACGCTAACCATTTCCTCCATAAATATTTAAGAGAGTTTCTACCCTTATGGATGCATGTAAATCTATATAACTAGATCTACCTTAAATTAAGTTTTAATAGAAACTATGAAGGAAAGGGTTAAATTGTTTATGGATAGCGTCCATCCGTTTCCCATATGTCGAATACATCTTCCCGGCTTTCAACAGGTTTATATATACACACAACTGCGATTCTTCATATTAACCCATGCACTCCTACATGGATATTCGTGAAAGGCTCCATCACTATGAATATACCGATATAAAAAATATTTATTTAGGAGCAAACTGATAATAGTTGGGCATCCAACTGAGGAAAATGTGTCGACCCATGGCATTAAATAGTAGAATTTGGCATGCACTGGATATGTAATGTTTGATGTCTGAGTAATCAGAAACTGCCCCATGCCACCTGAAAATTTGCCCTTGTTTCTCTTAATTAGGTCAAAGGTCAACTAAGTGCATATTTTATATACGTTATTTGAGAAATCACTATATCTTTATCAATTTTAGGTGTAAAATAACAAACTTGGTACCAAAATGAAGGTTAAACATTGGTCTTTAATTTGCATTTACTTTGTGTAAAATATATTGTTTGAATATTCATGAATATTAATGAGAACATCAAAAAAACAGTAAAAAATCATTAAAACCAACATATAACGATGATACATGATGTCATGTCTTCGTCATTATTGCTATTTAACAAAAATAAATTACGTTAAAATAAAGGTTAGACAGACTGCTACTGAAAAATAAACTGTACACAGTCATACCAGCTATATATTATGCACAAATACCTCTTAAAGTAAAGTGGGTGGGGTAAATGAACACCTAAACAAAACTTTCAGTTCTGTTTAAAGTAACTAATTAATTCACTATATTTTTATGGATATTTTCTTGGTTGGTACAATTAACACCATCGCAAAGGATATGTAATGTTTAATGTCTGAGTAATCAGAAACTGTCCCATGCCACCTGAAAATTTGCCCTTGTTTCTCTTAATTAGGTCAAAGGTCAACTAAGTGCATATTTTATATACGTTATTTGAGAAATTATTATATCTTTATCAATCTTAGGTGTAAAATAACAAACATGGTACCAAAATGAAGGTTAAACATTGGCCTTTATTTTGCACTTACTTTTTGTAAAATATATTGTTTGAATATTCATGAATATTAATGAGAACATAAAACCCCCCAGTAAAAATCATTAAAACCAACATATAACGATGATACATGAGGTCATGTCTTCGTCATTATTGCTATTTAACAAAAATAAATTACGTTAAAATAAAGGTTAGACAGACTGCTACTGAAATAAAACGTTGCAGTCATACCAGCTATATATTATGCACACATACCTCTTAAAGTAAAGTGGGTGGGGTAAATGAACACCTAAACAAAACTTACAGCTCTGTTTACAGTAACTAATTAATTCACTATATTTTTATGGATATTTTCTTGGTTGGTACAATTAACACCATCGCAAACACATGTTAGTGTGTTTTTCAGCTACTTTGAAGCATCTACAGCGAATAGATTTGCACTTGGTTTTGCATCCATAACTTGTTCATTGCAAGCATCAAGTGCAGTTGGTACATTTCCAAACCACTTATAAAGGTTCAGCACCATTTTGCTATGTGTTAGTATCAATAGCATTAATGTCTGTATCCATCAGCTCAGATCTATATAGCTGCTTGATAGTTTGCTCTTGAAATTTTCAGTTCTAGTACATCCTTTATTGGCGGAACCAGTTCAAGTGTTTTCTCTACGTTAACCATATTGTGAAATTCTTGCATCATCAATGGGTTCTCCATTAAAAAAACATACATCAAACATCAAACGTGTGTGCCTTGCCTGACAGTGCATCTCTTCAAATATCTGAAAGCAGATCGGACATGTAAAATATTTCTTCCAACAGGTCTTCTTTCCGATTCCAGTGAAAGCAAGGGTTATGTTACATCCAGTTATTGCATGATACCCTGACATGTCCCGGCAGATATCTTGAGATAACTTGCGGAAAATACAATTTTGTTTTTCCAAGCCATCATTCAGACGTCAGTCCCTAAAGGTCAAAGATGGTATACATATATCAGTACAAGCAGTACATCAAAATCTTGGCATTTGACAACTATCCAACCTTAGCCCCTTTCTAGCAGCATCCAAGCCATATATCCACCTCGTCATGATTTGATGGCAGATGGGACAATTCATGTCTGCACTTATCTCGAATGACGATATTCAAATGTATCTTTTGAATACTGCAATACTAGTATACTACAAAAACTCTGTGTTTGTATCGTCTGCTTCTTAATTTGTCATGCTTGGCCGCTTTAAAGCAGGCATTCTTGCACCATTGTGATATGCACATATGTGAGGGAGGGTCCAACGTGCATGTTAATAACACAGGTTAAAACATTGCAAACAGAAGAAGAGTACAGGACGGCTAAAATCTTAACCTGGAAAGTTGGGAGCTATCTCTTGATGTTATGGTAGCTTGTTCCAGATGTTGTTGACAGCAGAGTGGAAGAAATATTCCCTCAGGATATTGGTCCTGCAAAACCTTGGAACGAATCTTAAGGACTGGTCTCTTGTAGGTGCACCGTAAGGGCGTCAGAAGGTGGGGCGTCAGCTGCAACAAAATCATTTACAAACCTATAGAACATTACGGCCTTTACTTGTGTCTGCCTCTGTTTGAGCAAATCGTATTGAGCATGGCACCAACGCTGAGCACTTGTTTTGCAATAATGCAAAATTACAAATATGGTAGTTCTACGTTGGACCATCTCCACATGCTTTGTCATGGCCTGGGTGTGTGGATCCAAAATAAAAGATGTGCACTTAACCTGCAGACTGATCAGAAGTTTGTAACATGCCTCCTTGGTTGACTTTTGGGAGGATCCAATGTTCCTGCTTAGAACGGATGTGGATCGATTTGCCTCCTTTATGACCATATCGACTTGGGATTTTCAAGACAATTTAAAAGACCGTTATGTCCCAAGTTATTTTGCCTTCTTTGTTGTCTTCCGTTTCATGCTATGGACAGTATAACTGGTCTTGTTGATAATAAGCAGGACCTAGCACTTCTCTGCATTGAACCCAGTCTCTTCACTTTTCTACAGACTGCCGATATCATTCTGGAAGACGTCTGCATCTTCTATTGACTCGGCACAAAAGTGAGGCATCAGCAAAGAGTCGACATGAAGGGTGTGGTCTGTGTGGTAATCATTGCATGCGAGGGAAAGGAAAGGACTGAGAACAGCACATTGATGAACACTGGATGCTATCGGTACTGGCTCAGAGGAAACACCCTCCAGCGTGACTTGTTGGCTGTTGGATACAATCAAGCATTTTGCAATACACATCATAGTGTTGGAGCTTAAGAAGAAGGTGTCTGTAAGACACTTTGTCAAACGTTTGCGTCAGTCTGATAGGACTGGTCCATACCTGACACAAGGTCATTGACCATGTTGATTAGTTGTGTCTCAAAGAAGCGCTGCTTCCGGAGTCCATGCTGGCATGGGTTGATGATGTAATAGTAAAACCAGGTTACTGTGTATGATGTATTCCAGAATCTTACATGTGACAGAATTTAGGGATACAGGTCAATAGTTTGAAGGGGTTATTCTTGACCATTGTCTTGTATACAGGATTAACATGAAATCACTGGGGACTTTATCCTGGTCGTAAGGCCTGGAAGATCAGAACAAGAGCAGGAGCCAGTGAATGTGCCATTCTCTTTCAAGAACCTTGATAAGATGGTGTCTGGACAGGTAGCTTTGTGGATATTAAGGCCATTAAGAAGCTTGCAGACACCAGTTATCGAGACATGAATAGGAAGGGCATTCGAATAAGGATACTCTCAAACGGCACAAATGAGAGATAGGTCCTCAAGTGTAAAGACAGAGAACTACTGGTTCAGTATTTTAACTTTGATTTGTGTATCAACATTGTTAACGGCACCATTCTTCAGTGGTGCTATTCCCGAGCTGTCACATTTCTTGCCTTGCTCCTAACAAAAGTGTAAAGCTTCTTACAGCTGGTATCTGTCACTAAGTCAATCACATACCCATCGTGAGATTGAGCTTCCTTGCACTTCTTTGCAAGTTTTCTGTAGCCCCTTGTATATGCGCCAGTCCTTCTGTACATTGGTCCTCAGCACTATTTGTACGCACATTTCTTCTTTCGTGAGAAACGGCGGCTGATTGAGTTGCACCATGGCTGGCTGAACCTGGTGGATGTCAACTTAGAAGGGACCACTGAATATATCACATAGAGTACATATTCGTAAAGGGGCTGATTTTCCGAGTGTGCTGCAAACTCTGCCATTTTGATGGCCATAGAACATGTGTTAGCCTCTTTCGAAGGGTGGACATGTGGGGTAGGCTTCCTTCGTGAAGGAAATATATGTTTGTCAGAACTATGACATACTCAATTATTCCAGGTTTTGAGGTATATCTGATAACTAGTGATTGTTTGTGGCAATAACATATAGTTTGTTGTCATCACGGATAGGGAAGGTTACTCATAGCCAGCGGCACTGAATATGCCTATGCGTTCATTGTTGAGTTAGAGTGGGTACCTATGGCCAGTAACTGTTAAAATGGCCAATCAATATCCGGAATATTCATGCCCCCACAAATATAGAAAGGGTTTTGTCATGGGTACTGCTGGTGTAGGTAAAATATTTCAATTCATTATAGAAAAACATCGCCATAACTCACCAGGAGCTATGGTGTTTCAATCGCTAATGATACAGCTAATATTAGACATAGTGTACAATAAAACATACCAATATTACACTGAGATTATGACAATCTTCTAATCTTCTGGCGTTTCATTATCATCTCTAAATGATACATCTGCGTGAAGAGGTACTATAAGTCTATAACTTAAAGTTATATATATATAGTGTATGATAATGTACCGTACATGTATTTAAAACGATATTTTTCGAACTTGCAATCATCACAGGTCACTCAAAACTTCCTGAAATGCGCCATAAATATTTCTATACTTACTGTGGAGACATTGCTAAGAAATTAAATGCAAAAAAAGTATTGAAATTGTCAAAATTACAGTTATGTTATACTATATAGAGATTTTATTACATTTTTGCACTCATTTGACCTTTGACCTAGTTTCTGACCTTCAAAGAAGGTTTTGGCAGTGGCATGGGCCAAAACCATAAACGATTAGTATCTGGCAACACAATTATAGTATTCAAACATTTCTACTAAAAAATGCCATGGACCTCGAAAAATAAGCGACTTTTTACATCTCGGATTGCCAACTATAAGATTTTTGAGGCAGTAGCCTATATTCTATATTTTAGTATATGTTATATAAGCAAACATAGAAGACCCTAGTTAGACAATTCCTTCAGGAGCTATCTGGTCAGGGTTTTCTCTGAAAAAGTTAAAATCTTGATTTATGAAATTTCTAAGGAAACATAATAGACCCTGATTTGGTAGCTCCTATAGGAACTGTCTGATGCGGGTCTTCTTTGTTTGCAAAGGTGGTGCTAAAATGTGTATATATCGAGGAAAGGGATAACTCTTATCACGCAGCAAAAATAATTCACTTCCGCATAAATTCATAACTTTAAATCGAAAGCTAGATTTATATCTGAATTAAATTGGATCAAAAAATTGCAAACACCTTTTCGTTTAGGACTGAATGATAATATTTACCAGACTGGAAATATTTCAAAAGAACCAGATATAGATATTTTTTCAATTTTTTCTATTAGAAAACGCAAATCTCGATCGCATGGCATTCGCAAAAATGGTAATATTAAACGAAAATCTCGTTTGAAAATGACTCTTCTTGATCTACATACTTTACGCCTAACTTCGGGTAAACATGCCATGCTTTCTAGACTTTCCTCCTTATCTATATGTTCATTAAAAGAAATTGACGAGCAAGCCGATAAAATTATTTTTCGATCAGATCCTCTCATAGGAACGGCTAGTTTGATACAAAGCTTTACTCTACATGTTCTCAGACCGCACATCGACAAATTATCTGAACACCAAAGATTCTTCTTGAAAATTCCTTTTATTAATAAAGGTATTGATATTATTGACCTCCAAAGTATTTTTAGAGGCAAAAATAATTCACTTCCGCATAAATTCATAACTTCTTCTGATTCGCTTACTTTGGGAATATTATATTGCCCGAGTATCAAACAGCTTAGATCCTGATCAGACGCTTGTTAATTGTTGTCTGATCTAGGTCCAAAGTGTTTGCAAATATAGCAAGCCTCGCTTAGCGGGAAACGAGAAACCCCATAGATGAACAATTGACTCTGACGGAGGGTTCTGATTGGCTTATTAAGTCGTCCGCACGACTTAAAAAAATATCTCAGGAAAACGAACTTTGTTTCGTTTTCTCGAGATAATAAAAAAATTATCTCGTTAAAACGAACTTTTTCGTTTTCTCGAGATAATAAAATAATTATCTCGTTAAAACGAACTACTTCGTTTTCTTGAGATAATAAAAAAAAAGATCTCGTCAAAACGAACTACTTCGTTTTCTTGAGATAATAAAAAATATTATCTCAGGAAAACGAACTTTGTTTCGTTTTCTCGAGATAATAAAAAAATTATCTCGTTAAAACGAACTTTTTCGTTTTCTCGAGATAATAAAATAATTATCTCGTTAAAACGAACTACTTCGTTTTCTTGAGATAATAAAAAAAAAGATCTCGTCAAAACGAACTACTTCGTTTTCTTGAGATAATAAAAAATATTATCTCAGGAAAACGAACTTTGTTTCGTTTTCTCGAGATAATAAAAAAAATTATCTCGTAAAAACGAACTTTTTTTCGTATTCTCGAGATAATAAAAAAAAATATTTCGGGAAAACAAACTTGAAAAAAAATCTTGCATATGTCACCTCAGTGCCACCGTAAGAATCTGTCTTTAGCGGCTATAAAAAAGTCTAATTATGAAACTAATTAAGGTGGTAGGTCTAAAGAAATGCGGAAAGAGCTTTCTACATTACTTTTGCCCTGTATTAAGCAACCACCTGCTTTTAAAGACTTCTATGTCCAATAAACGAATGACCGCTTAAGACAGATTATGTTATACAGTAAAACAAAAATAAACCGGTATATAGCGGTTTTACTGTATATACTCTTGCCTTTTCCTCCATGAATATCCATGTAAGAAATAATGACGATGACGTCATGAATATTAGGTTAATTTGTTAAAACAGCACAGGGACACATGAATTTGTGTCCTTGGCAGAAACTAAAGAATCATATCTATATTTAATCATAAGCAAGCAAACCAGACCCCCGATCTACTCTTGTTGCAAATGCATACAAAGGCATATTTATGGAGTAAAGTAAGCCTCCAGCACCCATTTTTCTTCAATGACCCTTTGCGTATCAACAAAAATCAAGGAGTGAGCGAGTGAGTGAGTTTGGTATTACGGCACTGCGACACTGCTTAGGTTATATAATTGATATAGTGCCGATGAGTGATGAGATGACATGATGATGAGGGATGATTTCAGGAGGATGATTTCGTTTAATCTCATTCGCAATCAATAATCAAGGACCACAAAGTCTTTAAATCATACATATCTGGATTGATAATACTCAGGTTAACTATTCAAAACCTTCACAGCTCTCTTGCTGTTGTTTTTGTATTTTATCAAATACACTCACATCATAATTCATATGAAGAGATTTAAACAGGAAGAATATGCCTTGGTGTACTATTTAAGGACATAATACATGTGTTTGTTTCATATGTCAATACCGTTGGGTATGCATGCACCAGGGAATACTGTCCTTGACCCTCCACTTGATGGTTATTTTGCTATCAACATTTAGCCTGTTGCAGGCAGGTCCATGATTTCCTTTAAAAATAATTAAGATCCAGATGAGACGCCGAGTTTGTGTGACAGTCTAATTGCATTTTGTAAAACAAAAACAAATGAATATGTAATGAGTTATGAAAATGGAGTTGGTTAAGTTGAATTAACAAAATGTTCCTTATAAAGCTAAAAGGTAAAAACTATCACACAGAGAATGGCATGTGCCATGTGAAACAGTTAACAATTAGACTTATAACAAAGAAGCAGCCAGAGAAGGCCCTGATCATCAGACAGTTCGTCCATGACAAGTCTGAGCTGGGTCTTCTCTTTCTGCAAAAGCTTGAATAGATTGATTCATTAGGTAAACAGTAAACCCGTCGGCAGTTCACCGCATCCTGACTTACATTTGCAAACAGCTTGGACCCAGATCAGACGTCTCATCAGGATCCAAACTGTTTGACATTCAGTCCATAGTTTCCCAAAAGCTTGGTAAAGTTTCAGCAGATATTGTTTTTTCAGCAGGCATAAGGTTTAGTTAACCCTTCGCTTGCTGATTTTTAAAATACACTTCTCCTTCTTTACCCATGCACTGTTGTATAATTACATATATCTGCACTGTGTACACGTAGTTCGCTGTGCAATCACTGCTGTGGAGTGCACTGGTTGCACAATCAACTTGTAAATCCTGCAGGAGCTGTCTCATCTGGGTCTTCACTATTTACAGGTAGGTATATTGACGCGAATAGCAAGCGAAGGGATAATATTGAATTGGTAAACTGGTTGTTCAATATGTCATTAAGTACTTCCTTGTAGAGAATAAATCGAAAAGATATATACCCAGCCAATGATAACGATTGCAAAACACAGGCACTTCCCACTGTTTGTTTGGGTTCTAGGACATTAGCCCACCCGGACCACAGCCCACCCGGACATCAGCCCACCATTTCTCTAAGGGCGGACATTAGACCACTCGTGTTTTTGAGGGGGCGGACATTAGCCCACTCGGTGTTTTGAGGAGGGCGGACATTAGCCCACTCGTGTTTTTTTGATGGGCGGACATTAGACCACTCGGACAATAGACCACTCGCGCTGAATATTAACGAGGCGGACATCAGCCCACCCGGACATTACACCCTCATCATTTGCTCACCTATTTCTGTATGTCTGTAAGGCCAAATGACTGTAAAAATAATATCTTCGACTTTAGATCGGAGCAACATAACACACACATTTTATTTTTCGGTATTGTTCGAACAAGTACGTTGAACTACAAGATAATGGTCCGAAATGTTACGGGTCAGGGGTAAAAAAAAATCCCAGACGACTGCAGATAAATCAAAACAATCTTAGAAGAAATATTGACCTTTATTTTAAAGAAGGTGTTAATATCTGACTCGGCGTGTTTGACTGAAACACTCGTCTACAGGTGTGATAATCCAATTAATTACAGGTACGTGGTTGATAATCCAATAAGATGAGTATGCTGAGCTTTATCCTGATGTTTGTAAGTAATTAAAGGTAATTATCGGTTCGATAACTAAGATAATTAGGGGCCAAACATTCTCGGTCCGAAAGAGACTATTTTCTGTAACATAAAGAGCCAATCATGGGTAATTTCAACGACTTTCAACTAATTGGGAGTGTGAATAAACACATATTACAATCTCGAGGGGTCTAATGTCCGGGTGGGCTGATGTCCACCTTGTTAATATTAAGCACGAGTGGTCTATTGTCCGAGTGGGCTAATGTCCGCCCATAAAAAAAAACACGAGTGGGCTAATGTCCGCCCTCCTCAAAACACCGAGTGGGCTAATGTCCGCCCCTCAAAAACACGAGTGGTCTAATGTCCGCCCTTAAAGAAATGGTAGGCTGATGTCCGGGTGGGCTGTGGTCCGGGTGGGCTAATGTCCGTTTACCGTTTGTTTGTCCTTCAGTACATATCTTTACATATCTTTGCATTTCCAAAAAAACATTACCTCGTGTATTTCCATTGAAAATGGCATAGGAGAACAGTGTAGACCCAGATCTGAGAGCTCATGAAGGAACCCTCTGATCGGAGTCTGCACTGTTTGCTTTTAAAACCCATATATGTCACTGGCTTGTACCAGCAAAAATGTTTGCTACCCTCCCCCTCAATATGGACACTAGATATTTTGAGTTCTCAAGCTTTTGATTGGTCAGATTTGAGTCAAAAGCTCAAATCTGACCAATCAAAAACTTGAGAACGAACTCAGACTCAACTAAAAGTTTTATAACTTTGGACGATTTTTCTGTGAGTAATAGGTGGCTATTAGCAACTGTCTGCTCTTTTGGCAGCTGTTTGATCAAGGGCTGCTCTGTTTGCTACTACGTCACGGATCTGTTTCGCTATCGTCATGGCAACACATTTCCTTAGATCAAAATTTCGAGACGATTCTAAAGAGTGGTCATAGGGTAGGGATTGTGGAGAAGTAAAGGAACTATTCTTGAAAATGTTTCACATTTACGTATTTTATCTGGAGAGACAGAGAAAGGGAGAGAGAGAGAGAGAGAGAGAGAGAGAGAGAGAGAGAGAGAGAGAGAGAGAGAGGAGAGAGAGAGAGAGAGAGAGAGAGAGAGAGAGAGAGAGAGAGAGAGAGAGAGAGAGAGAGAGAGAGAGAGAGAGAGAGAGAGAGAGAGAGAGAGAGAGAGAGAGAGAGAGAGAGAGAGATTCTTTTCATGTCTGTTGGTGAGATAAAAAAAACAATTTTAAACAATTCAATAAAAGGGTTTTGTATTAAAACTTTAATAATGATTTCGGACAACAATGCATGGAAGCAAATACATGTATATATATATATAGAGAGAGAGAGGTGTCAGTGAGTGAGTCAGTGAGCGAGTCAGTGAAACAGGGAGTGGGTGACAAGGAGGTTTTGTAGATGCTGATGAATATCAAACAAAATATAATTGCTGACTAAACTGGTCTTGGTATACATTGATTGCATATTTTGATGACGTCTGATCACATGATACGCTCATACAGTAAAACCTCTATATAACGACAACTCAAAAGAGGTCTGATTCTTTGGATGGGCGTAGGGGTGCGGACGGGCTTGGGGATGGGGTGGGGGTTGGTATGGGTTTGGAGCTTATGTAGCTTATGCAGGGTTATACAGATAACTCATATACTTCTGTCCTGAATTAATATTTTCCATCATGTTATGTTTTAATGCCTTTACAAACAGTGAATACCTAGATCAGACGGTTTACAGGACCCGTCTGATCAATGTATGCTATGTTTGCTTACGTGTATGCTATGTTTGCTTACGGTATAATAAAGATCTGTTATTATACAGTTTCTGTCAAACCCGAAGTGCCATGTGTTACACCATTATAGAAATGAATTTAGTTAATATTTATCATGTAATTATTTCTTATATGACTAGAGTAAAACTTCTCTATAACGGTCACTAAATTGCATCAAGTATTTTGTGTTATAGGCAGGTGGCTGCTTAAAGCAAGGTGAAAGTAAAACAGAACGCTCCTATAGGAGCGTTCTGTTTTATTTTCTCCTTGCTTTAAGCAGCCGCCGACCCTAAATACCAACTAATTAGTACAATTTAGTGGCCGTTATAGAGAAGTTTTACTGTATTCAGCTGGGAAAGAGTTTACCCTTTACAACATATGAATGCGTTTTCACGCAAATGCAAACAGAATTGACCCAGATCAGAATACTCATATAGGATAATTATTATCAAGGTCTGCACTATTTGCTTATGACACGATATAGATCTGATTCTACACTTTTTTAAAGCAAAACATTTACCTGAAAAGTTAGCTAATAAATAACTATGATTCCATTTTACCCATTATTTCTCTGATTTTCTCTGACGTCATGTCAATATATGCTTGAGACAATACTTTGAAGAAAATAAATTATTTTATGATAGACAATTTGGCTTTAGAACAAATCACTCATGTCAAACGACCCTCGTGATGAATGGATGAATGGATATTAGCTACTGATAACAATGAAAGTGTTGGTACTCTTTTTCCCGATCTCTCAAAGGCCTTTGATCAAGTTGATCACAGCATACTTTCAAAAACATACTACATAAGTATAAACTACATCAGTCGACTTGTTGTTGGTTTTCTCCGTACCTTACAGACAGGTTTCAATATACAAGGGTTTCTGGTAAAGACTCATTGTCAAACCAGTGCTGCCAGGGGTTCCTCAGGGATATGTATTAGGACCTTTATTATCTCTATTTATTATAAATGATCTCCTTCTAGTCAGAGAACAAACTACAGCTGGTATATTTGCTGATGACACAACACTTTCAGTTCATAGCTCATCTCTTGATAATGTAGTTAAATCCTTGAAATCAGACCTGTTCCATGTGAACACTTGGTGTGATATAAACCACATGTATATCAATGTGTCGAAAAGTAAAACTCATGTACTTAGCTTCCAAAGCAAACAACAGCCGTTTACATAATGTATTTCCTTCGATAGAATTCCGGAATGACGAAATAACACTCAATGCAGTAGAAACATTGCTTGGTGTAACGAAAGACAACACACTGACCTGGGACAGGCATATAGATATTACCTTGAAAAAATGCAATTCCCTTTTAGATTTATTATCTCGCATTAACAAATGTCTTGATATTTTAACTCCCATGTTATTCTTTAATGCTTACATTCTAGCAATATTGATTACTGTTGTTTCATTTGGGGTATCTGCAGTGCTTCACAAGAAGGCAGAATTATTAGATTAAAAAAAAGAGCTGCAAGACTCATACTTCAGAACAATTTAAATACGGCCTCTTCTATACTTTTCAATGAACTTATACGGGTAACATTTCCTGAACGGGTAAAGTTTCAAAAACAGTCTTACTATTCCAAATATTCAACGGGCTTTCTCCATATTACTTATAAGAAATGTTCACACTTACTACATTTGTACTGATATTCATGATAGAAATTTTAGATCTTCATCACGATTTCAACTTTACTCAAGTTCTTTCGAAAATCTTTTGATTACTCTGGTTCACTTATTTGGAACAGTCTTCCATATTAACATTCTTCCATGTCAAAAACGCCAATTCTGTGAAACACTTCAAAAGATTTTATCTGCTGTGGACCAGGGTAAATAATTTCCGTTGAATCAAGTGCACGTTTTGTACATCTAGTTTCATATTTCACAATGAATTATGTATGTCATATACTTTGAGAGTTCAACAGTGTACTGTTGAGTGCCAAGCAGCCTGGCCCTGTTCAGGCGCAGAGAAGTGATGCGACTGATCTTAATCTGAGCTGTTTGTGACAACGTTAAAATGTGTACATTAAAAAATCATTATTAAAATATTCTAGTATCTAACAACGACGATTCATATCTAATGCCAAATCATAATACATGTCATCTGGATCAACGCTGTTTGCACGACTCAGTTGGCACGACTCAGTTGGCACAAGGCTGTTTGCACAGCTTACTTGGCTATGCTTTTAAAGTTGGATTATGTACGTGACCCTACCCATCGCCTGCTGTTCGCGACAAAACAGCTTTTGCAAACAGCTTGGAACCAGAACAGATGCCGAATAACTCGACGTCTAATCCGGATCCATGGTGCTCGGCACTGGGTACATTGTTTACCAACCTTTGGTAATTTCGGACACTTTTAACACATTACCCCCTAGTGACGCATTTTGCGCCTCTATAAAATTCAGTGTGAAAACATTGTGATAAATAAAGCATTTGCTCCTATAGGAGCAAATGCTCTATTTATCACAATGGTTTCAAACTACAAAATTCTAAAATCCTGCTTACTGTATAGTGCATGCATATTCTTATGATCAATTTCTTCTGATTACTTGAATAAACTTACTGAAAACCTACGCTAAAATAACAACAGTCACACCCCAAAGGTCATCAGTCCCAGGGTTTCCCAACAGTTTTGGTGCGGGCGCTTTTCCAATACCAGTTACTGGTCCGATGTACGTAACGTCTATATTTGCAATTGCGTCGTGCTTTGAATAAATGTACATGTCTTTACCTGACACCCGAAATCCAACTACCCCATCCCCTACTGACGCCTATTGGTGCCTCTGTAAAAATTGTTTGAAACAAAGACGAATAAAATTCAATAAACAATTTTCGATAATGACCACTCAAGGAAATATTCTGGTTTTTTTCTCAAACAGAAGTATCTTTCTGAATTTCTTTTGACCTTCTCATTAAGCCTTTATTTTTTCTTTATTTCTTTATTTCAGAATTACGTTCGAGCTGCATCAAGCTGTCACACGTGTTTCTAGATAAGCAGTGTGATACATACTAGAAAAAATGTAAATTTTAGAAGAACCGATCTTTACTTCGAGTTATCTCAGAGTTCGAGTAATCCAAGTTGGAGATATCGGATTGCTACTGTATACTGAAGTAGAATATTTTGAGAAAAAAAAACGTTTCTACTCGAAACATTTTGAAGCCTTACTGATTACAAGAGTGTTCAACGCACATCTTAAGCTTGTCATACGTCCACCTTGTAACCAACCCATGTGACATGATAATGGCTCTTGAAAATTACATAGGCAACCGATATGATCCCCGACATTAAAACCCTTCGCTTGCTAATCACGTCAATATACCTACCTGTACACAGTGAAGATATATGTAATTATACAACAGGACATGGGTAAAGAAGGAGAACTGTTTTTTTTTTAAAATTCAGCAAGCGAAGGGTTAAGGCTCCTGTGGAGACCACTGATCGAAGCCAACAGTCTATTCTTAGCGCTTTACTTCATGAGCAGTCGAGACGATTACAAAAGCAATAGATAAATGTGCGTACTCAGATACTTAAAATCGTCATTTCTCCATTAAACCCTATGTTGTGACCACTCTTTAGAATCGTCTCGAAAAGACACCATAGGGGTTGGTGGAGAAAAAAAGAAGTTATTCTTGATAATTAATTTATGCATCTTATCTGGAGCTCTGAATGAAATAATTACTTTATGAATACTGATTAGAAGATTGTTAATAGCATATCAGCATGGTATTTCTGGTAATGGCAGATAATGTAGAATCGCCAGATCTATAAAAAACCACAAGCAAACAGATATATCTAACATGAGCATTTCTGCACTGCTTTGTATGCGTCAGGCATTACGTGGTAATCTAGGTTTAACCCTCAGAACTCTACTGGCGATTTTGCGATAACCTTTACAAACAGTTTGGATCCAGATGAGACGCCGAGTAACTCGGCGTCTCATCAGGATCCAACTTGTTTGACACACTGACAATGGTTTTTTTAATTGGAAGAAAACTGCATTTTTAGAATTGTAGTAGGCGACATTATTTGCGAACAGCAATTGCTCAGAGTATAGAAGGTTAGCGTTTCTACATACATACGCCATTTTACGCCTATGCAAACAGAGTAGATCTAAGTCAGAAAGTAAAATATACTCATGGGCTATTATACAAAATCAACTTATTAATATTCATGATGTCATTGTTTCTTTCATAAATATTCATGAGGTTAAGGGTAAAAGACATCCACTGAGTACAAAAGAGAGTTCCTATTGTATCTTTGTTTCGACATTTTACAAGGGGAAAATGGATACACCTAGCTTAACCCTTTACTCCATGAATATTCATGTAAGAAATAATGACAAGATGAATATTAATTATATCAATCGTTATAATAGCGCATGGACAGAGGAACTTTTGTCAATGGCAGAAACCGTAGAATCATATCTATGCTTATCCTAAGCAAACAGAGCAGATCCTGATCTGACGGCTCATACAGTGGCGGATCTACTCTGTTTGCAAAGACGTAGAGAGACGTATTTATGGATGTACAGGCTTCAGAAGGTGTGCCAGGTGAAAGGAAAGAAGGGAGATAGTATGGCTATTGATCACGTATCATAGTCAATATAAATAATCTCCCTTCCACTGTTAATTTCAGCTCAGTTTTGTTGGACAAGAACTGCCTGTGATATCCGTTAAATTACACATTGTATTATGTCTTTGTTTCTTTCCCTTTGACATGAAAGCCTCAAGAAAGGTACTTATACGAAATGTGAATATTCTCAAAGTTAACGTTCCGAGAAAACCCAGTGCACATAAAGTAAAACCTCTCTAAACCGGACGTTGAATTTAGTATAAATATCGGTATTAGAGACAGGTGGTATGGCATATGGTTAAACACTAATGTATTTGTGATGGAGTTGTTGTTGTTGTTGTTGTTGTTGTTGTTGCGACATAGCATGTGAAGGGCACCTGTGACGTTAACTAGCTGAATGTCGATGATTGTGCAGTATTATGAATAAGAGAATTATTCGCCAAGACGGAAACCGTAGAACCAGATCTATGGTATTAGCTTGCCTGTTCGCAGAGCTTATGTTATAAATACCCCTGGCGTGAGCGTGGCGAAAGTTAAAGTTTTTTTGGACGGGTTGTTTTAAAGCTTAATATTTGTACAAGGATGCTGAGATTTTATATCGAAGTTAATTTGGGGTCAAATACTTCTGTTATGAAGTTAAACATTAAAAATGTTTTAATTTTGATTCAATTTTTGACATGTTTTGGAGTTATTATTTTTTGGCCAA
The DNA here is from genome assembly GCA_963576725.1 of Azorinus chamasolen. Taxonomy (NCBI): domain Eukaryota; kingdom Metazoa; phylum Mollusca; class Bivalvia; order Cardiida; family Solecurtidae; genus Azorinus; species Azorinus chamasolen. The sequence continues at coordinate 5,694,915 of OY755251.1, read as the reverse complement.
AATTACCAGGTTAAAGTTTTTGGGAAGGTATAAAGCTTAATATTTGTGCTATGATGCTGAAATTGGGTGAGAATATTCATATTGTCAATACCTTTCCAACGATGCCAACATTTTTGCCTTTCTGGTCTTGACATTGACCTACTTTTGCAAAAATCTATAAATGCCTATATTATTGGAACCAACAGGCCTAGGGTTTCCATACTAGGTATGTCCATGTCAACATTTTGCACCTCTGATATTGACCTTGTCCTTTGACCTACTTTTGCAAAAATCTTTAAATGCCTATAACATTTGAACATTAGGACCTAGGACTTCCTAACTTGTTATGTAACTTTCTTGTCCTAAGACTTTTTCAACAATACCATTGTTTGCCCTTCTGACCTTGAACTTTGACCTATTTTTGCAAAAAAATATTTAAATGGCTATATTATTTGACCCAATAGGCCAAATGCTTCCATACTTGGTATGAACATGCCAACATATTTGCCCTCCTGACCTTGACCTTTGACCTCCTTTTGCAGAAAGCTTTAAATACCTATGAACAAATAGGCCCAGGCTTCCATACTTGGTATGCAACTTTCTTCTGAAAATACCTTTCCAACAATATCATTGTTTTTGCCATGTTACTTTGACCTTTGGCCTACTTTTGCAAATTCCTTTTAATTCCTATAAAAATTGAACCAGTAGGCCAAGGGCTTCCATACTTGGTATGCAATTTTCTTGTCTTATAGGCATTTCGAAAGAAATGTTGACCCATTAACTCCATGCTGTGTATTTTGGGTGCTGACTTTTGGCATTTAATACACAAACTGATAAAGTAGACTACTATCACAGAGGATCAATGTATAATTGCATAACTTTATCTCTTATGACCATGGACCCTGACTGGACACTACAGGAGCACTCCTGGAAATCAATAAACAGCACAGCTGGACACTGTGTATTAGAGGGGGGGGGGGGTCACTTATGAAGGAGCTTTGAGATGCCTTTAAGACTTTTCCCACCATACCATTGTTTTACCATGTGACCTGGACATTTGACCTACTTTTGCAAAAAGTCTTTAAATGCCTATAGCATTGCAACCAATAGGCCAATGGCTTCCATACTTGGTATGACTATGTCAACATGTTTGCCTTTTTGACCTTGACCTTTGACCTACTTTTGCAAAAGTCTTTAAATGCATATACTTCCATACGTGGTATATATCTTTTCTGTCTGAAGACTTTTTCAAGCATACCAATTTTTTTTACCATGTGACCTTGATCTTTGACCTACTTTTGCAAAAATCTTTAAAAGTGCCTATAACATTGGAACCAATCTCATGTGTAAAATATCGAATTAAAAGTATCGAAAGGTGAAAATTTACTCGGTGTCAATATTAATGAATCTCTTAAATGGGATGACCATGTTAACAAATTAAAAAAGAAAATCTCATCAAACCGTTGGCTGTTATCTCGCATCAAAACATTTATTCCACTTATTGCGAGAATTTTGTTCTACAAAGTATATATCCAGTCACATTTAGATTTCTGCAATATTGTATGGGGTGACACTACATCAACAAATCTTCATAAGTTACATATCTTACAGAAAAGAGCTTCTAAAATAATTTTTGGAACAGAATATACAACAGTTTCTAACGCATTGGAACACATGAATTGTCTTAGTATTCATGAAAGAATTTTACTCCACAAAGCTAAATTACTGTACAAAGTTTTCAAAGGGTATGTCCCTCATTATGTCTCTAATATGTTTTAAGGTGATACAAGAAGAGTAACGAACTATGCCATACCTAGACCTAGGTTAGAACAATATAAAGAAAGCATTTCATTCTCGGTGTCATCTCAATGGAATGCTATACCCGATTCAATTAGAGAAGTGGGCACTGTAGATAAATTCGCCTTTATGTTTATTCAATGGTTAAAAGAAAAACGGACTTAGTTATGTATGAATACAATTAATTTAACAGTATGAATCTCAAGTTACCACTGTACAAGAGTAGACTGTGAACTTCTTTTTACTTTGAGCTTACATAGAGCTCCTGATTACAAAACGAACGTTACGAAGTAGACATGTTCTTATTTGTTGTAAATAACTGATATGATTTGTTCTCCAAAAAATAAATAAAATAGTTTTCTCTGTATAATTTATATCTACTCATAGTTAGAGTATTGTGTTGCGACTTCCAACTATAAAAGACAGTCAAATCATGATCATTTTTTATCCTTATTACATACAATTCAAATGCCAACGTTTCACAAACGACCTTTAGCAAATCTTTTTAAATTAAAAGTTACTCATTCATATATGTCTAACTGCAAATAATTAAATGTTTTGATGCATAGTAGAGGCTGTTCAAGTATCGTGTCTAAATCTAGGGGACGTATGTGGGTTTGTAACTCACATACATAATGTTGGAAGTCGTCTAGCATTGTTTTTGTTTTTTATTTGCATATGTTACTAAGATACTGTTGTTATTGTTCTTAAACCAGTTCAGTGCCACACAATAATACCATTAGATTCTTTACTAAATCTATGTCTATGCCTGAAAAAATCTACAAATTCTTTGTAAAGGTTACATAGTGTACATGGTTTGATACCGGTAATTTCAATCTTCTTTTGCACCATTGAAACTTACAATGTTTTCAAAGTTAACATGTTAATAGCATAACCTTTAATTAAGTACTATTAACGATAATTACAAAATCAAAACAATATTTTTAGCATAAATGAACATGTATATAGACACAGGGTGCAAATGGAACGAATCCATTTGGGAAACTTCCCACAGAGGTTTGGGCTTGGTTCAGTTCTATTTGTTCCTGTAGTTTGTATAATTACTGCTGTTTTCATTTAAAATGCATTATTGAAATGGTTTTTATGGCGTAATTATTGCTCTGGACATATTTAGATTAATTGGGTTACTCTGAAAGCATTTCATTCATTCATTCAATTCGTCAGAAACCTTGTGCATACAGTTTCGATCCAGATGACACGTTGAATATCTCAACGTCTCGCCAGGTTCAATTAGTTTACACTCTAACTGCATTTTTCTAAATTTGAAGCAGAGGACAATTTAATTTATTTATACTGAGCAAAAATATTTTCTCTGTAATGACAGCGTGGGTAAATGACGTCACAAATATATGGTTTTAATAGCGCGTGCATTCATCCACCTGAATCGGGGTCAGATGGCATTTATGTATTTCATTTGTTTGTGTGTGCAACACTTAATAATATTATATATTATGAACATTGATTTCTTGTGCATATAGATCTAGGTCTGTGTTTTACTGTTTTGTATTTTGTTTGAAATGCTTTTGTTCGAGGGCCTCAATGTAGATTAGTCATTATGACTAATTGAGCCAGCCTCGTTAAATAAAGTATTTCATTCATTCATCTCATTCATTCATTCATTCAATAGACCTAGGACTTCCATATTTGGTATGACCATGACCTACTTTTGTAAATATATTTAAATGCCTGTAATATAATTATTGGACGCGATGGACATAGGACTTCTATACTTGGTATTACCATGCCAACATATTTGCCCTTCTGAGCTTCACCTTTGACCTACTTTTGCAAATATCTTTAACTTGAATGCCTATTACATTGGATCCAATAGACCTAGGACCTCCATATTTGGCATGTATCTTTCTTGTTTAATAATGTTTTTAATGTGCTGAACATTGGTATTTGGTTGCATTTTGGTTGTGATATTAATGCAGTTAAGTTTAAATTGAAAATTGAATGATTTTTTGTGTTCAATATGACACGTTTTAGACATAACTTTTAAACAGGCGAGTATCAGGTGAATTTGACACTATTACTGTTTTTTATAAGCAGTCAGAACAGACCCCGATCACTCAGCTCCTTCAGGGGTCGTCAAAGGTTGGTCTATTCCGATTGCAGAGAGTTAAATATGCGTCCCTAGTTATTACTAGACTGATTTACTGAATTATTCTTTTAACCATTTCCCTGTTGAAATAATGACATCATGAATATTTATTAGCTGTATGTTTAAAATAGCACATATACACAGGCTATTTTGGTATTGGGAGACATTGTTGAGCCAGAGCTAATATAATTCCATAAGCAAACAGATCATACCCTGATCAGATAGCTCGACAGGAGTCGTCTAACCTGGGTCTACTCTATTTGCAAAGACATGAAATAGCGTTTTTATGAAGGAAAGAGTTAAATATAGATAGTAACAAGGTGTGAAACACTTTGCTAGCTCCCGATATGACATTTGACCTTGATACATGTATATGATTTTGACCTTATTAAGTCACCCCTAAAAACTGTCGCCTCCATAAGTTTCACATGCATGCCAAATTTGAAGTATGTATGTGTAATGGTGAAATAGTAGCGCCAAAGTTAAAGTTGGGGCCAAACCAACCAACCAATAAACAAGTCAACAGACAGCAAAACCAAATGTCTCCACCCACTCTGATCGGGGAGGGGGCATAAAATAACGAGGTGGATTAATTAGCTACACTTGCTCATGATTTATTTGTGTTTGCAATCTTAGTAATGGAAAGAAACTATTGGTAAATGATTAGTGAAACGTAAAACGTTTCGAAGGCATTTGCCAATGTTATTTATCATACTAAAACATAAATTATTGAAACATTTGAAGTTAATGGCTCGACAAAACCTTTTTAAAAGTGTGTGTTTCTCGAAAATTGTCAATTACATTAAGCGACTATTCCGATATTTACTCTCTGAACACGGGGCACACATGTGCTGTCACTTGCAAACACTGTAGATACAAATCAGAGGGGCTCCTAAAGGAACCCTCTTATCAGGGTATGCACTGTTTGCCATTCAAAATATTCTCAAAGCGAGACTTAGTATAAGCCTTTTATACTGAACTCTAAAGTTAAATAGTGATGGGCTATTTCAGCATTGAAAAGAGTTAACCCTTTTGCTACCAAATTTTGTCGTCTGCAAACTTTTTCGTCTGCTAGAATTTTAATTTGTTTTTTATTTTTCTTCATTATTATTTCAGAAACAGTCACAGTAACAAACAGATTGGATCCTGATGAGACGCCGAGTTACCCGGCCTCTCATCTGGATCCAAACTGTTTGCCAAGTGTCATTACATAGGCGAAAGGGTTAATGAACCCGTCCCGATCCTTCTGTCAAACGGTACAGCACACAGCCTAGTAGCCACTCTTTCCGTCAAACAATACAGCACACAGCCTAGTAGCCAATCCTTCCGTGAAACAGTACAGCACACAGCCTAGTAGCCAATCCTTCCGTCAAACAGTACAATACACAGCCTAGTAGCCAATCCTTCCGTCAAACAGTACAGCACACAGCCTGGTAGCCAATCCTTCCGTCAAACAGTACAGCACACAGCCTAGTAGCCAATCCTTCCGTCAAACAGTACAGTACACAGCCTAGTAGCCAATCCTTCCGTCAAACAGTACAGCACACAGCCTAGTAGCCAATCATTCCGTGAAACAGTACAGTACACAGTCTGATAGCCAATCCTTCCATCAAACAGTACAGCACACAGCCTGGTAGCCAATCCTTCCATCAAACAGTACAGCACACATCCTGGTAGCCAATCATTCCGTCAAACAGTACAGTACACAGTCTGGCAGCCAATCCTTCCGTCAAACAGTACAGCACACAGCCTAGTAGCCAATCCTTCCGCCAAACAGTACAGCACACAATCTGACATACGGTTAACTACAACTGGTGTGTGTGTGATGTGTGTTCGTGTATGCGTGGGCGCGCGGGTGTGCGTGCGTGCGTGCGCTTGTGTGTGTGCGTGTGTGTGTGTGTGTGTGTGGGGGGGGGCATGTATGTGTATCCGTTTGAAATCCGATGTTAATCCTTTCTATCATACATTTGCAGTTACGCCTTTTCACTCATTTGCAAACAGAGTAGACCCAGATCAGAGCCGTCTAATCAGGGTCTGTTGTTTGCCTTTGACATGATGTAGATCTGATGCTAGTTTTCGTCAATGTATAAAGTTTCCTTATAAAATGTTTATCTTTAAAAATCCAGCTAATAAATATTCATGATCTCATTATTTTCACATGCATATTGAACAGGGAAAGGGTTACCTGTTTTTCCACTATCACTGGTCAGACTCGAATAATTTATTTTCAAACAACTAGGATCGAGATAAGACGCCGAGTCACTCGGCGTCTCACGAAAATCCAAGCTGTTTGACACTTGGTAAATAATTTCCCAAAAGCTTGATTTCGTTTTCACAACACGATAAGGGTTAATTTGCGTACAGGAAATTACATTTCAGTATAAGTATGTAAATAATTTAGTAATAGTACGTTTTTTAATCAGGCTATACAATGTCCCTGCTTAGTAGGACAGGTTACATTAGAGCACCTGCTGTCAGAGAATCAATGTGATTACAGAGTAACGTAGCATATACTATGTCTAAATAAACTCTTTCAAGACTAAATTAGTCTAATTTTCATTTGCAATTAGATACTTGTTTGTTTCCGTTCTGAATTAATGGGTTTGTCACATTTCTTTTCAGATATGTATAAACCCTTTCCGTCATATAAACGCATTTTCACACATTTACAAAAAGAGTAGGCCCAGATCAGACGGCTCCTACAGGAGCCGTCTGATCAGGATCTGCTGTTTCTGCTAGTGGAATTTGATAAATATGCTTTCATAGTCTCTGAAATGGCTACAATGTTCTACCTTCCATATTTCATTATAACTATTCTGTCCATGAAAATTCAGCATGTAATGAAATTTGGTAGAAATAACTATAGAATAGGGAAAGGGTTAAGAGGGTTAAACATTTTGTAACCATGGTTACCGGATGTCTCATCTGGATCCACACTGTTTGCAACCATGGACGCTGCTTTATCTACTGTGAAACAATTACACTTTTCCCCTATTCTATGTTTATTCCAAATTTCCATAGCAAACTGGGCAGAACCTGATCAGACGGTTCCTATAGGAGCCGTCTGATCTGGGTATACTATGTTTACAAATGCATGAAAACACGTTTATAAGAAGGAAAGGGTTAAGAAGGAGTCTACAATTTGCGCGTTTTCTTGAATAGATATTTGTATTTAATTTTACAATTTTGAAAAACAATCAACAGAATTCAGGCAGGAACTTAGGAAATAAAACACAAAGCCAATAGCAACACCAGAAGCAACAAGAGCTGTCCGCAGACAGCGCGCTCCACTTTCTTTAGTGCTGGATAGTGTAGTGGAAGTCTAAGTCAGAAAGGGGAGATAACTATAGCAAAATTAATTTTAGGGTTACCAGCCCTTGTGAAATGGGTCCCCTTGTAACAATAGCTCCACTTTTTGAAAAAGTGGAGCTAAAAATGATGTGTGCACTCATACAAGCATGCACGACCTTCATGAGACTGTTGATTGCATGTTCCACACCATCAGCATATTAACAACACAGTATAACCACAACTCAACCAGACTTATCAAAAACGAAAGAAAAGACGCCATAACTAACACAAGAGTAAAAACATAACTTAACGAAACGTTTTTCTGAGCCCATCCCCTCATAGTGACGCCCTTTTTAGGCCTCTGTAAAAGTCGTTAGGACCTCTGCTATTTTTGATATTTATTAATGATCTGCCGTTTGTTACTCAAGCCTCCGTCGCTGACATATTTGCTGACGATACTACTCTCTCAGTCCATAACCCCTACTTAGATCATGTGGTAAAATCCTTAACAGGCGATCTAAAGTGTGTTGAAACTTCGTGTGAAATGAATCGCATGTCTATCAATACTGCAAAAACAAAGTCCATGTTTATAACATCAAGTCACAAATTACATTTGCTTCGAAATGCAATACATCCAATATAATATAATTCAATGATAACCAGTTATGCTCTAGTAACCAGGAATTCTTTTTAGGCGTAACATTTGATCGTACCTTATCATTTGACTGTCATATTAATAACTTCCTTAAAAAGTGTAATTCCTTACTATATCTTCTCTCACGGATAAAACTGTTTCTGTCAATTCCCCTGAGAAAATTATTCTATAATTCTTACATTTTACCCCACCTTGACTACTGTTGTGTTATATGGGGTAATTGCAGTACGTTGCAAGAAGAAAAAATTGTCCGTTTTCAGAAAAGCCGCAAGACCTATACTTAACAAAGATATTGGCACACCTTCTTCAGAATTATTCACCGAACTAGACTGGTTTAGATTTCCAGATAGAGTACTATTTCAGAAAGCTGTGATAATGTATAAACTTTTCAATGGGTTAGCTCCTCCATACTTACATGACATTTTACTGTCTCTGCTGATATTCACGAAAGAGAGTTGCGATCTTCTTCTCAACTCCATTTGTACATACCGAAACCCAATACAGATTTTTTCAGAAAAACATTTCATTACTCAGGTTCTTTAATTTGGAATAAGCTCCTCTACCATGTCAAAAATGCTAGTTCTATTGTTGCTTTTAAAAACCTTTATATAAGATGGTTTAAGCAAGGTATTCATAGATCTGTAACCGTCCTAGCTTTATGCTAGAAGGTTTCCCAGGTTGTATTAAAACTTACATATTTAGGCAGTAGAAATCAAAACTCAAGAGTGTCTAGGGGATACTATAATTTATTTAATTCTCTTTCAATACCTTGTTATTTCAAACCAAAATATATACATCGGACAGCTATATTCAATTATATGAAATGCCTAATGTTGCTTTTGCACCCTAAAGATAGAAAGAAAGAAACGGAAGAATAAGAGTGAGAGAAAGTGGACCTGTTCTGACGGGAGGTAAGATATACCTTTGGCTGTCCTGAACAAAAGCCGCTGAATCTTCTTAAACAGCTCCTTATATAGGTACTTGGCTGCATTGAGCATGCTTTTCCCAGGAGCTTTGCAAATGTACCTGCAAGACTATATATAAGTTTAAACAAAACAATACACAAGTGTATACAACTAAACCTATCTAAAACCCAATAATACTTGTCAAACAACCCTCTTTGATATAACATAATCTGGGTAGCAAACAGTAGGAAAGTCACGATAGTACTGACTTGTTCTTAAGTAACATGGTAAAGTAAGCCAAACTAAACATCAAAGGTAGATTAAAGTTGAATATGTTTGAGATCAGTACCAAAACAGTAATCATAAAATAGAGATAAAGTGATTCCTGTTACAGATCTAATTAACTTATTGAGTATTGCAGTCTCTTATTGAATTATACCCATATTTATCCTAAATATTCATGGATGTCGTGCGGATCTTCTTCCAATCATGTCCCGTAACAATTTGTCAATTTGAACCAGCCGGAATTCGAATAGCTGTTGGTCAGATTATAACAGGTCAGTACTATTGGACCCACGTCTGACCGCGGCTATTCAGAATTTTCTTTACACTTACGAAAGGACAAATAGTAAACTATGGTCAAACTGCATCTGCAATATCAGTTTGATCTAAATCAAATCTACCACTTGCTATAGTACTTTGGCATGAGTTTTAGGTTAACTACTGTAAACTGATTGTATATAGAGTGACATCCTGAAAGTTCGAACATTTAGATAACTTGAAGTAACCCATTGACAATGTTCACGACAGGTGTTGGCCTTGGGCGGGATGGGATGAAGGGTAGGGTTCCTACAGTAGCTTCCTGCTTTGCTTCCGTCCTGCTTTGGGCAATCACCTGCCTTTAAATATATCAACTTTTTTTAACGGCTTGTTCGAATTATCGAGGTTTTACTGGGTCACTTTAAATAATGTTCGTGTGTTTGATTGTTGCTAATTTGACTTTTGTAGATGTATATATGTTATGAGGGCCGCATGGAAGATTGGGTTTTACCAAATGCGTTCTCTTTTTAAATAAAGTCTTTATTATTTTTATTGTTATTATAAAGTCATTTTTGAAAACATTGTGATAAATAGAGCATTTGCTTAGAGCAATTATTTCAAACTATACAATTCTAAAATGTTCATTTTTGTCCAGTAATATTCCTTTTCAGTAGATTTATTCAAAGAGGTTGGATCTAAAAATAGCTCATAGCTGAGAAGTATGAAGTAAACACGGTTGTTGGCAAACAGAGCAGACCCAGATCAGACGACTCCTGTAGGAGTTGTCTGCAGGGCCTGCTCGTTTGCTCATGAAGTAATATGGATAATATTCCATTTTCTAATATAACTTCCCGCGTCTTTGTGTCATTATAAAACTTAATATAATAAATATTCATAATGCCATCCCTTCTTACATGAATATTCATGGAGGAAAGGGTTAATTCATGCATTTAACAAAAAAGTAAGGATGACACTTATGATTATAACTTCGTGTTATTACAGTAACCACCAGAGGAGAAATATCCCAGGAATGTTATACTGGTAAACTTCGTAAACCAACAATCATTTACGCTTACTTTACCTTGATATGTATTTGTTTGTTTGTATTGGGGTTTACGCCACTTTAAGGTAATTCCAGCAATGACCGTTTATTTACTTTCTTTCAATTCGACCTTCATATTAAACATTGATTAAATCTATATTTCTAACAATTTTCAGCAATTATTTTAATAGTTATTAAGTAAAGGTTCTAGTCTAGCTCATAAATGCTAAACAATGCTTTTAAAGAGTTAAATAAAACATTTTTACGTGAAAATATGCAAAGAGAGGTGTATAACTCACTTTTACAGGTGTTTTTATATTTGTTTTCAAAAGTGTCCTTCAAAATATTTACTTTAGACCTGTCGGTGTATTAATAAGTCCTTATTATATAATATATGTTCCAATTTCACATTATCCCAACACCACTGTATTTCAATCACAGCAAGTTGTCCAATGAAAAGCACATGTTCAGTATGTAACAGGTATTGTTTATCTGCAGCAGAAATACGTTAACAGTATTTCATTCATATCGCGACGTCCAGCTAAATGGAAGATCACCAGATGTGCCAAATCGCATTTCTTTCGTGCACAGGTGGACATCGGACCTACATCAAGACAGTTTGAAGGCTTCCTCACATGAACAAATACCCAGACTGGGATTCGAATCACAGTGGTGAGAGGCTAAGGCATTAGTAATTATAAACTGCAATTCCAGTCGCCATCAAATAATTTAAGACTAAGGCATTAGTAATTATAAACTGCAATTCCAGTCGCCATCAAATAATTTAATTCTAAGCGTGTTAATAATTTATGACAATCTGTCATTTCAACAAGTTGAAATCAGATATAAACACAAATCAACCTTATAGATTTGACGCCAGAATATCATCATTCACATTTCCCCTGGCTAAGTATATATGCTTATAAACAAACTGATATTGCTCAGATTAGAAACCGGATGACACGAACCTGTTATCTAGAAATGGAAAAGTAGTAAAGTCAAGCAGGCAAAGCCACATGCAAGACGCAACCACCACCAAAACACCGATAGACAGCATGACACACACACACACACACAACCACACACCCAAACGCACACGCACACACACGAAATGAACACAGAAAACACCAAAAGACACACAAGAACCAGGGACAAACGTTCCACAACATGAACAAACCACAAGCACAAAGACGCAATGCAAACAAAAGGAAGGGTGACAAAGAGAGTACCGCCTTGGCACGGTCAGCAGCAAAAACACCACTGGGGGTTTAAACCGGTTTACGGACGTCCTAACCTCACACTTCTCTCAAAGTCACCCTAGCTTTACAAATATTGTAAATAAAGGTATCCCCGCTGGACTTACCCACAATGTGTATGGTCCCTTGAAGCTCGAGATATCGAAGTACAACTATCGTAGCCTGTTATAGATGAGCTGCATTGCAAGAAACTGGAAAAATATTACACAAACTTAGGTTTGGAACAAATACATTTTGTACAATTGGCGATATATATACTAATTCACTTATAAGGTAATGTATGTAGACCAGAGATTTGTAGACAACAGAAGCCAAGCCAAGTCTGTTTGGAGTTTCAATATTTATTTTAAAATCTAAAACAAAGACAAATACATATGATTAATACAAGCTAAGTATATTAAACACTACAATGCAAACTTCAGTAATTTCTAGACACGTGATATAGCAGAACGCGACACGAAGAGACATGCGCGACAAGTAAAGTTTTATTCTAAAAGTACAAGTTTTATAATTCTAAACTATTATAAATTATTCATTTTAAATACTCACCAGACACATTTGCATTTAACATTAACATCAAGTTGTCTTCTTATGCAAGAAAGTAAAGTATAAAGATATTATACTATGTTGTATTGTATAAGATATCGATGTGGACTCTAGTCCTCATCTAATAAGTACCAAATGACATGTGCCTATGCTTGGCTGATAAGGAGGGCTGGGAAATCAGTAAATTTGATATGGTCACTTTCACCCAAAAAAGCACCCATTCTCTGATAAACAAGCACAATCACTGGACAATCCGACAAAACAATACACTGGACAGTGCACGGACAAGGTCGAATACACACATGACATCACATGACCATACTGGACAACTGCACAGTAATACCTGTCTACACATACATGTATGCACATGTGTTTGCTTTCATGCCAAGAAACATAAAATAAAATTATAGATTCAATATGAACAATCTCTTAACCCTTTCCTCCACAAATACACCTTTGAAAACGGAGTAGACCGGTCCCTCCCGGAAATTTCAGAGATGCTTTTCAGTGTCTCCCTCCAACACCTTCTCTCCACCAAGGGGTTAAAATGGGTACCCGTGAGGGTCACTAGCCGCTACTGTGGTTGCATGATTGCGCCATATGTTAGCAGTGCTCAATAGTGTAGGCGAATAAATCAATGACCATCGGAATAAATGTATAGACGGCTGAGCGGTCCTTCGGACTGAAAGTAGACGGCTGCTAAAGGAGCCGTCTGATCAGGGTGTGCTCTGTTTGCCCAAGCAATAATATATAATATATATATGTATGTTTCAACAGCTTCTGCCATTGGTAAATCGCTGTTGTCGTTTACCGGTTCTTGGTAATGGCTGAAATATTGTGATGCACTACTATATAAGTAGAAAAGTGGAAAAGTAATCAGAAACACTTTAAAAGTAAGGGGATATTTTGATTGCTGGTCATGTTCACAATTAATAGTGATAGCCTCACTTTTACATTTGATAAAATTATCGTCATTTCTAATACAATATGTTGGAAATATAGTTTATATTATTTTAAAGTTAATGCTCTAATATAAACTAGCATTATAGTCTATATATGTTTAATACTTTAAACCCTTATCCATATTTTAACCCTTATCCCATATTTTAATCCTTATCCCATATTTTAACCCTTTTATATGATGTAACCGGCCTTGGCAAACACCTTGAATCCAGATGAGACACCGAGTAACTCGGCGTCTCATCAGGATCCAAGCTGTTTGATACCTAGTCAATATTTTTCAAAAGTTTGATCGAATCGGAAGTAGTCAAACTTACAAAGCTTCAACTCTGAGCAGATATGTTTTTTTCTCACGTCAGAGTAAGGGCTAAGACTGGAGAAAATGTTAAAACAAAACACAGACACAAAATTAGGAGTCCATGCGCAGCAGACGATATTTATTTTAATGGGGGAGTCCCTACAATGAATGCATTTTTCGATGACATCATAAACCTTGGCATTTGTTATGTTCAATCATTATTATGAAGATTGTACATCTGAACTAATGTCGAAAAATGCCCCTGTGATACAAAATAAACCGTTTTCATCGATAAAGTACCATCAGTGTCGATGGGCCGTAAAACACCATTCATTCATTCATTCGATAAAGTAATTTTTGTTCTACAACAAAATATCATGGGCCTTTGTAGAACATTTAACGAAACTTAAACGCGAGCCGAATACGTACGAATACATTGCCGAATACATCAGGTCTTCAATATCAAACACGTGAAAGTTGTGCCTTTTTCGGCGTTTCTTGCAATATGTTTCATTTGGTTTGGTTTGGGTTTGGTTTTTATCAGTGGGGGGGGGGGGGGGGGGGGGGTTACGTCGTTTTAACAGTATTTTAGTCATATCACGATGCATTGTTTCGTGCACATAAGAACATCCAGGTTTCTCCGACCTACCTCAAGCCAGATGGAAGTTCCTCACATGAAAAATCCAAATGCCCAGACCGGGATTTCTCGCTTCTCAGTCGTGCTAGATAAGCTGAGTTACTAAAAATAGCCGTACTAGAAATCCTTATCTGGAACACCCCGTGACTAGTGTATTCATACGCGCGATTGGGTAAAATCAATACAAGGGAAGGACTTCTTACATAATTATACCAACATTTCTATAGGCAACAACCTTATGAATTGAAATTAATATAAGTAATTAGCACGAATATGAAATTCTATTTATCATATAAACACTTTAAAAGCCTATTTAATTAACCGAAGACGTTGTTTTGTAGTCACTCAGTCATTTATATTTACGCCAAAACGTAACGTTTGTGGTTGTCATAACAAATGACGTTATTAGAGGGTTAATACACGTTTTTTCGGCCGAAAACAAACGTGTATTAACGCTATTCTTGCATAAAACAAATTTTCTGCTCTCCTGCATCAATTTAATTCTTCAAAATACAAGCAAAACAACGGCAGCAAAACTATACACTTCTTTGACACTTCGGCGATTTATGCTGTTTCCAGGCCACTGTTTTCTTTTCGACGTCAATTCCTGATTGTATCAAATACCGTTTACACGGAATTTCATTCAGTGTGTCTATCATTAAAAACAGTTCATTGTCGGTGCTCCTGGAAATACTCACACCCGGCGTTCACCTAGCTTAGGCCAAAACGCTGTAGCATTCGCGTTCATTGTTTACCTTAGGCCCGTAATAGGTATAATTAAAACCGGTCAACAACAGCGCATGAGCACGAGAATCGCCTTGTTAATACATGGTATAGCGGGACTACAACAGCACGATTATGCAAGAATTTGGTGTCACGCCTAAAGTTATGCTGCGGTCTGTTGCTATTAGATATGGAAGTCGTATTACGCAATGTAAAGTAGTACTTCACAAATTCGTTAATTTTCTTGGTTTTAGGGCGTATTTCAGCGAGAAAAATAATCAAGCATGGGATTTGTTAAAGCCGGGGGGTTCTATACCCTCGGTTGGTCTGTTCCTATCGGAAACTCGCTAAAGCTCGTTTCCGACTGGAACAGACCAACCTCGGGTATAGAAACCCCCGTCTTTAACAAAACCCATGCTTGATTCTATTAATCTCTTTTCAGCATTTAAACAAATATTTTATGTAACTGTTGGGCATTTTACAAACACATTGCAAGCAGAGACTATCTCTTTAACCCTTTCCCTCATGTAAGCGTGTTTTCACGCATTTGCAACCAGATCAGACGGCTCCTATAGGAGCCGTCTGATCAGGTTCTGCTCTGTTTGCTTATGAAATAATACAGATATGATTCTACAAATTCTGCCTGAGCCAAACTATCCTGTGTACAAATGGCATCATAAAACTGCATCTGGTAAATAATCATGATGTCATTATTCGTTACATAAACATTAACCTGGGAAAGGGTTAAGTAAATAAAACAGTACTGTTTGGGTACAGATAACAGACATCATTGGACCGCTAGATGGACCTTAGCAAGTACAACTAAGCCTACTTAACCCATTACCCAATCGGTTATTTCTAGATCCAACCTCTTTGATTTATTCAATCTGTCGAAAAGGAGCATTTACCAGAGAAAAGGAACATTTTAGAAATTACGTTGTTATCAAACCACTGTGATAATTAGAGCATTTGCTCATAATGGAGCAAATGCTCTATTTATCACAATGTTTTCAAAAAGTGATTTTTATAGAGGCGCCAAAAGGCGTCAATATGATGGAATGGAAAATGATAAAACAATCCTTTAGAGAAAATGTATTTTTACTTATCTATCTGCAAATAGAAACAAGAGCTCATCGGAGCATTGTACGCCCGAAGTGACCTTGACCTTTGACCGACTGGCCTCTAAAGCAATAGGGGTCATCTACAGGCAAAGACCAACCTTCCGAATAAGTATGAAGACAGCACACCTTAATAGTTATCAAGTTATTGATCGAACATGTTTTTAAGTGAAGGTCAATATGACATTGACCTTTGACCGACTGACCTCAATATCAATAGGGGTCATCTTCTGGCCATGGCCTACCCCACTATTATGTATGAGGACAATTCACCCAATAGTTGTCAAGTTATTGAGCGGACAAAGATGTGATTATCGGACGGACGGGCGGATGGACGTTCTTACGGATCGAGTGTTATGTGGCTATTCATTGTTCAAAATAGCCACATAAAATCAAAATTTAGCCACATTATAGATAAAAAAGACAAACAACTTTTGTTCTTAAAGCCACATAACTATCAATCTGTGAGCACGGACAGACAGACACACAGACTGACAGACGGACGGACGGACAAGCACCATACCATAATACGACCAATGTTACCTTCGGGCGTATAAAATTGTGTGAGTTGTGTAAGTCAAAAAGTTGGGAAGTCCAACAAATTGTATCCCAGAGAGACGCCGAGTTACTCAGCCAAATATATTCACATGTTGACCCAAAAGCATGCTAAAGGTCAATCTGACATTTCTTTTCTCAGAAAAGCAATCCCTAAGGGAATACTGGATATATCAACATTTATCTGTATTTTAACGATACAGTAGAACCCCTCTAATGCGACCACTTAATGAATAAACATATCTGTCTTTATAAGCAGGTGGCTGCTTAATATAGGACGAAAGTAATACAGAAAGTTCCTATAGAAGCGCTCTACATAACTTTCGTCATGCATTAAGCTACCAACTGCCCCTGCCACCCAGAATTATGCCCCTCTTTGGTGGTCACGTTAGAAGAGTTTTACTGTATCTAGATGTACGAATATATTTTTCGAAAATGGGAATGTAATCAAATAAAAGTAGTAAGAAATGTGTTTTAGGAAGAATGAGATTAGTTATTTGCCCCTAGCTATTCTAGCGTTATCTTGCTCTAAACACATCTTTACACTAAATATAACGCTTTGAGGTATTGAAACTGTTACAGATATATTTCAGGTTCAGAAGCAGACATTCCGCGTCCTAATAAAATATTTCATTTGCAAACATTCTGTGTCCTATTTCATGTACGGAAAATATTTATCACGACCAAAATAAAAAGTGTAATCCATAAATTCCCATATATATATGGGACTTTGGCTAACATTGTACTGTAAAACCTTCCCATAGTTGGCACAAATGAAACGTTAATCAACAGAATCAACCGACCAACCCTCTTTTATACTAAAAATAGAACAAGTCAGGCACGACATGTTACACGAGATACCACAATAATACCAGAAGCACAACTGATTGGGAATCTCGATATCTCGAACTCGGATAAGTCGAACCTGGATATAACTAATGTGTAATACAGAATTGTTCTGAAATTCACCAATGTGCATATCTATAAAGACATGCGGAAATTTGGTGCAGGTCGTAAATAATGCTGAAAGCTCAAACAGGAGCTTTCAGTATTACTTGCGAACTGTATTGACCCATTCCCTCATACTGACGACTTTTGACGACTCTGTAAAAGTCACTTTGTGAAGCCATTGTGATAATTAGAGCATTTGCTCCTATAGGAGCAAATGCTCTACATATCACAATGGTTTCAAGCTACACAATTCTAGAAAGTTCCCTTTTCTCTAGTTAATGTTCCTTTTAGGTAGATTTATTCAAAGCGGTTGTATCTAAAAATAGCCCATGAGGTAATGGGTTAAGCTGTCACATCGAGAAAGTACAACAGTATATTACATATATGCAACCTCCAAAGAAATTCTGTAAATCTCCAAACTACAGTTAATCTGGACTCTGACAGAATGAAAGAATTGAACGATCGACTGTGTTCCATCTTAGATGAATATTCGCCAGAGAACATATTATTATTCAATGCCGGTGAAACTGGGCTGTCTTATCATGCTCTCCGAGACAAACCCCTTGAATTTAAGTCAGTTGATTGCCACGGAGGCAAGCTGAGCAAAGCGAGGCTTACTGCTCTTGTTTGTGCAAACATGACTGGGACTGAGAAAGTCAAGCTGCTTGTCATAGGCAAATCTCAGAAACCCAGATGTTTCAAAAATGTAAAGACCCTTCCGACAGACTACAAGGTTAATAGAAAAGCCTGCATGTTGTCTGAGATTTTCACAGACGGGGTGGCAAACTTTGACCGTAAAATGCAGAGTCAAAGAAGGAAGGTGGCTTTGATCATTGATAACTGCCCCGCACACCCTCCTGTCCCGGATTTGAAAGCAGTGAAATTGAACTTTTTGCCACCCAATACAACGAGTGTCACCCAGCCTATGGAACAGGGTGTTACCCAGTCGCTGAAGGTTCAATACAGAAACCTAGTTGTACACCGTCAAGCAGACTGCGTTGATAATAACACGAAGTTCCAACTCACAGTACTGGATGCGTTGAGAATGGTTTCTCAGGCATGGGCTAAGGTTAAGCCTTCCACAATAGCAAACTGCTTCAGGCATGCCAATTTCATACGCAAATCCGACAGTCCGTCAGTATTGGAGGAAGAGGAAGACCCAGATGATGACATACCGTTAATCCGTCTTATTGGATCTGGGTCTCTCTTGTCGACTACGCATCTGTCGACGATCATGTGCCAACGTCGCCGTCGCTTACAGACGCAGGTATTGTGAGCAACATTCTGAATGCACGTGAGCAGTCAATCTGTGATGATGAGAACCAGAGCGACGATGAGGACTGTGCTACAGTCAAACCACCATCTCTGCAGAAATCCAGTTATGCCATGGAGACGCTACGAGCCTTCGTAGAAACTCAGGGAAACGTTCCATAGAATGTGCTACAATCCATGACAGCAATCTCCAACTTCGTTTCAATGACCAGGGGAGTAAATGTACAGTCGGCTGAGCGGTCATTCGGACTGAAAGTAGACTATAACTAGGTACTTTACTTTACTCTTCTCTGTTAATTTACGTCCCGGAAATTACTTTTCAGGCAGTTTATAAATAATTCAGCATTAGTACGTTTTTTATATAGGCCATATACAATGCCCCAATTAGGATGGCATTATACATTAAAGCACCTGCTACCATAACAGACGTGATTGTAGAGCACCACTGAGGATACTTAGTTAACCTTTACATGTAATAGAAACAGGAACGTTGATCTAACTTCTATTTGTCAACAATTATCTTAATGTTATAGCAGTGAAACAATTATCATAATGTTATAGCAGTAAAACAATTATCTTAATGCTATAGCAGTGAAACACAATTACTTTATAAACCCACCTTTTGATACATTTGTAAATACAGCAGACTCGGACACGAAAATCTCGTTGTCTATTGTGTGCAATGGCAATACAGTTCCTAACATTATAATACAACGAACAGATCAATCAAATTTCTTAATGGGCGGAGTCTTGTTTTGAATATTCAAGTATAGGATACATGAAATCAACAACAACAGATATCACAGTTATGCGCTAGGCATAAGGTTATATCAGTAGGTGTATGTCTACCGTTCATAACCAAAGTGTCAAACAGTATGAATACTAATGAGATGACGAGTTGGTGTTATATCTGTATACAACCCGCTTGTAATGGCTATCACAGATTCGGTTATACGTGTGTCGGTGAACTCGTCTCGTGCTAAACTAGTCTTAGCTGGCATTTACAAACAGTTTGGTGGAAATGAGACACCGACTACCTGTCGCTAAATACTTTCTCAAATCGTTGAACGAATTGGAAGTCAGTGAAAAAACAGCAAATCAGATATGGGGAAGACAGTATATTTATAGCAATAGTACAATTCGTATATTAAAGATAACGTCACATATAAAGCAGTCGAACACTCGTGTATTTATAGTTTGTTATTCATATTCAAAAGGGGAGGGGCCAGTTTTAATTATTCAGTAGATTCAAGGGTTAATAGTGACTTAACCCGTTCCCTGTTCTATACATGTACATTGTTTATACATGTAGTCTCATTTTCAAATACTTACTGAATATTCATTTACAAAGTATTTTAATGAAATATGGAACATGGAACAGTGTAGCCATTTTAGAAACTAAAGATTAAAGAAACATATCTTTCAAATGCTATTAGCAAACAGAGCAGACCCTGATCAGACGGCTCCTATAGGAGCTGTCTCATCTGGGTCTGCTCTGTTTGCAAATGCGTGAAAAGGTGTAAATATGAAGGAAAGGGTCAAACATGTTCGTCTGATTATAATGTATGTAGAAAGTTTTGATTATGTTTAGACCTTTCAACACCCTTTTTGAAACCCTATTAATGA
The DNA here is from genome assembly GCA_963576725.1 of Azorinus chamasolen. Taxonomy (NCBI): domain Eukaryota; kingdom Metazoa; phylum Mollusca; class Bivalvia; order Cardiida; family Solecurtidae; genus Azorinus; species Azorinus chamasolen. The sequence goes on along the minus strand of OY755251.1, from coordinate 5,674,639 downwards.
TATGCCGGGGGTCGGCTATTTACAGGAATGTTGTACATAACTTCATAGTTGGAAGGGACCCGACTACTTGGGCAGTCAGTGTATTGAAAGTTGGAATAATTATAATGCAGGAAAAGGGTTAAACAATTCAGATACCACTTAGTGTCAACCAGCTTTGGATACTGATTCGTACTCAGACTTACTTGGTGTCCCCTCTGGACACAAACTGTTCGCAAATGTCAATCACGCCTTGTTTGGCAGATTAAGGCTTTCGACATTTGTTCTGTAATACAAACTAGAATTAAGCATACCAGACATAATTGAATCGAGCATTAAGAATGTAAGCGACTGTCTGCAACGGTACTGACACAAACTGACATTAGCCTTAAGCAATCGAAAACTTGACCGGACATTTTCAGATTCATTTATGATAAAGCGTGTGTATTTTTGTTGTGTTATCTGGTCTTTAACGCTCTACCTGCTATATATTCATGTAAGTGGTGTCCGAATGCGCGAAGTTTAGCCATGGCAGAAACTGTAGAATCAGATCTATGTTATTCCTTTTTATCCCTTTATCTTATACCTGCAGGAGTCTGTATTCTGGTCTGTCTGCTATGTTTGCAAAGGCATTTAAAGGAGTCTCTTTATAAAAAAACATAACTAATATGTACATGTCGTCAATTGTGCACAATCTTGGTAATTCAATGGTCATCTAATTCCCTGACGTCAAATATGCGCTAAATTTAGAGATTTCTGCTTATTCCGTGATATTTGGCTGTGTCGATTTTGAGCAAATAAAACGTAAAATGGTGTTGTTTGTGTACAAAACCTCATGTGTATCAGTTTGACAGTTAAATGGGTGAGGAAATTGATTCACATACAAAACATAACGGGGGCTTAAACAGACATGGGAAATTAAGAACGGGTTTTTTATCTTGAATCGAATGTAACACTAAAGGAAAATGACAGCTAGAAATAAATAGCGCCAAATTGCAAGATTATTGATAAAAAAATCACAATCGTTCGAAATTTACATAATTTATAAAAATGCCTTTATTACGATTTAATTATGGTGATTTCCGCGACCGTAGAGGCTGTTGTTTTATTTATTTGTGTGACGTTTTTTTTTATCGAACAAAAAATTGCTCAACGTAAATAATATAAATAAAAAGCAACACTTGAAACTGGTGGTTAACGGAGGATTTTGGGTCTTTGTTTTTATAATTTTTCAACCCAGTCTTCTCAAGAAACAAACCATTTTAAAATGGCCTTAAAACAACGAGTTTGATGAAGAGCAGACCTTGTTTTGTAACTGTGAAAATGTATCGAACTACCTACAACAGTTAAAATGAATCCTGCTGATTGGACAATTGAAAACCTGCATCATCATGAATGTTTGACATATGATACAAATATTGTTTTGATAACCCTTGTCCTCATATAAACGTGTTTGTTTTCATGTATTTGCAAACAGAGTAGTCCCAAATCAGGCGGCTCCTATAGGAGCCATCTGACCAGGGTCTGCTGTTTGCTAATGGAATTTGATTGAATTGTTTCTTCACGTTCTAGATCGGCTACATTGTTCCATCTTCCATATTTCATTATAACTATGTTGTCCATGAATATGTAATAGGTAATTAAGTTTGGAATAAATAGAGAACAGGGAAAGAGTTAAAGCTAATTCTCCAGCACTGGAAGTTACTCTTCAAAGAAAATCGTGGGCGAGCACCGGATATTAGCGACAATAAGTCAGCGTCGATTATGAGTTTGATTCTTAAATAGGCAAAAGAAATAGAGCTATATTGGTGTTTGTTTTTCTAATGGAATTGGAGTTTGAAATATTAATCACATAAGACTTGTAGACGTATCCATTTATAATTCAGGTTTTTGCCGTCCTGAAAAGACAATAACACCTTACTCCGTAAATGCGCATTTCTACGTCTTTGCAAACAGAGTAGATCCGGATCAGAATGCTCTTATAGGTCTGTTCTGTTTGCTTATAGTGCAATACAGTGAAACCCCTCCAAACCGGAATTCTAGTAGCGGTGAATTTGGATTTTTTTTAGGCAGGTAGCTGCTTAATGCAGAGTGAAAGACCGGTATCTGTACTAACTTGAACGTCCGGTTTAGAGATTCGATTCTACAGTGTCTGCCATGACCAAGCATGCTATGTCCATGTGCTAATATAACAATTGATCAAATCAACATCCATGGTGTAATTATGTCTGGCATGAATATTCAACAGGGAAAGGGTTAATAGCCCGTGTGTCAGGTTGATCTGAGTTAACATTTAGTTCGTTTAAAAAAATAATAAATAATGTCTTCTCAAAAATAAGATCTGGTGGATTACTTCCAGGTCGATCAAAACTGTTGATCCCGTGTCAAACAGCTGGGATATTGACGAGACACCGAGTTACTCAGTGTCTCATCTGTATCCTGTGTCAAACAGCTGGGATATTGACGAGACGTCTAGTTATTCAGTGTCTCATCTGTATCCTGTGTCAAACAGCTGGGATATCGACGAGACGTCTAGTTATTCAGTGTCTCATCTGTATCCCGTGTCAAACAGATGGGTTATTGACGAGACGTCTAGTTATTCAGTGTCTCATCTGTATCCCGTGTCAAACAGATGGGTTATTGACGAGACGTCTAGTTATTCAGTGTCTCATCTGTATCCCGTGTCAAACAGATGGGTTATTGACGAGACGTCTAGTTATTCAGTGTCTCATCTGTATCCCGTGTCAAACAGATGGGTTATTGACGAGACGTCTAGTTATTCAGTGTCTCATCTGTATCCCGTGTCAAACAGATGGGTTATTGACGAGACGTCTAGTTATTCAGTGTCTCATCTGTATCCCGTGTCAAACAGATGGGTTATTGACGAGACGTCTAGTTATTCAGTGTCTCAACTGTATCCCGTGTCAAACAGCTGGGTTATTGACGAGACGTCTAGTTATTCAGTGTCTCATCTGTATCCCGTGTCAAACAGATGGGTTATTGACGAGACGTCTAGTTATTCAGTGTCTCATCTGTATCCCGTGTCAAACAGATGGGTTATTGACGGGACGACGAGTTACTCAGTGTCTCATCTGTATCCTGTGTCAAACAGATGGGTTATTGACGGGACGACGAGTTAACCAGTGTCTCATCTGTATCCTGTGTCAAACAGCTGGGTTATTGAAGAGACGCTGAGTTACTCAGTGTCTTGTCTCATCTGTATCCACACTGTTTACAAATGCGAGTCTGGCCCCGAGGTTATAAAACTTTTTGCCTGAGTCTGAGATCGTTCTCAAGCATCTGACTGGTCAGATTCTGAGCTTGCTGTTTCATGAAAACAATCTATAACTAGAGCCTGTTTTTAAGAAAATATGTCTCTCACCTGCTCCTGTCTCAAATATGATTTTTTATGAAGTTTGTTGGAGACTGGATGAGGGCTTTTTTTATCTAGAGAACAGACAAAGCAAACAATAGCTCAGTTTTCAACAATTCAAGGGCCGTATCACTGAAGTACCTGGTCCAAAATTGCTAGTTATTGAACTTGGTTTAGATATTATGACCATAAACATTTTCATAAGGTTTGGTGATGATTAGATGAGAACTTTATGACAGAGAGTGGACAAGGCTAAAAAGGCCAATTTTGTATTATTCAAGGGCCATAATTCTAAAGTGCCTGGTTCAATCTTGCTGATTATTGAACTTAGTCTAGATAGTATAGCCATAAACTTTTTTTACAACGTTTGGTGAATATTAGATAAGACGTTTTTGACTTCGAGAGCAGACAAGTCTAAAAAGGCCAAATTTGGATAAATCAAGGGCCATAACTCTAAAGTTCCTAAAACAATCTTGCTGTATATTGAACTTGGCCTAGATATTATAGCCATAAACATTTTTGTAAGGTTTGGAGAAGTTTTGATGAGACGTTTTTGACTTAGGTTGCGAACAAGGCTAAAAAGGCCAAATTTGGATAAATCAAGGGCCATAACTCTGAAGTTCCTGAAACAATTTTGCTGGATATTGAACTTGGCCGAGATACATGTATCAAGGCCATAAACATTTTTGTAAGGTTTGGTGAAGATTGAATGAGATATTTTTGACTTAGAAAGCGGACAAGTCTAAAAAGGCCAAATTTGGATAAATCAAGGGCCATAACTCTGAAGTTCCTGAAACAATCTTGCTGGATATCAAACTTGGCCTAGATATTATAGCTATAAACATTTTATAAGGTTTGGTGAAGATTGGACGAGAACTTTTAAAATTAGAGAGCGGACAAGAGTTTGTGACAGACGGACGGGCGGAAGGACAGACAGACAAACATTTCTACGATTTACTGCACTCTGTTTCGGCACTCTCACACGGCAGATTATGTGATACATATTGATATAATATAATATCACGGGTACCATCTAAAAGGATTCATCTTCAGCTCTGTAAGCTATTGGCGTCTGAAAATCTAATTGTCTGCTGCAGTATTTAAAAAAAAAAATGACTAAAATTTAGAATTTGACAAGAGTGTCAATCAATTAACCCATTTGCTCCCACGATCCCATATATCCCATATATGGGACGTAGGCAAACAAAAACAATATAAAACAAAACAAAAATGAAAATTTAGACCAGACATCTCTTCGATAAAAGATAGACTAATCCAATATATAAGCATGGAAGAATCCACTGGGAGCGCATGCGTTAAGGTGCTGACGAGAATCCGAGTAACTCGGCGTCTGATCAACATCCAAACTGTTTGTAAATGTTTTTGCAAATTCACCCGTAATGTTGCAATAGTAACCACAGATTCAGTTGTAAAGTTGCAAGAGTAAATTCTAATCATGGATTCACTCATAATGTTGCAAAAGTTAACATAGATTCACTCGTAATGTTGCAAAATTAATCACGGATTCCCTCGTAATGTTGCAAAAGTGATCATGATTCACCCATAATGTTGCAAAAGTAATCATGATTCACCTATAACATTGCAAAAGTAATCATGGATTCACTCGTCACATTGCAAAAGTATGTGACGTGTCAAATCAGTTGATCCTGTAGATAAGGAAAACTATTGATGCTAGAGTTATGGCAATTGTGCATGACGTTTTCTCTCATTATGCTTGTTCCATGTGAGAAGTTATAATGAATGTTGTCTACCCTTGTAGGAGATATGTCCCGGACAGGAAGTGTGACCGACGGACGGGCGGGCAGACGGGCAGACAGACGGACAAACAGAATCGAGCAAACCTATAGCCCCCAACCGGTAACCGGTGGTGGACTAACAACTGAGGACTTCGGACGATATAACTTATCGTAAGTGTTTTTAGATATGACGATCGCAACCGGATCTTACGATTGTTTCAGTCGAGGTATATCACGTAAGACATGTCTCTGATTTCCAGACCCAACAAATAATTCTCTGCAAATATTGTTTTCCATTAATTTTGTATAGAGCAGCCCAATTGACGTCTGATCTGGGTATACTCTGTTTGCAAATGTGTGAACAAAACCTTCGTATGAGGTAAATGATTAAGCAAGTGTGCAGTGGTAGTGAGTATTCTGACTGAAAAGGCTATGGCCCTGAAGGAAAGAGCTCCTGAATCAATGTTCTTTAGCTCAACTCTGTTTTCCTAGAGTCTGTTAATCTGGTAAAATAGGTTAATTGTTTGTTAATTGGCATGCTAGGTTTGCCCCGAACAAACTAATTAGTTTGCTTCAAAATGTGTAATTTCGTCGCCAAACGTATATAGCTAGATGTTTCCTTTAATGGCTCACAAAGGTAATTTGTTGTTTATTTCGCTACAAAGTGATTCCACTTACTTTACATAACTCGGCCAAATGAACATCCAGAGAATGTTGTTTTCACGCATCTGTAAATAGAGAAGACCAAGATCGGTCTGTAGGAGCCGTCTGTTCTGGGTCTACTCTGTTTGCAAAGGCAAAGGCGTAGAAAGACGTATTTATGGAGTAAAAGGTTACATATTATAGGAATAAGCATGAGCCTTTGAAGTGTTACAGACAAAATAGTGATAATGGCTGCATACAGTCGCTTGTTGTCCCACAAGTATACAGTCTAGTTGACCTTCAGATTGATAATAAAAACAGAGAGAAAATCCAGTCTGCACTCGAACATTTATATGACGACATTTGGAGAAAATAACACTGTTGCTGAGCGTGTTAAAGCATAACCACTTATCTCATAAATGATATATTGAGAATCTATAATCACTTTATTTTTATTAATAGTTTATGGCTGAAATGTTATAATAATACCTAAACAAATTTTAATCATGATAAAAATATTAGAATTAGACGTGATGTTGTCTGAAACAGTTGTTGTTTGTTACACTTTTCGGCGAAAAGAGGGTCATATATCCCGGAAAGGAACGTCCCCTGGTCCCTGTTCATTGCCGCCCCCTGTGTCCTTAGGTCCTTATGACCCTCTTTTCGCCGATCTACGTAAGATTGGCGAAAACTCCCGAGGATCAGAGCCGCGAGTGAGAAGTCGTCACGTCGCCAGTAGCTTTGAGGATGTCCACAGTAGTGGACGAAATAGTCAGCAATAAAAATAGTAAGTGTTGTGTTACGAAGAAAAGTATTCTCTAATTATGGATTTACCAACATAATGAACACTTTCAAGGAAGAAAGAGTATAATACTATACGCCTGTTTGGGGACAATATTACAACAGTATCAGATTACAATATTCTGTCATCGTTTTCCTTGCTAACGTTATATTTTGTCCTTTGTTTCGTATACATCAATCGACTGCACTTATTCAATATAATTAAATTAATGCTTACAGCCCTTTTCCAACAGTTTATATATATATTAACGGTAACAGCCGACATTTTAAGAGACGGAAAACTTCGTCGATTATACGGAAATCAACGGACAAATTCAGTCAGTCTCCGATGTCGAACCTACATCATGAATACCAATTGGGTTTTCACAAAAATGACTGACGTGCATCGTCCGAATGAGTAAAAATTCAAGAAAAGGATGTACAGTTAAACCTCTCTATAACGGTCACTAAATTGTGTTAATTAGTTGGTATTTAGGGCGGGAGGCTGCTTCAAGTAAGATGAAAGTAAAACAGAAGGCTCCTATAGGAGTGTTCTGTTTTACTTTCACCTTGCTTTAAGCAGCCACCCGCCTTTAACAAAAAATACTTGATGTATTTTAGTGGCCGTTATAGAGAGGTTTTACTGTATACCGTGTAAACATTTACTTACATGTCCCTCGAGTACGTCTGTTACAGTTGCATGAACTCCGATATCTTAACCCATTTGATCCCAGTGGATTCTTCCATGCTTATATATTGGATTAGTCTATCTTTTATCTAAGAGCTGTCTGGTCTAATATTTCATTTTTGTTTTGTTTTATATTGAATGTCCTATCAGCAAACAGTGTAGACTCTGATCAGACGACGCATTATGCGGCGTCTGATCAGAGTCTACACTGTTTGCCTACGTCCCATATATGGGATTGTGGGAGCAAATCGGTTAAACTCGGATAACGCAAACTTCGAGATAACCCGAACTAAAAGTTCGGTCCTTCCAAACTTTACAATATAGAATTCTTCTAAAAGATTCCACTACGCATATCTAGAAACACATATAAAAACTTAATGAAGGTGGAAAGTAATGCTGAAAGCTTCTGTAGACCTGCTTTAGCAGTGAACTTGATAAATTGTTCAGATTAGGTATTGGACGACTCGAACCTCTGAAATCTCAAACTAATTCGTATGGTCCATTGAAGTTCGAGAGATCGAAGTCCAATTGTAATTGAATTTTACGACAGCTTCAGTGTACGGCGGATGTGTTTCCGTTGGTGTCCGAGGCAATCAAGATTTCTCTTCTTTCGATACAAACAACTACCGGTATTTCTTTACCATTTGCTTTAGCACAGATTTAGCTTCAAGTCATCCACATTCCGGTTCTGAAGTCATCATATTACGCAAAATTAGCAAAAAGATGAGCAGAGTACGTCTATAACCCTTTACAATATGACTATTTATGTAAGACATAATGACATCATGAATAATAATTAGATACATTGATGATAGCACATGGACCTATAAATTATATCATAAGCAAACAGTGCAGACCTGATCAGACGGTTCCTATAGGAGCCGTCTGATATGGGTCTACTCTGTTTGCAAAGGAGTAGAAAGGTGTATTATGGAGCAAAGGGTTAAGCAGCTCACAACTAGCAGGTGCTGCCCTCATTGCATTATGTCCTACAGGAGCCGTCTGATCTGGGTCAACTCTATTAGTAAATGCGTGAAAAAGCATTAGCAAGAGAAAAAAGATTAAAATCAAGATAGACGACAGCGTGAAACAATTTGTTTCTCGAAAAAACAAAACAATGAACGGGAAGTCAATTTAAATTTCAAGACTAATTATGCGTTGGACGAATTAGATTACTGTTTTCCAATTTAATGTTTTTTCTTGCAAAGTGTGCAAGCAAAATCAGGCTGAATATGGCGTTGTGATGTACATAGCAACTTTGTTTACAGTAACACCTCTCTGATGGGACTACAAAAACAGGTATGAAAATATAGAACATAAACCTTTACTTCATTGATACGTTTAACATATTTTAAACAGAGTAGACCCAGATCAGACGGTTCGTGCAGGAGATGTCTGTTCAGAGTCTGTTCTGTTTGCCTATGAAATAATACTAATCTGATTCCACAGTTTATGTTTTTACAGTTCAAAGTGTCATTATGAAACAAAAGGTAATTGATATTCATGATGTAATTATTTCTTTCACGAATTTTCATTGAGTAAATCGCTAAAGACAGGCAGTGGCTTAATACAGGGTGAAAGCAATGCAGAAAGTGTTCCTTAGGCGTTATTGAGCTCGTCCTGCATTAAGTAACCACATGCTTTTAAAATATCAAGTTGTCGCATTAGAGAGGTTAACTCATTACCTCATAGGCTATTTTTAGACCCAACCTTTTTGAATAAATCTACCGAAAAGGAGCATATACTTGAGGAAAGAAAATTATTATATTTGTGTAATTTGGAAATCAATGTGATAAATAGAGCATTTGCTCCAATGGTTTCAAACAGTAACTTTTTACAGAGGCATGAAAAGGCGTCAATATCAGGGAATGGGTTAATCTGTATTGGATGAAAAGAACATTGATATAGTCAGTAATATAGCTCATTTCTATACATAGGTTTTCTAAACAGGGACATGGGCGAACGGTATAGATCCATACAGCAATGCTCATAAAATAGTCCTCTGATCAGGGTCTGCACTGTTTCTTAGTATGTTATTTTCCAAATGATACACCGGTATGCGAGTCTGAGAAGAATCTGCGAGTCATCTAGAATGAAACTTAGATTAAATCTAAAATACATATTTGGGCAAGTACATGTAGGTGAATCGATTCTTTTAATTTACACACACTGTTCTCAGAGTTTTGACACATTAGGTCTGAGACTTCTAAAGATTGGTCCCAGTGATTTTATAGACGTTATTGGGCTTTGTTCCCAATGGCAAACCAGTGTGTGTTTTTCCCAATATTGATTGAAAAATACCCAATTCAGAGAGGTAAAAGTGTTTAGCCAGAAATTCGGTCAGACCAAAACGTATAAAATTTAAAAACAAGCAGCATACCCCGATTAAACAGCTGCTAGAAGAGCTGTCTGATATGAGTCTGCTGTTTGTATATTGGTGGGAGGGAATTTGTTGAAATCTTCTTAAATCCAATTCAGACAAAATTCCCAATTTCAGGGATATGGGTTATCTTCCCAAATGGTGTAAAAGCCTTATTTATGAAAATCTATTTATTCCCATTTCAATAATATTTAACCCTTTCCCTGTTTAACATTTTGTTTCCAAGATTGTGATACCTCAAAATCAATGGAATGGAACATGGAAAAAAGACTTTTTATCCTATGATGGAAATTGTAAAAGCAGACAGAGCAGACCCTGATCAGACGGCTCCTACAGGAGCCGTTTGATCCGGGTCTACTCTGTTTGCAAATGCGCGTAAATGCGTTCATATAAGGAAAGGGTTATGGAAAACTCGTCCAGATGTTACTTCGGAACCCATTCATTTTTCAAGTGAAGGAGAAACATCAAAAGCATAATATGCTGGAATTAGCAATTTACATTGATGGGTTCAGTAGACAGTGCAGGCCCTGTGATCTGGGTCTACACAGTTTGCCTATAGGCCTTTTAAGGGACCCTTGGCACTAATGGGTTTACACCGACCTCTCCAATATTTCGTTAGCCAATAACTTACCCTCATGTCAGAAAATAACATATTCTCAAGTTTCATTTTTTAATAATTCCAAATGCCTAAACTTCGGTCAATAGTTTCACAAAATAGGTTTATCATAATGTAAGTCGACACATATTTATAACAAACTAACCCAGGATAATCATGAACATTTAACCCATTCCTCTCCATAAATACGCCTTTCTACGCCTCTGTAAAAAGCACCCGTTGAAACCATTGTGATAAATAGAGCATTTACTCCTATAGGAGCAAATGCTCTATTTATCACAATGGTTTCAAACTACAAAATTCTAAAAAACAAATCCTTTTCTGTAGTTAATGCTCCTTTTCGGTAGATTCATTCACAGAGGTTGGGTCTAAAATAGCATATGGAGGAAAGGGTTAAACGATGACTCGGATTTATAACCATGCTACTGAGCCATAGAAACAACTGCCTGTTTCAAATACATGTACTGAATATCTCCAACGAGCTATTGTAAGGAATTGTAACAACATAGATTAAGAACAGAAATGAAGACGTTATTCTTGAAAAAAATGACCCTTATCTCTCTATGGAAAACATAATGTCTGTTCAAATCTGGATTTAGTGCAAGTTTGACTATACTTCCGATATGATAAGTTTTTTGAGAAACTCTTGACGGGGTGTCAAACAGCTTGGATCCTGGTGAGACTCCGAGTTACTCGGCGTCTCAACTGAATCCAAGGTGTTTGCAAACACGAGTAAGGTCGCGGCTGGGCAGGATTATGCACGACCTGAAAAAAACGTTTGTATGATGGAATGGGTTAAATTGTATTTCAGCTATTCCGAAATGCATAAAATATGGTCTTCGTTGTAAGACGAATTTACGTGTTTTGGAATAATTTTCTTTGATAATATAGTTACATGTATTCTGTCATTGCAATCTCAAAACCTTAGTACATTTCGGTGTTTATTACATTGACATGAAAGCAGGTAGGTGTAATTGCTAAGAAAACTAGACTGCTGTCGACGAAAGGCCCCGCCCGCGCAGGAGGTATCGCATATTGTAAGCCTGATTTTCCTAATGCAGAAGATATGTCACAGAAATAATTAGCCAACCAGATTATATCATCATCAATCAATATGTGCAGAATATGCCAACCCTAGAACCCATATGAGGTAATTGGATATCAAGTACATTGAGCAAGTTTCGTGAAAATTGGACCATTCCTTGGGGAGATATTGCACGGGAACCAATCGGCTATTTAGAGTGCACTAGCCTAAGTGAAAATGCCTATAATTTAAAACTAGAAATGGTGTCAAAGCCACCTGATGCTCGCCTTTTTAAAACATATGTCTAAAACGTGTCATATTGAACAAAAAATCACTCAATTTCCAATTTAAACTTAATTGTATCAATATCAGAACCAAAATGCAATCTAATACCAGTTTTCAGCAACTTAAAGATTATTAAACAAGAAAGATATATTCCAAGTATGGAAGCCCTGGGTATATTGGTTCCAATGTAATAGGCAGTTAAAGATTTTTGCAAAAGTAGGTTAAGGGTGAAGGTCAGGTCATACCAAGTAACGAAGCCCTTTGCCCATCTTGTCCAATATCATAGGCATTCAAAGATTTTTGCAAAAGTGGGTCAAAGTCAAGGTCACATGGTGAAAAACATTGGTGTGGTTGGAAAGTCTTAAGACAGGAAAGATACATACCAAGTATGGAAGCCCTATGCCTATTGGTCGCAATGTAATATGCATTTAAAGACTTCTTGCAAAAGTAGGTCAAATGTTAAAGTCAAAGTCAGAAGGGCAAAATATGTTGGCATGGTCATACCAAGTATGAAAGCCCTAGGTCTATTGGTTCCAATGTTATAGGGACTTAAATATATTTGAAAAAGTAGGTCAAAGGTTAAGGTCATATGGTAAAGTTCATTGGTATGTTTGAAAAAGTCATAAGACAGAAAAGATGGATACCAAGTATGGAAGTATATGCATTTAAATACTTTTGCAAAAGTAGGTCAAAGGTCAAGGTCAGAAAGGCAAACATGTTGGCATGTTCATACCAAGCATGGAAACCCTAGGCCTATTGGTTGCAGCGCTATAGGCATTTGAATATTTTTTGGCAAAGATAGGTTAAAGATCAAGGTCATGGTCACATGGTAAAACAATGGTATGGTTGGAAAAGTCTTAAGACAAGAAAGTTGTTTTACAAGAATAGAAGCCCTTGGCCTACTGGTTCACAAGGTCAGAAGGGCAAAAAATGATATTGCAGGAAAGGTCCTGACATGGTGCATATCAAGTATGGAAGCCCTAGGACCGTTTGTTCAAATATTATAGGTATTTAAATATTTTCGAAAGAGTAGGTCAAAGGTCAATGTCACGATCAAAAGGGCAAACATGTTGGCATGGTCATACTAAGTATGGAAGCCGTAGGGCTATTGGTTAAAATAATATAGGCATACCAAGTACACTGAGCAAGTTTAGTGAAAATTGGACTATTTCTTGAGGAGATATTGCAGGGAAACAAATCAGCTAATCAGATTGCAGCAGCTTAAGTGACAATGCCAGTGATTTTCCAAAAACGCGTGGAAATTGCCCAACACAGAACCCATGCGAGGTATTTACATATCAAGCACACTGAGCAAGTTTGGTGAAAATTGGACTACTCCTGGAGGAGATATTGCTCGGAAACCAATTGGCTAATCAGATGGCAGCAGCCTAAATACCTGTAATTTACAAAACAAATGCGCGGAAATTTCCGAACACAGAACCCATGCGAGGTACTTGGATATCAAGTACACTGAGCAAGTTTGGTGAAAATTGGACCATCCTTCAGTAGATATTGTGCGGAAACCAAAAACGTACAGACGGACGGACAGACAGACAGACGGACGGACTACCGGCGGACGGACAGACGGACTGATTACTATTGGGCACCCGTATTTTCATGCGGGGCCCTAATAAAGCATCAAATGACATACAATGTACAGTGCAAATATTACCGGGAAAGCTTCATCCCGCTTTGAGCTTTAAACGCCTTTTCATGCCTTTGCAAATAGAGTATACCGTTTAGGGACTGTCTGCTCTGTTTGCTTATAAAATTATAATAGGTTTGATTCTACGGCTTCTACTATAACATCATGTGAGTATATGCCATTATAAAAAAATCACGTTAATAAATATTCATGACGTCATTATTTCGTACATGAATATTCAACAGGGGAAACAGAACACGAGCAATGACTTTCGAATCAAATACGTATCGAAATATAGCGATGATTAATCAACCGTTGGTCGCAATTTAGGACCATATAAACGTGAGAAAAACAGTCTTGCAGGAAGCGCCACTAATAAAAGGACACGTCATCAAAAGTCCAACCAAAAACAAAACAGCACAGCTATATACCAGACACAATGTGACATAACGACCAAAAAGACATAATACATTTACCATATAAAAAGTAGACTATAGCATGAAAGCTGGAGTACCACCTTGGAACGGTCAGTAGCCAATAAAGGCTACTGGGGACTAAACTATTTCCTTCATATAGATGTGATTTTACGCTTTTGCAAACAGAGTAGACCCAGATCAGACGGCTCCTATATGAGCCATCTGATCAGGGTCTGCTCTGTTTACTTATGGAATTTAAGATCTGTTTCTTTAATTTCTAAAATGGTTACAATTTTCTACCTTCCATATTTCGCTATAACTATTTCGTCCATGAATATTCAGTAGGTATTAAAATTCGTAATAAATATAGAACAGGGAAAGGGTTCTAAAAGGGTTGTAGGTACATAACCTCACGATTGTTTAACCTTACCCATGTCAAAACGTAAAGTAAAACTCCTCCTCCTCCCCAGCACATCACAAGTAATGACACCAAGACAAAGCCTGATTTACATTAATTGTTAAAATAATACTCTTGACAACACATTTAAAATTTTAAAAGCATTTTCATAACAGACTCTAATTTATCATTCACACCTAAAGTCTTGTGTAATATTGTATTACACCGTGTTTTTGCCATTTCCCCTGACGCTTGATATTAATAACATTAGATTGATCACTATGTTGCGTGAATCCTGCTGATTTACAGAATACCAATAACACTTTCAACAATAAGTAACATTTGTGTGGCAAATACTTGTCAACGGTTTGAATTCTCCTCTTTTCAAAAACAATATGTCCAAACAGTTTAGATGTTGGAGATGCATGTAAGATATAATGGCATCATGAATATTAATTAAATCAATTGTTGCAATAGCACATTGTCACAGGAAATGTTAGGCATGGCAGAAGCTGTAGAATGATATCTATGTCATAAGCAAACATAGCAGACCCTAATCAGAAAGCTATAAGAGCCGTTTAATCTGGGTCTACTCTGTGTGCAAAGACTTAGAACGGCGTACTTATGGGGTAAAGGGTATATGGACTTATTTAGTGTTTCATTTGGAAAGAACTGTTTTCAAGTTATACACCCTTGTTAAAATGATATTTAAATCTTTACCTAATGAATATTCATTTCGAATTAATGAATGTGTGATTATTAAATACTATATATTAGACATCCAGACGAACGACAATGTCGTCACAATTAAATATAACAACAGTAAACTATCGATTATTCGAACACTCAAATACCTATCATTATCTTTAACCCTTCACTTGCTAAATTTTAAAATTCATTTCTCCTTCTTTACCCATGCCCTGTTGTATAATTACATATATCGTCACTGTTTACAAGTATTTCGCTGTGCAATCACTGCTTTGGAGTGCACTGGTTGCACAATCAACTTGCAGGAGCTGTCTCATCTGGGTCTTCACTATTTACAGGTAGGTATATTGACGTGAATAGCAAGCGAAAAGTTAAGACCGGTAGCAGCTTATTGCAGAGTAAAGGCCATTCAGAAAGATAATCTAGTTTTCTGTATAACTTGCATCAGAACGAAGGAAAACTGGGTAACAGTTAAATGTAGACATCAAGAGCTGGTACTAGTGCCTCCCTTGTCTTCGCTCGACATTATAAGGGTGTTCGCAACAGGGGCATTCCAGTGAGGCAGCACTATAACTTGTTTCAAGCGGATGCCGTCTGCAAATAATTGAAATACTGTTGGTCGGATGTAAAACCAAACTCACTCACTCACTCAAAAAGACTTCCGTCACAGGTAGATGTAACTACCTTGCTTACAGACATCAAGATAAACGGCTATTGGTCACAATCAAATGTAACTATACTTGATTTATACACACTTATTTAGTAATATTTAAATGTGGCTATAAGTTTGTTTGACATACACGATCAACGACGATTTGGTCATGGCGAACGATACATTGCTCATAATTGAATATAACTTCTATAGACACCAAGACGAATGGCAATTCAATTATAATTAAATGTAACTACTATAAACATCAAGACGAACGACAATTTGGTCAAAGTCAAATGTAATTACTATATTTATAGACATCAAACAGGCGACGATGTGGCCACAATCAAATTAAAAAAGACAATCTGACATTGTTAATTCTTTTAATAAAACGTCTAGGTATTTAGACGATATTTTGAATTGGGAAAAGCCTTATTTTGAAAATTTGGTTTCTTCTATTTACCCAAAAGAACTTAACTTTAAACAAACCGAATCGATATGACATTCAGGCTTCCTTTTTAGATATTAATCTTTCCATCACTTATGATAAAGTTTCGTCTAAATTATACGATAAAAGGGAAGATTTCAATTTCAAAATTGTTAATTATCCGTCTCTAGATGTAGATGTTCCCTGGTCTACATCTTATGGGTTTACATTTCTCAACTTATTCGCTTTGTCCGAGCATGTTTTTTGCTAGACGATTTTAATAGTCGTATTTTAGTTATAACTCAAAAACTTCTTAATCAAGGTTACAGATATCATATAATTCGGAAAACATTTTTCAAAATTTTATTACCGAAATCCACCTCTCATTAGTAAATATAACTGCAATTTACAGACGTTACGACAACAAGGTGGTATTTCTCACCCAGATTTCTATGGTGATGTTATCTACAAACTTAGGAAAATTCGGGGTTATATCCATTTTCACAATTTGTTTATTAAACGCATTAAAACTTGTAGGAAGAAAGGTTATGACGCTGTTTTATTGCAACACACTGCATGTTTGGTTATCGACCCCTTTACAGTCGGTCGCTACGCTTCCCTCTTTGCTTGCACGATGACAGGCCGAGGGTAGTACTCTTTGATGGTATACCCTTAAGTTTGTAGATAACATCATCATAGAAATCTGGATGAGAAATACGCTGTTGCAGTAACGTCCGTAAATTGCAGTTATATTTACTAATGAGGGGTAAATTCGATAATAGAATTTTGAAAAAGCTTTCCGAATTTTATGATATATGTAGCCTTGCTTAAGAAGTTTATGAGTTATAACTAAATTACGACAATTAAAATCGTCTAGCAAAGAACAGGCTCGGGCAAAGCGAATAAGTTGGCACATGGCAAGGGCACCCACCCAGTCACATTATCCTCACACCGGGCCGAGCAGTCCTAGATCTCCCATCTAATGTCGAGGGTATACAAGTACTAGTACCAACTTTTAACGACTTTTGGTCTATCGCGACCGGGTCCGAACCCACGACCTTCCGTACCACCGGCGGACGCTCTACCACTGGCAATCAAATGGAGCTCTAATTATAGGCCTGTAATGCAGTGCAAAAATAATGTAGAAAGGTCCTAAAGGAGCATTAAGCTGCCACCAGCTTTTTAAGATTCGTATGTTAAATGACTAAATGGCCGCTTAAGACAGGTTCTATTGTACTACAGTTGTAGACATCTAGACAAACCCCATGCTCACAAGGACATCAAATGCGTGCAGTTACAAGTCAGTTTAATTTTAATGATTTCTTACTGATGCGGATATTAAGAAAATAACTGTTTGTGACGTCAAGCAAGGGTAACGCTACACTAATTTATCACCATCCAGTGGCATGTTAATTATTGAACAGAATAGATCAGACTGAATCGTGCAATTGTAACACAGGATATTCACGTGATGTATAATAATATACCATAATACTCCATAGGGGTACCTGTACGCTGTCTACTACGTATAAATATGACTCAATCCTTTCTTTAACCATTTTCTCCATAAATATGCATTTAAACGCCTTTGCAGACATAGAAGACTCAGATCAGACGGCTCCAATATGAGGGTCTGTTGCGTATGGAATAATATAGATATGATTAATATTCATGATGTCATAATTTCTTTCATAAATAATCACGGAGTAAAGGTTTAAGCAATGAATATTCAGATAATAAATAATAACTGTATGCATATTAATTAGCTGGAATGTAAACAATGGCAGTACGAAGAAGGAATTATTCTATCAAGGCATCAACTGTAGAATTAGAACTATACAGTGATACAGTAAAACCTCTCTATAACGGCCACCACTAAATTGTGCTAATTAGCTGGTGTATTAGGGCAGGTGGCTGCTTAAAGCAAGGTGAAAGTAAAACAGAGCGCTCCTATAGGAGCAAAGTTAGTGAAGCCCGAAGGGCTTCACGTGAATCTTTGCTCGTAAAGCTATGCGTTGCATAACCTCATGAACACCGGGAGCACGTCATTTATTTCTTATATTTATATTCCATTGTATTTCTTATATTTCAACGGATATTTTTTTAAATATTATATACCGGTCACGTAATAGCCGCTATCTAGGTCGTTGCCAGGTTCGTTTCTAACGTAGTAGGATTGTTGGAGATAACGCTCCTTACGTCACGTGTACATAACACGGAAGTGACGTTACGTCGCTTGGGAACAGACGTTGATTAATAGAGTTTGAATGTAGTACGCAAAGAGAGAATTGAGAGAAGTAAATTGTGAAAGAAGAAGACGTGTCAATCATCTATTCCCGTCCCATATAGACAAGGATCTCTATATATGGTATGAAAAATAGTCCCAAACACATATTATAAATATAGAATGAATACAAGATTTTAATCAGTAAATTGTCCAGCGGAATTCTGGGAAAAGGAGAACCGACTCAAACCGGTATTGAAATGAACGTTCATGGGAAAATGCAACTTTCTTTTTAGAATAAGGTTATACAAGGACGTTGCAGGGCGAATGTAAATATTTAAGAAATGAATGATGGGCTACCAGTGTTCATGAGGTTATGCAACGCATAGCTTTACGAGCAAAGTTAGTGTTGAAATATAAGAAATACAATGGAATATAAATATATGAAATGAATGACGTGCTCCCAGTGTTCATGAGGTTATGCAACGCATAGCTTTACGAGCAAAGATTCACGTGAAGCCCTTCGGGCTTCACTAACTTTGCTCGTAAAGCTATGCGTTGCATAACCTCATGAACACTGGTAGCCCATCATTCATTTCTTAAATAAACAAACAGAGCAGACTGTGTATTCATGGCCACTACAGGAACCGTCTGATCTTGCTCTACTCTGTTTGCAAAGGCGTCAAATGCTGTATCTATGAGGTAAAGAGTTAAAATACATCACTCCAAATTGACTTGGATAGAGAGTTTATGAATCTCATAATTCTCTCAGAGGATTGGCTCATTAAAACCATACTGTAAAATAGATGTTCAAGTGTAGTGTCTTTAACCATTTTCATGCTGAAAATTATGTCGATCCAGTCTCCAATTTATTGAACTTTTAGCCGATTTTGAATAATACTAGTAACTGGGTATCAAAGAGACTGGATCCTGATGAGATGCCGAGTTACTCGGAGTCTCATCTGGTCCAAGGCTGATTGAAAATGCCAGTTAAGACTCACTTAACATGAGCTGTTTTAAGGTAAAATTACATTTTGTCTAAACCTGTGCATGTCTAAAACTCTGCCCACAGTCTGAAAGGAATTCGTAATTACATATGTCAGGTCTCAAGGACAGCAATGATTGAAACGTGAAAGTGTCATGGAAATAAAGTACAGACTAACCTTTATACAACGACTACTTAAAAGCGTCTTATACTTTTACATAGGTGTTTGCTAAACTCTTTTATCTATAAGCGCGCCTTTGCAGACAGTGTAGACGTAGGCCAGAGGCTCATGTAAGAGCCGTCTGACCAGAATCTGCTCTGTTGTATTGCAGTTTCTGCCAAAGCCAACCGTTCATGCGTTCATGCGCTATTATGACATTTCATCTATTTAATATTCATGATTTCTTACATGGAGTAAAAATTTAATGCATAGCAAAAGGTATGCTGCTATTATCTTCTATGTTTATTCATAAAGTGGTCGTCCTGTACAGGTTCTAATATATATACATGTACTAGGTATTGTTTCAGTATTTATGTCTTCACAACAGCAGGTGTTAAGTGTTTGTGTGGCGGTTGTAACAAGTCGTCCCGTACTTCATGATCAGTGTTATATTTTCAAAGCCTTCGTCAACACACTGAGATGTGGTCAGTGGGTGCCACATGACTGAGTCGTCACGTGACACTAGAATAGGGTCATACACATCCAGGTAAATAACATTTGCTTCGAGTTAATGGGTTCTTTGCTCTTTAACCCTTTCGCTGCCAATGCCGGATCTGTGATTACCTATGCAAACAGTTTGGATCCAGGATCCAAACTGTTTGTTACTGTTACTATGTTTTTGAAATAAAAATGAAGAAAATCAAAAGAATGAAAATTTGTAGCAGACGACAAAGTTAGCTGACGACAGAGTTTGGCAGCGAAAGGGTTGACACACAGTTTAGATCAAGTTGACTTGGCAACTTACAAACACTAACATAAACAGTATCCAAACAGTATGACAATCTGCTACTGTCTGCTGAAACGTTGGAAGCATAATACGTCACTGTTGCATAATAAAGCACTGCTGTATATAGAAAGTAATTTACAAGTCTAGTTTGTAAAACATTCAGTATTAATGTCCAGCAGAACATCAGGCACCACTTAATCGATAAACATGGGCGTCGTTAAAAGCTTAAGTAGTTGCTTATTTCAGGACGAAGTTAATGCAGAAAGCTCTCTCCATTAGAGTTTTCTGCATAACTTTCCTTCTGCATTAACCCTTCGCTTGCTATTCACGTCAATATACCTACCTGTACCTAGTGAAGACCCAGATGGAGCTGTCTCATCAGGGTCTGCACTATTTACAAGTTGATTGTGCAACCAGTGCCCTCCACAGCAGTGATTGCACAGCGAAATACGTGTACACAGTGAATATACATGTAATTATACAACAGGGCATGGGTAAAGAAGGAGAAATGTATTTTAAAATTCAGCAAGAGAAGGGTTAAGCTACCACTAACCTGTAATTCCCAAAGTTATGACTCCTTTTTGTTTTCACTTTAGAGAGGTTTACTGTAGATATATAAAAAGTTACCCCAATAACAAAACCAAAGACAAATACTAGGTAGCACTATTTTTATACTTAACCCTTTCCTCCATTAATAGTCTTGTAAGAAATAATGTCACCATGAATATTAATTAGATTTTAATTGTTATAATAGCACGTAGATACATGAGTTTTTTGCCGTGGCAGAAACCGTAGAATCATATCTATATTATACATTAGCAAACAGAGAATATCCTGATCAGACATCTGATCTGGATCTACTCTGTTTGCAAAGGTGTAGAAAGGCGTATTTATGGAGTAAAAGGTTAATTATCCAACATATTAATACCAATGGTAGTATGAAGGAAACACAGCTAAACCAGGAATATCCAGAAAAGTAAGTTGGTGTGACGTAATTTGAGCAGGATATGTACCATCACAGAGTTAACCATTTGCTCCATGAATATTCATGTACGAAACCAATGACACCATAAATATTAATTGTACATGTATTAAACTTTATATTAGGCACATAGGCGCAATAATTGTTGGCCATAGTAGAAACACATCTATATCTTTTCATAAGCAAACAGAGCAGACCCTGATCAGACGGCTCCTACAAGGTGTTTGATCTTAGTCTACTCTGTTTGCAAATGTGTTGAAAGGCGTATTCATGGAGTAAAGAGTTACTGCTTTTCCAGCATACTAGCACCTTTTCACGTCCATGCAAAACGAGTAGAAAAGATGGATCCTGCAGGAGCCGTCTAACCAGGGTATGCTCTGTTTGCTTTTGGAACGATACAGATCTGATTATACAGCAGCTGCCGTGACTAAAATATCCATGTGTTCATATACTAGCATAATGTCATTATTTCTTTCATGAATATTTATGAGGTAAAGCTGTTAAACTTTAAATATGAAAAACACAGACTAATTTCAAATTAAGGACTAGGTGGGGTTGTCAGGAACACATGAGAAATAATGCTTTCCCGTACACTAACATCACAACCCTATAATTTATACTCTTATCTTCCAATTTCTGAACCATATATAGACTATTTACCGCATGAATATTCATGTAAGAAATAATGACATACTGGATATCAATTACCTGAAAGTTTATAATGACACATAAATAATTGGCAATATAAGAAGTTGTAGAGTCAGATCCTTATTTATTCCATCAGTAAATAGAATAGAGCCTGATCAAATGGTAGTCGTCTGATCTGGTTCTACTCTGCAAACGGGTGAAAAGGCATCTTTATCTGGTAAAACGGTAAAACTGAAAAGTTCATTTTTAAAACATACACGTACAGATATTACTGTATGTACACAGTATCCTGTGGATGACAAGGACACCATTACAGGTATTTGTACTTATCCATGTTTTACGAAATTACTGAGATAAATTCAGAAATTGTATGTATCATATTTGATATCATCAGTATAGCCTAGGCAGAATTTCGAGAATTCTGACACCACTAGGCATTTCGTGTTAAAGGTGGACAAACATTCCCTTTTACGTAAGGTTGGTGTGCTGAATCCGATTATGCCGTCTGTCAAGCTTTATCTTCAGAATTGAAGGTCAAATGGCGGAAGAACAAAATGACCACCAAAACTGTATTTGCAGCTCTCACAAGATAAACAACATTAGGCAAATGGACAAAATAATGATGCCTTTCTTTCAACTTTGTCCTAACGACGTTAAGTCGGTACTCGCCTGTCTTCCTCTAAGTAAAGCAGCTGGACCTGATAATGTTAACAATCGCATCCTCCGCGAACTGGCTGAAGATATCTCCCATCCTCTTTGTGATATCTATAATACATCCCTCACATCCCTCTCTAAAGGTACAGTGCCTCAGAGTTGGAACGAAGCTCATGTATGTGCTATTTTTAAGAAAGGTGATCCATCATACGTGGGTAACTATCGTCCTATTTCCCTTCTTAGTAACTTGAACAAAGTACTGGAACGACTCGTGTTTAAGCATGTCTTTAACTACTTACGTAATTTTAAGTATATTTCCTCTTTTCAGTCAGGTTTTATTCCAGGGGACTCAACCGTCAACCAGTTAACGTTTCTGTATAATGCTTTCTGTAAAGCGTTAGATGATGGAAAAGAAATCAGAGCCGTCTTTTTTTATATTAGCAAAGCCTTTGATCGGGTATGGCACGCGGGACTCTTGGTCAAACTCAAAGCGACTGGTATATCAGACCATCTTTGTACATGGTTCTCTAACTACTTATATAAACGTCGACAATGTGTTGTAATTCCGGGTGCCAAGTCTGATTTTCTACCTGTAAATGCTGGGGTACCACAGGGTTTTATACTTGGACCACTCTTATTCTTGATATACATTAATGACATAGTAACAGATATACATTCTAATATTCGCCTTTTTGCTGATGACACCAGTCTTTATTTAATCGCAGAACATGCAGATACTGCTGCAAGTACCTTGAATAGCGATATCAGTAAAATAACAGATTGGGCAAAATCTTGGCTTGTTACGTTTAATCCAACTAAAACCGAATCACTGAAAAATTCTAGAAAATCCATTAAGCCTGTACATCCTCCTTTATCAATGTTAAACAAAGAAATTACTGAGGTTGATATGCATAGGCATCTCGGAATCCACTTATCACACGATGGATCATGGCATTCTCATATCGATTATATAAAATCTAAAGCCTGGGAAAGAATTAACATAATGCGTAAATTAAAATATGTTTTGGATAGAAAAGCACTCGAAACAATATACTTAAGTCTTATTAGACCATTGCTGGAATATGCAGATGTCGTATGGGATAATTGCACAAACAATGAGAAGTATGAACTTGAAAAGATCCAATACGAGGCTGCAAGAATCGCCACAGGAGCAACTAAGCTTATATCCATTCGGAATCTTGAACAAGAAGTAGGATGGGAATCTCTCGAGCGTAGAAGGCGAAAACACAAACTACTTCTCTTTTACAAAATGATTCATAAAGAAACACCTGATTTCCTATCCTCACTAGTTCCCCCACTTGTTGGCGACCAGAGTCATTATCCTTTAAGAAACCAAAACAATGTGCAGACTGTGCAATCCAAGACTAAACTGTATTCGGATTCTTTCTTACCCTCTGTTGTTCGTGAATGGAACTCCCTCCCCTTAGAAGTCAGACGCTCTGTTTCAAAGTCATCCTTCAAATCTGCGATTGACCACAATGACACCACCCCTGTTCCCTTATACTTCTATGCTGGTACAAGACAGGGTCAAATACTCCATACCCGGTTGAGAACAAATTGTAGCGCACTAAACCTTCCATTGTTTCAGAAAAACATTGTTGCCTCTCCGCTATGCTCTTGTGGTGATATCGAAAGTACTGAACACTTTTGTCTTATATGCCCGCTTTACCACGCCCAGCGTACCCATTTAAAACATACAATTAGCTATTTACGGCCTGTTACAGTGAAACTCCTTCTTTACGGTGATCCATCACTTGATACACATAGTAACACTATCATATTTCAATTATTATAAAAGATTTGGTTAAGTTCCATTATTTGACTTGTTTCAAGTAGGGTGACCATAGTCATATGCACCCCTTGTCTCACCGGCCCTTGGCCTCCATCATGTTGACCACCATTATTTCCATTCTCTTTATTTTCTTTCCAGCTGTTTCTATGGTATTGGTCATGAATGATGTTCTACGTCCATTGTGTTCTTCAAACGTACATGTAACAGAAGTACCATCCAATATATAACATTCCCTTCTGTAAGTCTACCGAGACACTGTTATGTCGTAGACACATTCATGTACCGTTTTCTTATGTTGTTCTCCTAGTTATTTGAGTTGTACTCACCGACATAGTTGTGTCATGATATGTTAAACAATGTCCACCAGTGTAGTTATAATGCGTCAAGGAGAGGATCCCAATAAGCATGTTGCTTCCGATCCCCTTAATATATATCTAGTGATATGTAATAGATACAGTACGAGTCTTACTACCAAAGTGTCTTCTTACAACCGTTATCAGGACTGTTTGTTCGCATGACCGAAGACGTGTCCGAGGCGACGCCTCGGACACGTCTTCGGTCATGCGAACAAACAGTCCTGATAACGGTTGTAAGAAGACACTTTGGTAGTAAGACGAGTACATGTATCTTACTTGTACGACAGTACGTTATAGACTTTTAATTTTGATTAAAAATGAATATTTCACAAATGAGTACAAAATATTTTCCCCTTGGTTCACCCAATTCAAATCCTAGGTAGATAGGTTTTAACCACAAGAATCACGTGCGTACAAAAGTGTCCACTTACAACCGTTATCAGGACACTTTTTCAATAGCTTTGCTGGGGGTCTGTCGTACAAGTGGATTTATGTACATTAATGAAATAAAATATGTTTAAACTAAAATAATGATAATGACTTGTACTATAGAAGTAACACAAACACCTATCTTTGCCGTGTTACCATGTCAAACATTTAGTTTTTTTTATCAGATAAGTAACGATAATATATCATTATATCATTGCTATTATTATTTAAAAAGTAGATATTTACCACCAGACATACCCATCTAATCAACCACTAAATTCTTGAATACCGCAAGAATCCCAAATGTAGCATGTCTAGTGATATAATGTTTATATAGAGCAAACGTCGTTATTTAGACCACGGTACTCATGATTTGCAGTTTGAAGAAAGTATTTCCCACCTTAATGTAATGCATATGTAGGTTTCAAAGTAAACATTGAACAAACGAAATGTCAATTTCAATTTGTGAATCACATTTTCCATATATACGCCTCTTTTTAGGATGATGATAGTTTTCGTTAACATAACCGATCGGGTTTTAAAAACACAATACATGTATATATCAAAGAAATGCTGTTTAACGGATACAAATTCTTCGAAATGCAATAAGTGCAGTAGCAGGAACGAGTTTAGATAAAGCGGTACTGATTATATGCAACACTAATTATTTGTTTGTCAAGAAATCATCACCATATCACTGTACAGGAAACATAACATTTTGCAACTGATACATGTATTAGCCGTTGCTTTTTTGGTTTCAAACGACGGAAGTATCCACTCCTCAATATCGCTGCATATGCATAGCATATAAGCAATAAAACAACACAATGGAAGCAGCGTGTAATCTGAAGAAGGATCGGATAATATATCCCATCAACCGACCTGCAATTGACCGAATTTATAAAAGTCCAGTGCTAATCATTATTTGGTTTGGCACAAAACATGCTATGCTATGTTGAGCCTCAGGTTTCTCACAAACGTATTCTTCTCACCGTGCTAAAAACGCGCACACAATAGTCCCGTCGAGAGAAAAACGCGCGCGCATTTTTCTCATTTTGCTGCTTGGAAAATGCGTTCGTGTGCTCGCCTGGGACTGTATGTATGAACGCACTTTTCTCATGTGAAAATGCGGTTAAGATAATTTGTTTGACGTTGTTTTCTTTTAATAGATCTATGTTAATACTGTTATCAATTGTAAAGATAGTTCTAGCGCAAATTGCGACTGCCTTTTAGCCGAAATGGCTTATCAACACAATATCAAACTGTCTGAAAATGGCATTTGTAGAGATATGAATATGGTAGAATAATTTATGTATTTGAGTAAATTAGGGCAAGTTTTCTTCAAATTAATGATCATTTTGAAAGCTCGTTGAATCTAATGGACGTTTCTGTTCAAGTGTGGAAATCCTGTGTAGGTAAAGAGAAAATTGTTATCCGCAGTCTTCATTGAAGTATCGATCGGTATCATACAAATAGACATAACTGATCCTTTTCATAAGAAAATCTCATATTTCCAGTGATTTATTAAGAGGTTGAAATATGGCCTAGGTGTGCCTTCTGGCCATAATGGCACACCTGGTGTCATAACGGCCCGAGGGCTTTAGCCCGAAGGTTATTATGAAACCAGGTCTGCCATTATGGCCAAAAGGCACACACAGGCCATATTTTGACCTTTTTATTGAATATCTAACACATTTTACTAAATGCAACCTATCTAGAATTACTATCCCAACAAAACCCAGTTCTAAGTAGATCTAGAGAGAAAATCGGGTAAAAGAAAAGAGGAAGAAAAGAGGAGGAAATTCCTTCATGGGGATTCGAACCCCCGCCGAAAAATATGTAGTCCGACGTTACGCTAACAAGGACTTTACATTTGAAACTGGCAAATAATCTTTCTTTAGATAATCTAATATGTCGATGTCAATATGTTCCGTGTATCCCAAGAAAAATGCGAGAAACAGGCAATATGCCATGGACATCATCGTCGACAGTGTCGTTGTCTATTACTGTTATTGTCGTCATGGTCGTCGACTCGTCGTTATCTTCACCAGAAGCACCAGAATTGAATAATATGTTGTAATTCTTAAGCTTTTTTAAATATCTACAATCATTTTATATCAAAATACTAGTAGCTGTGTTGAGCCGCAAATTACTTACAAACGCAGAGTGGTCACATCATAGGTTTTAGTGGAGAAATAAAGGAGTTATTCCTGAAAATATTTTAATTTTACGCATCTTATCTGGACTTCAGGTTATTCCTATTACTTGTTGCAATGGCGTTTCGGATTTGCAAACCGTTTGGGTACAGGTGAGACGCAGAGTAATTCGGCGTCTCATCTGAATCAAAACGAACCACGTACATTTTAGAAATGAATCTATCATGTTAGACATCGCACACAGAAGAATATAACCGAAAAAACACGACCGATAGCTGCGAAGACACAACAACAACGAAAAACGGTCCATTAAGAGTTCTAACAAAACAGACCATCGCATAACATGCATAATTGATGGCAAAACCCATGAATACGAAGTAACTGTTCTTGCTTAATTGTTCTTCTTTCCATAAACTATATGCGGATCAGAGGGGATTCTGTAAGGGTCACCTGATCTGGTTCTGCTCTGGTTGCTTACGGGATAATATAAATCTGATTCCACAGTTTAAACCATGGCCAAAATATCAATGTAATTACAGTCTGGTCCGATGTTGATATGTACATGTACACCAAGCTTGACATTATCCTATTTATTACTCTCTATGTAAAGCACTCCGATTGCAAGGGACACGTCTCAGACAAGTGTTCTAAACATGTCTTAATTAACGACATTAAAGTATACCATTCTCAACCCTTCTCATGAAAAAAAAACTATTGTGAAAATCTCGATAAATCGAAATTTTAGGCAGTAGGCTGTTTAATGCAGGATGGAAGTCAATTTTAAAGCTTTCAGATGAGCTTTCTGCATTACTTTCATCCTACAGTAAGCTACTATCTGTCTTAAAGATCGATAATGATACGTACTTGAGTATTCGACTAATCGATATTTTATTGTATGTCTGGGTAGCACGGTTTTGGTATCTGAACTCCATCAAAGATTTAGCGGGTAGCATGGTGTTTGGTATGATTGGACCCCATCAGAGATTTAGTGCGTAGGTAGCAGGGTGTTTGGCATTCTCGGACTGAGTCAGATATTTAGTGCGTAGGTAGCAGGGTGTTTGGCATTCTCGGACTGAGTCAGATATTTAGTGCGTAGGTAGCAGGGTGTTTGACATCCTCGGACCAAGTCAGAGATTTAGTTAGTAGGAGGCAAGGTGTTTGGAATCCTCTGACACAATTAGATACTTAGTGCGTAGGCGTTTGGTATCCTCGAACCCCATCAGAATAATAGTGTGTAGATAGCAGGGTGGTTGGTATCTTCGAACCCCATCAGACTAATAGTAGGTAGAATAGTGTGTAGCTAGCAGGGTGGTTGGTATCCTCGAACCCCATCAGAATAATAGTGTGTAGATAGCAGGGTGGTTGGTATCCTCGAACCCCATCAGAATAATAGTGTGTAGATAGTAGGGTGGTTGGTATCCTCGGACTCGGATACGCATTTATGCACGTGCCTTACCTTAATCTTAAAGGTGAAACTATCAATATGGCAAAAAAATGGATCAAAAATCGAAGGCTAATTGCATGGGTGAGGTAGACTTTGATAAACATTCTGTCTTGTCATGTAAGCTTTAACCCTTTCCCTCATATTTACGCCGTTTGATGCCTCTGTAGAAGTCACCAATCCTGCTGAATACACTATTTATCACAATGGTTTCAAAACTACATATCACTAAATCCACCCCACCCGGGACCATATAGCCACGGTTCCATTTGTATTCAGCTAGGCCCCTAAGCAAGACTTATAAATGATACATCAGTTAATAAAACTCTCGCCTCAAATGCATTTCACCTGGGTAGCAAGAAAATATACAGTGTATGGTATTAGCTGAAAAAAATATATAATGCATACTTAAAGTTCGATTTCTAACACGTTTTACTTACAACATTTGAGAAATTATTGACCGAGTGTCAAACAGCTTGTATCCTATTCAATTCCCTTTTACTCGACGTCTCATCTGGATCTAGGCTGTTTGCAAATACTTGCCAGGACTCTCTTAGCAGGCAAATGTTTAACAAATGTTTGACAAATGTTTTACAATTATTCTGTATTTTGAACCATTTGCAAGTACTATTAATGGATGTACTTTTAGAATTATTTTTGTTGTTTGGATAATTATAAACTCCCTTATATAGTGACAGCCCACGCGTTTAAGCAATTTATTGCCATGTTTGTCGTATTCCAATGCCATGCAACTGTGAATTCATTTCTAACTAAAGTCTATTTTACCCTCTATCTCTTCAATACGCATGTAAGATGCACTGACATAATGAATATTAATGAGCCACACTATTATTAACATAGGATTTTTGACTGTGAAACAGACTTCAGATTCGTGTAATCATTGGAGAAACTATTAACGAAGTGTCAATCAGTTTAAATCCTGATGAGATACAGAGTTCCTCGTCGTTTCATCTGACTCCAAGCTATTTGCAAAGGTCAGCCAAGTCGCGCCTAGCAAGAGTTAACACTTCCGGTGTAACGAAGTAAAGTGACCCCCATAGAATACTGACCCCCCGGTCACTATTCTTCAGAAAAATTGACCCCCTTTCTGAAAAATATCGACTCCCCTCTGAAAAATAGCGACCCTCTCCGCAATATCTATAAAATATTGACCCCCGCCCCAACTATTACTAACACATTAGTAACCATTGCAAATACTTGAATACCTAATATTGCTGCCGCTGCAGCTTTGTTTTTGTTGCTGTCGATGCAGCATCGGGTGGGTGGGTATGTGTGTGTTAGGGTTGGGGGGGAGTTAAACGATTTTTTTTTAAAAAAAAAATACTGACCGGGGGTCGATATTCTTCAGGTAATGTGACACCCTATGTACACAATACAAAATATAGTTTACGAGTAAAGTTAAGCCCTTTCTTTAAATTATACTGGAGATAGATTACGTTCGCGGGAACTGTTCAACATATCATAAACATGTGTCAAAGCACTATGACCGGGGGTCGCTATTTTTTAAAAACTACTGACCGGGAGTCGATATTCTTCAGAAAATGTGACCCCCTACGTACAAAATACTTGGGTTCAATTAGTATTGCGCGCTTTAGTCATGGTAGGATAAATTCGGCTGAACTTGCTATAACCGGGTGTCACTACATCTGTAAGAATTATGACCATGGTTAAATAGTTTACGAGTAAAGTTAAACCCTTTCTTTAAAATAAACTGGAAGTATATTAAGTTCGAGGTAACTGTTCAACATATCATGAACGTGTGTCAAAGCACTATGACAGGGCGTGGCTATTTTTTAAAAAATACTGAGCGGGCGGTCGATATTCTTCAGAAAATGTGACCCCCTATGTATAAAATACTTGAGGTCAAATAGCAAGGCGTGTAATAAACAGGGCTGAAATTGCTACGACCAGGGGTCACTACATCTGTAATAATTATGACCAAGGTTAAATAGTTTACGAGTAAAGTTAAACCCTTTCTTTAAATTATACAGGAGGTAGATTAAAGTCGCGGGAACTGTTCAACATATCATGAACGTGTGTCAAAGTACTATGACCGGGGGTCGCTATTTTTTAAAAAATACTGACCGGGGGTCGATGTTCTTCAGAAAATGTGACCCTCTATGCACAAAATACTTGGGTTCAATCAGTATTGCGCGCTTTAGTCATTACAGGATAAACACGGCTGAAATTGCTATGACCGGGGGTCACTACATCTGTAAGAATTATGACACAGGTTAAATAAAATCGAATAAAGTTAAATTCTGTCTTAAATTATATCAGAGGTAGATTAAGTTGATAGGAGTTGGTCAACATATCATGAATGTGTGTCAAAGTACTATGACCGGGGGTCGCTATTTTTTAAAAAATACTGACCGGGGGTCGATATTCTTCAGAAAATGTGACCCCCTGTGTACAAAATACTTGGGTTCAGTTAGCAAGGCGCGCATTAGCCATGATATGACAAACAGGGCTGAAATTGCTCTGACCGGGGATCATGACATCTGTAATTATGACCAAAGTTAAATAGTTTACGAGTAAAGTTAAACCCTTTCTTTAAATTATACAGGAGGTAGATTAAAGTCGCGGGAACTGTTCAACATATCATGAACGTGTGTCAAAGTACTATGACCGGGGGTCGCTATTTTTTAAAAAATACTGACCGGGTCGATATTCTTCAGAAAATGTGACCCCCTATGCACAAAATACTTGGGTCCAATCAGTATTGCGCGCTTTAGTCATTACAGGATAAACACGGCTGAAATTGCTATGACCGGGGGTCACTACATCTGTAAGAATTATGACACAGACACAGGTTAAATAAAATCGAGTAAAGTTAAATTCTGTCTTAAATTATACCAGAGGTAAATTAAGTTGGCAGGAGTTGGTCAACATATCATGGACGTGTGTCTCAAAGTACTATGACCGGGGTCGCTATTTGTTTTAAAAAATACTGACCGGGGGTCGATATTCTTCAGAAAATGTGACCCCCTGTGTACAAAATACTTGGGTTCAGTTAGCAAGGCGCGCATTAGCCATGATATGACAAACAGGGCTGATATTGCTCTGACCGGGGATCATGACATCTGTAATTATGACCAAAGTTAAATAGTTTACGAGTAAAGTTAAACCCTTTCTTTAAATTATACAGGAGGTAGATTAAAGTCGCAGGAACTGTTCAACATATCATGAACGTGTGTCAAAGTACTATGACCGGGGTCGCTATTTTTTAAAAAATACTGACCGGGGGTCGATATTCTTCAGAAAATGTGACCCCCTATGCACAAAATACTTGGGTTCAATTAGGATTGCGCTTAAGTCATTACAGGATAAACACGGCTGAAATTGCTACGACCGGAGGTCACTACATCTGTAAAGAATTATGACCAACGTTAAATAAAATCGAGTAAAGTTAAACTCTTTCCTAAATTATACTGGCAGTAGATTAAGTTCGCGGGAGTTGTTCAACATATCACGAACGTGTGTCAAAGCACTATGACCGGGGGTCGATATTTTTTTATAAGATACTGACCGGGGGTCGATTTTCTTTCAGAAAATGTGACCCCTATGAACAAAATACTTGGGTTCAATTAGCAGTGCGCGCTTTAGTCATGATATAATAAACGCTGCTCAAATTGCTATGACCGGGGGTCACTTCATCTATAATAATAATGACCAAGGTTATTTTTTTTCGAGTAAAGTTTAACTTTCTTTAATTATACTGGAGATAGATTAAAAAGCACTATTATCGGGGGTTGCCCTTTTTTAAGAATATTGACCAGGGTCGATATTCTTCTGTAAAAGTGCCCCCTTTCTAAATAATACATTTGTTCTAATGAACGTTGTGCACATTGATCAGTGATAAAAAGGGCTCAAAATGCTATGACCGTGCGGTCACTAGGTAGGTAGGGTAGGGTAGGGTAGGGTAGGGTAGGGTAGGGTAGGTAGGTAGGTAGATAGTAGTATTTAAAATAGTAGTAGTATAGGTAGTAGTAGCAGTAGTATAGGTAGTGGAAGTAGTATAGGTGGAATGTAGTAGGCAATAGCAGAAGCAGTACTAGGAAGTAGTAATAGTAGCAGTTGTAGCAGCAGCAGCGGCAGTAGTAGGTGTATGGGTTTGTGGGTGGTTGGGTTTGTGCTTGAGTGGGTGGCTGTGTTTTGGGTGGGTGGGGTTTTTATTGGGTATGTGTGAAGGTAGGTAGGTAATAGGAGGAGGTATAGGAGTAGTAGTAGGAGGAGTAGTATGTGTAGTTGTGGGATTAATAGTAGTAGTAGTAGTAGTTGTAGTAGTGGTAGTAGTAGTAGTAGCGGTAATTATAGTAGTAGTAGTAGTGACGGTGACGGTGGTGGTAGACGAAGCTAACACAACAACAACAAAAAAAGCAATTTATTTCCCACTTCGCTAAAATAATTCAAAAGGCATGATGTCGAACACTTATGTTGCCTCACTTCGATGAGACTTATTTCAATTAATTTCAATAGGTGATAAATTACAAATGTATTCAAAATATGGATATGATATATGGCATTGCACACAGCATTGACCATACAAAAATCCACTGCCAAATGAAGTTTTGTTTAGTTTTACAGTGACTGACACAATGTTCCATCCATGAAATTTTAAGTTAGAACTTAGATTATTGAAATTTTAACAGCTATTTACGTTTTGTAAAGTGTCAGATAGAAGTCAATACAACATTTTACAATCCATTAAGTGATCTCTTCATATATACATGTGTTCCTACGTGCGTGTGAGTGTGTGCGTGAGTGTTTGTGTGCTTGCATGTATGAGAGTGTTTCGAAGTGTATGTGTAAGTATCGGTATATGTGCGTGCGTGCGTTCATTAGTGTACCGGTATGTGTGCGTACATGCGTTCGTGTGTGAAATTGTTTATGTACATGCGTGTTGTGTGTGTGTGTGTGCGTGCGTGCGTGCGGGCGTATGTTTTGTTGAAACAAAGACAGGAAGTCACTATTCTATGGGGGGTCGCAATTCTTCGTAAGGGGTCAGTTTTCTTCGTGTGCAGGGGTCGTAATATTATGACCGGGGTCAAAATACTATGACCGGGGGGTCACTATTTTTTTAAAAATACTGACCGAGGGGTCAGTATTCTATGGGGGTCACTTTACTTCGTTACAGGGGCCGCAAAATATATAACAAACTATAGCTGTCGACAACTCTTTAACAAAAACATACCGGAGTGTAAAACACCTTGGATCCTGGTTAGAGGCCGAGTAACTCGGCGTCTCATTTGGATCCAGTCTGTTTGCAAATGTTATCACCGATTCGTTTATCTCGGTGAAATAGCTAAGCTGGTCTTAGTTGTTTATTTCAAGTGTTTAACCTTTAGCCTGCTGAGCATATTATCTTCAAAAGTCAAGCTATAATCAATTTATCTTCCAAAATGCAATCAGGATGTCAAACAGTTTGGATCCTGATGAGACGCCGAGTTACTCGGCGTCTCATCTGGATCCAAACTGTTTGCATAGGTATTCATTCATCCGGCCGTAGCAGGCTAAAGGTTAAAAAAGGTAGTCTATAACATATCAATATATGTGTTCTTTCTATATAACGTTAAACAACGAACTTGAATGAGACTTTGAAACCGCTTATATAATAGTAAGACGGTTTATTATAAGGGGTCTGAATACATGGTCTGAATAAAGGGGTGTGATCTTGATAGATCCTCAGGGATCCACGTTCATATATGTATATACATATTGAGAATAAGAAAACTTATCACAGAGAGTGACAATGATCATTAACGAGTTCACTATCATGTGTTCTCGTCTGTAAACTTTGACGTCTTACATTTCAAATATCGTTGCTCAATATTCTCTCTTTTCTTTTAAAAACGTAATCACGATAACACGTCAGTTTGGGTGTTGATGGGATGCTAATCTTTAATGTTTGTCAGTTTGGATGTTGATGGGATGCTAATGCTAAGTAGTAAAGTCAAGCAGGAAAAGACACAAAACGTAATCACCACCAAAACAAAGACAGAAAGCAAGCAACACATACATGGGTATGTGTTGCTTGCTTTCTGTCTTTGTTTTTGTGGTGGTTACGTTTTGTGTCTTTTCCTCAAACACATGCACGCCCGCCCGCACGCACGCGCGCGCACCCACACACAAGACGGAAACATCAAACACGAACAAAAGAACAAAAGAGCAAGCGCAATGACACCCAACAAACAAAAAAGCAAGGGTGCCAAAGAGAGTACCTCGGCCCCAGAACCACGGCATGGCAGGAAGATCCCTGGGGATTGTCGCAGTTTTCAAAGGTATGCAAAAAGTGTTCATAGGTTAGCTGTATGCAGGCAAATCGTTACAGTACACCTTTGGAAACCTGCAATAGTGAAAGTGGTGTGCTATTGAAAGTAAAATGAAACGTAAAACAGAAGTCAGACACGGAATTGGAAAATAACACGAAAGTGCACAGCAACACTAGAATCACAAATGAAGTGCGAGCATGGGCGCACGCAGACACACTGACATGCTCACTAGAAACGCACACTAGAAATGCTCCCTGCCTGTTCTACTCCGACAGTATATTAGCAGCGCCGTAAAACCAAAACTAAAGCATACTCATCGAAAATGTCCGATATTATGTCAGAGATAATTCTCAAGTATCATTCTGATTGGTCAAGCTCAACATCTGACAAATCAGATGCTTGAAAATGATCTCAGTCTCATTTACCTCGGGGCAAGATACAGGCGGTAGTTTACGCAAGAATATACGACATTACGCCACAAACCGCCCTACTGAAAAGTAAGTGTCGGTTAATTTGGGTCTTTAGCACTGCGACACTAAATAGGA
Source organism: Azorinus chamasolen (assembly GCA_963576725.1). NCBI lineage: Eukaryota > Metazoa > Mollusca > Bivalvia > Cardiida > Solecurtidae > Azorinus > Azorinus chamasolen. The sequence continues at coordinate 5,639,400 of OY755251.1, read as the reverse complement.
TAGTTTGGAATATATGGCACTGGGACCCTGAATAGGTCCCGTAGCGCCACAGGATGTCAAACAATATAAAGGAGTAAGTGTAATATTTATCTTTGACCTGAGACTTTGAGTGTTGACGCTGGCCTTAAAAAGTCAACAACACTCAAACGTTGCAGCTGAAGGAGATGGATATGCAGTATTCGATCTGTACAAGTTCAAAAGTTTTAGCCAGAGATATAATCTAAGACAAACAGATAGACAGACAGATGAACAGCAAATAAAAAGCACAGTCAGGAGTGCCAAAATATAATATGCCACAAACACAAGAGCTAGAGAGTAGAAATAGCATTTGCATATTGTAATTCTAAATAATGCAAATCTATGGCGTTGTATAAATGTAGAAGTATGACTTAGTTTACAACGAGATGAAGCACGCTAACATCCTTAAACCACCTCCCACCGCGCAAACATGTGTGCTTAACCATTAGCCTGCTGAACAGTTGTTTTTTAACATAATTGTTCACCTACAGCATTTTCTAAATTCAACCTATAATCAGTGTGTCTATCAACATACAATCAATGTGTCAAGCAGTTTGGATCCTGATGAGACGCCGAGTTACTCGGCGTCTCATCTGGATTCATATTGTTTGCATATGTATTCATTCATCCGCTCCTAGCAGGCTAAAGGTTAGATATGAATCTGGTGCCATTTGGACTACTTCCAATTCGAACAAGTTTTTGAGAAACTATTGACCGAGTGTAAAACAGATTGGACCCTGGTGAGACACCTGGTTACGTGGCGTCTCACCTGGATCCAAGCTGTTTGCAAATGCGAGTCAGGTCGCGGATATTGGGATAAGTGCCACACATATCATACTAATAAACGATTATCCATCATCGAACGACTCCTGGTTCAACTTTCACAAAGCTTCCAAAACTGGAGTTTAAACATGGGGACACAGTGCTACAGATAAAGGCGCGACCCTAATAGTGAAATCGTCATTTTTTCCAACAAACCCTTTACTGTGACCTCTTTTTAGAATCGTCTCTTCCTATAATGTGACCACTCTTTAGAATCGTCTCACAGTATAGGGTTTGGTGGTGAAATAAAGGAGTTATTCTTGAGAATGTTTAAATGTACGCATCTTATCTGGGCCTCTGGGACAATTATAATTCAACCAGTATTCCACTGAACGCAATCTGAATCGCATTTACAAACAGTTTGGTTCAAGACTGGACGCCGAGTAAAACCGCTGCTCAGCGGTGTCAACACTGTTTGACACTCGGTCAATAGTTTCTTAAAAGTTTGATCGTATCGGAAGTAGTCAAAATTGCACCAAATCAAAATTTCAGGATACGTCATTTATTCATAGCGGGGGAAGTGTTCATAATGTCAAAATGGAAAAAAGTCATATAGGGAGCGCCACATAAAAAGGGGCACGGGACCAATCACCATCAAACATTAAAGAGCACAGTTACAAGACCGAACGTGACGAAACGCACACACAGACATAAAACATTAAATATTTACCATATCAAAATTACAAAGTAGACCATAGGGTGAAAGCAGGAGTATCGCATTGGAACGGTCAGTAGCTAATAAAAGGCCACGGAGGGCTTAAACCAGGTTTTGGGGTAGATCTACCCAACTTCACTCCTATCCCACCTTCACCCAAGTAAAAATTTAAAGTAAAACCCCTCCTCTAAAAACATGAGTAATGATGCAAAGACCAAATCATATTCAAATAAACCATGATTTGCAGAAACCATGGGCTTAATCACCATTTCTATGCCGATGACTCACAGTTATACCTGTCCTTTAAGCCCAAGGGCATTTCCTGTCAACAAGAGGCTTTATCGCGAGTTGAGGACTGTCTCAAAGAAGTAGTCTCTTGGATGCGTCAGAACATGCTGAAGCTCAATACTGACAAGACTGAGGTCATTCTGTTTCATACAAAAAACACAAAAGTACCTGCAGAGGTTATTGTGCAAGTAGGACCCTCTAAAATCTGGCCATCTTTGTGTATAAAGAATCTCGGTGCATGGCTCGATTCACAAATGGATATGACATCACATGTCAATTCCGTGTGTAGGTCTAGTTATGCACAGCTCCGACAAATAGGCCATATCAGAAAGTACCTCCCACCTGGTGCTACCAAGACTTTGGTAAACTCTCTTGTTGCATCGAAAATAGACAACTGCAATTCACTGCTGCATGGAATTTCAAACAACTCACTGCGGAAATTTCAAAGAGTGCAAAACACAGCAGCCCGCATCATAACAAGAACTCCTCGATATAATCATATCACACCGGTTTTGAAGGAACTTCACTGGCTTCCGGTTCAACATCGGATTGAATTCAAAATTCTGACTCTTACGTATAAAGCCATGCACAATGAATATCCCAAGTACATTGTCGACATGCTTGACGTATACAGGCCGCGCAGAGAGTTAAGGTCAGCAAGTAGATAATTGTCGTTGGTTGTGCCAAAAAGTCGTAAGGTAAAATACGGTGAGAGAAGTTTCATGTCTGCAGCTCCGAAACTTTAGAATGCTCTACCTTCAGGCATTAGAGACGCAAGGTCACTGGCATGTTTCAAAAGGTGTCTGAAAACGCATTTTTTCAACATTTGTTACTAGGACAGTTTTGTTCAGAATAGGAATGGCTTTCAGCCAACCTATTAAGCTAACAGGTTACCCAATAATCATGTACAGTGACAACTAAGCTAAGGATAGGAATGGCTTTCAGCCAACATATTAAGCTAACAGTTGACCCAGTAGTCATGTACAGTGGCAACTGAGTTCAGGATAGGAATGGCTTTCAGCCAACCTATCAAGCTAACAGTTGACCCAATAGTCACATAAATGGAATGATTTTCAGTCAGCCCATTTATTCTAATTTATGATATTGATGAGCATGGCTTTCAGTCAACTTGTCTGTATCAAGTTTTGTTAATACAGATTATTCTAATTAACTTTTCTGTATCAAGTTTGTTAATACAGTTTATGCTATTCCTTGCGGATAGTGGTTTCATATTTATTGTATATCTTTTGCATATCTTTCACTGATCGGATGGAAAATCATGTAGTTCCTTCCGGCTAGCGACTTCATATATATTGTACATCTTTCATTGTCTGGATAGATAATCATGGCGATCGTTCTGGTTAGTGATTTCATCCATGTGAAGCGCTTTTGAACGCACATATCCAGTGTGAAAAGAGCGCTATATAAATGCGGTATAATAATAATAATAATAATAATAATAATAAACTGAAACAATAAACAAGTTTCATACAAGTCTAAATGTGTAACTAATTTGAAGGTACACTACATAGCTATGACAATTGCACTGTAAACAGCAACATTTGCAGCTTAGATATTCATCCTGAAACAAATTTCAAATTGAGATCTGTTGTCTCTTTTTTCAACCAGGATAAACCTTTGATACAGTAAAGTCTTGCTTATGCGACCACATAATTTAGTATCAGTTACTAACATCAAGTGGTTGCTTAATGCAAGGCAAAGGTAATGCAGAGACAGTCCTGCATTAGTTTTGCCTAGCCTTAAGTAATCTGATTTAAACATCCAGAATTACTTTTCGTTTGAGGGGTCGTTTTAGCGAGAATTTACTGTAGTTAGCATTTTGCCTTATGAAACGCCTACAGGAGACAACAGCCAGCCAAGAATATCAAAAAGCAGTCTTTTGCATTCAACATCTGTCCTGCCGAAAATAATATATCAAATATCATTTTCGACAAGACAGGAGTTGGCATATAATATGCTTACTTCCAATACGTTCAAGTTGATGAAAGGCTACTGGTCCAGTGTCAAACAGTCGGGTAAAACATGTCAAGCTACTCGGCGTCTTATCTCGGTCCAAGCAGTTTGCAAATGGCATCCATGTTGTGATCGACAGCACTCAGGTTTAAACGTCACATTGCCTTATGATGTCGACCGTGTTGCATGTTCCGTGCTTGAACCGTGAGGATAGCAGAGTCGTTGATCTTTAGTAAAAAGAATTCTGCCTGATTAACCTTATCTGCCACACAGCTTATCGCAGCCCTAAGGGTACTGACAATGCAATTGAAATAAACGATAATAGTCATTAAGGCAATTTTCAGCCCACAAACTAAAAAAGACCAATAGTTTACCGATCAAAGCAAGAGAAACATGCTTTTGTCGTGTCTAAATTGGAGGAATATCTAATCAGTTAAACGCCATTAACCAATCCTCCGCTGTGAAAAAATAGCAATTTGCCTCTTTTCAATTCAATAATTATGTAATATACTGTAAAATAATTGGAAACACCATGTATTACACCATTCCATAGTAGTTTCCACAACCAACTACAGTAAAACCTCTCTTACGATGAAGCAAATGCTCTGTTTGTCACAATGATTTCAAACATGACTTTTACAGAGGCGTCAAAAGGCGTTAGTAGGAGGGGAGGGTTTAATTCATGAGGGTCTAATTTTGTATCAAAAGACAACGTTTAGAGACGACAATACGTGGCAGAACAATGATGTTCACCCCTAGATGACATTTTATCGTGGTACTGCTCGTCTCTGTAGAATTCTGTTATAGCCCTAATTACACTAAATATTCAGATAGCCATTCACCCCTATCAATGGGTTGGTAAAGTTGCACCAGTTTGATAACTTTAGGCTGACACATCAGCAAACACTGTAGAGCCTGACCGAACTGATCCATAAATAGGTCTTTCTACGCCTTTGCAAACAGAGTAGATCAAGATCAGACGGCTCCTATTGGAACTGTCTGACCAGGGTCTGCTCTGTTTGCTTATCATATAATACAGATACAAATGTATGGTTCTCCAGTTTCTGACCATTTGCAATTATAACAGTTAATCTAATTGATATCCATGAACTGACTTCTGAACTAAATAGTCATGGAGTAAAGGGTTTAAGGTTTAAAACGACTGTCAGACTGTCAAACAGTTCAAAATGCTATTGAAAACGAGATAAATATGCCTTAAATGTTTTCGTAGTGATCGGAGGCAGAAAAAAAGTTTTAAATGTATAAACAACTTGTTTTCATTAATTAGTAGTGAAATGAAAAGTTTTTGGAAGAATAAAAATAACTTCTACAGCACCCGGTATTCCCAGGAGGTCACCCATCCAAGTACTAACCGAACTCGACGTTGCTTAACTTCGGTGATTGGAAGAGAACCGAATCAAATATCGTCGATTAAGAGCATGCTAAGACTCACCGTTCAATCAGATCCTTCGTTGCAAATGTGAACACATCCCATTGATCAATATGCAATTAATTATATCTAATGTGTTGCAAAATATATATTTATTGTATAATTTTATATATTTATTGTATAAAAAATAGATTTATTGTATAATTTTATATATTCATTGTATAATGAAACAATATTGCAATGCCTGGCACGCTATACAAAATAATATCTGCCAATATTTTGATCAGGTGCAATTTGACTACTTCAGATTCGATCAGGCGTAGGAAAATATATTGGCCGAGTGTCATGAGATGCCGAGTTACTCGGCGTCTATATAGATCCTATCTGTTTGCAAATGCAAAATCAGGTCGCAGATAGCGGTATAAGGTTTTACTCAATCCCTCCTAGACTATATGCAGACCAAACTGCTTTTGAATTAATCTACCGAAAAGGAACATTTACTACTGAAAAGGAAACATTTAGACTTGTGTAGTTTTGAAACGATTGTGATGCATAGAACATTTGCTATTATGGAGCAAATGTTCTATTTATCACAATTGTTTCTAAATGTGACTTTTACAGAGACACCAAAATGCGTCACTAGTAGTGAAGCTTTCTACATCATTTTTGCCCGGCATTAAGCAACCACCTGTGTAAACACTTAGATTTAGACTTCTTATTTATGGCCGCTTAACCATTCGCTTGCTATTCACGTCAATATACCCACCTGTAAATAGTGAAGACCCAGATGAGACAGCTCCTGCAGGAGCTGTCTCATCAGGGTCTGCACTATTTACAAATTGATTGTGTAAACAGTGCACTCCGCAGCAATCATTGCACAGCAAAATACTTGTACACAGTGAAGATGTATGTAATTATACAACAGGTCATGGGTAAAGAAGGAGAAATGTATTTCTCAGAAAAATTCAGAGAATTCAGCAAGCGAAGGTTAAGACATGTCCTACTGTAACCCTCTTCTGGTCGTTGAACCACGATAACTCTGAAGAATGTTGCTTGATGAATGTAGTAGAAGACCTGGCATTGATTGATAGTAAAACAGGCTATACACATTTCAAGTGTTCATCTGGGACCAATTGGATTGTAGCAGTGTCTCTTCATCAAAGTTTAGATAAAACATTATATCTCCACAATGTCTTATCTTAACCTTCAGCCTGTTATGGGCGGACATGAGTGAATTCTTATTACAAACAGTTTTGATCCAGATGAGACGCCGAGTAACTCGACGTCTCATCAGGATTCAAACTGTTTGACACTCTGGTTGTTTGCATCTTGGTAGACAAATTAATTATAGCTCAAATTGTGACATTGTAGTAGGTGAACAATTCTGTAAAAATAATTGGTTAACCCTTTCGCTGCTAATGCCGGATCTGTGATTACCTATGCAAACAGTTTGGATCCAGATGAGACGCCGAGTAACTCGGCGTCTCATCAGGATCCAAACTGTTTGTTACTGTTACTATGTTTTTGAAACAAAAATGAAGAAAATCAAAAGAATGAAATTTTGTAGCAGACGACAAAGTTAGCAGACGACATAATTTGGCATCGAAAGGGTTAACCATTATCTCGCTATCCGCGAGCAGACTTACATTTGCAAATAGTTTGGATACAGATGGGACGCTGCGTTACTCATTAGGATCCAAACTGTTTGACAACTCGGTCAATAATTTAAAAACAAACCTTGATCGAATCGGAAGTAGTCAGAATTGCACAAGATCCTTAACTGGGCAAACATTATGTTTCTTAACAGCGGTATTGGGATTTAGCAATTGCTGTCATAAAGTGTGAATAGATACCAGTCTCACCTCAATTTAGCTATTCGCACTACATTAACCCTTCGCTTGCTGAATTTTAAAATACATTTCTCCTTCTTTACCCATGCCCTGTTGTATAATTACATATATCTTCACTGTGTACACCTATTTCGCTGTGCAATCACTGCTGTGGAGTACGCTGGTTGCACAATCAAGTTATAAATAGTGCAGACCCTGATGAGACAGCTCCTGCAGGAGCTGTCTCATCTGGGTCTTCACTATTTACAGGTAGGTATATTGACGCGAATAGCAAGCGAAGGGTTAAGTACAGAATGATTCACGGTGAAAGTGTTTCAACACCATTAGCACCACATTGTGAAAATATAGAACTATATACCTCCGTGTCTGCGACTGACAATCACTCAGCCCCTAGCCGTTGTGATTCAAATCCCGGCCTGTGTATTTGGATTGTTCGGCAGCCGGATTGAGGTAGGTCTGGTTCTACCTGGGCGTTCGTATGCGCACGAAGCAATGCAATTTTGTTCCGTACACAGAAAAACACTCTGGGGTTTTCCTCCATTTATATTAGTTGGGCATCGCGATATGACTGAAATACTGTTTAAGCGACGTAAAACCAAAATGTTAACAAAACAAATAAATCATATACAATTATGAAAACCAGTTTATATACACACATGGTGTAATTATTTCCTACATGCAAATTCATGACGAAAAACATTAATCAACAATATGTGTTTGTGTAACGCTATGTCCCTAATATTACCTTTGACCCTGATGTATGACTTTGACCTAAATACTTCACCCCTAAAAATGTTCGCCTCCGTAAGTTGAACATGCATGCCAACGCTGAATGTGCATTGGCGACAAACTTATCGCCAAAATTAAAATTGGGGACAAACAGAAAAAACAACGTAAAACAGAGCAAAAACAACACCCACACACACACGCCCAGGCTAAGGATAAAGGGGTGGGTGTGTGTGTGTGTGTGTGTGGGGTTACAATACGTCGCTATAAGTACCAATATTTTATTGTTCTATTTATTGCTGTCTTTGAAAGGCACTCGACCCTTGTAACACTGTTGTTGCTGGAAAGCGACTCACATATTTTGCTGCAATAGAAGAGTAAGTGATAACCTTGACAACCAGGTTGGGTTCAAATGAGATGCCGAGTAACTCGGCGTCTCAGCAGGATGCAAACTGTTTGAAATACCACTTAAATACAACCTTTGCTCATATGGAGCAAATGCTCCAATTGTCACAATGGTTTCAAAAAGCGACATTTATAGAGGCATCAAAAGGCGTCAATATGAAGGAATGGGTTAAAGCAGACGACAATGGGTGCAGACCAAACTAATTTGGCGCCAAAAGGAGTTCAGAGAGTTCAAACGTTTTGTTACTTGTCTCCCCATAATGACGGCACCGTTCTATCGCATGATCCAAACTAAAGTTGAATTTCGATATCTCGAACTAGGATAACTTCGGTCCTTCAAAACTTTTACAATACAGCATTGTTCTAAAATGTATCACTACGCCACTGGCACTTGATCGAAATAGACTATAGTTGTGTAATATAATAGTTATATCATATACATGGTGCGGCAGCCGATTCGTCTATTGTTTCGTACCGGAGTAAATTTCCGATATAAAACGCAGACCAACGCGAAATCTACCCAGCAGCCGGGAAGAAAAGACATTTATCTCTGTAGAAACGGTCAGTTCTTGTCCATTAACAAACATCTATCGAAGCTATTTAATGATATTTCAGGGAGAAATTGACAGAGTTGATTTGTCAGGACTTTCATTCCGTGTTGACTTCCGGTGACCTCCTCTGACCCCGAGAAAATGTTACGAGCCATTTGATTGGTTGACAATGACCCGGTTATTTCGACTGTCTGCTCGAAGTCAAACTACATGTAAACATAAATACTTGAACAGCTCTGATCTAACATTTCGACCACTAAGGGCCTGTTACATGCATTCAGCCATAAAATCAAAGAGAACAATGTTGATCCAGCGTCATGGTGACGTTGGGTCGTTACTTTAAATATCATGACGTCACCAAATGACGTAATGAGCGCGTCTTTCTTTGATAACATTGAAATTTCATCAAATAACAAAACATCCGTTCGCAAAACATTCTGACGGACATAGCCCAATTGCATCATCATCCCTTACTAGCCTCGTCACAATAACAAGTAACCACAAAGTTTTGGCCTTCTAAGATGGTCTTATTGCCAACATTTGCATTTTAAAGACAAATATTTGACAGACCGCGGGAACAACAACGCTTGACACACCTCTCTGATTTGTCCAATGAAAACGCCCGTTTCAACCGAGACAATTGAAGGTCGTTCAAACCGGAAGTTGACTAGGAAGGAAAACGGCGACAAAATCAAACACCATTTTCTCCTCCAAATATCATCAAATATTTTCGATAGAGGCTTGTTTATGGACAAGTACTTACCGTTTCTACAGAGATAAATGTCTTTCCTTCCCGACCGATGAGTAGATTTCACGTTGATCTGCGTTTTATATCGGAAATTTCCGCCGGAACGGAACAGGGGGAGAATCGGCTGCCGCACCATGTAGTGTATTACTGTACTAGTTGCTATAAATAAACTATAGTCTTTTTCGATCAAGTGCCAGTGCACTACGCATATCTAAAACACACATGACAGCTTAATGCAGTTCGAAAGCTATGCTGATAGCACAACCTTAGACTTGCATTAAGCTGTAGACTCGAGGAATAGTTCAGATTAAAAATAGGATGACTCGAGCTTTTGTTATCTCGAATTGATTTGTACGGTCCCTTGAAGTTCGAGATATCGAAGTTCAACTGTATTTGCAGATTCACCAATGGAAATGAAGTATTAAACTCTTCTATCAGTACATACCGTTAAATACTTTTGCTCAAAGTATCATTACATTTCATTATTCTGTATCTTTATAAAAGAAATCTGTATCATAGGAAGGCGCCTGATAGCGGAATAGTTTCCTAAGGCTTCAGCAGAGCATTTGGTTAGTTTGATAACAATACTGTACGATATCCTTTTATGTCAGTGAGGAATAAATCCATCTTGGAATTTCGGGTTAACTCGAAGTAAATGTTCCTTCCAAACCTTTACAATACAGTATTGTTCTAAAATGCACCATATTTAGATACACATGTGACAGCTTAATGCATGTCGAAAGTAATGCTGAAAGCTCCTACAGGAGCGTTCAGCTTTACTTTAGACCTGCATTAAGCTGTAGACTTGAGAAATAGTTAAGATTAGAAATAGGATGACTGGAACTTTTGTTATATGGAACCAAGTTGTACTGCTCCTTAAAGTTCGAGATATCGAAGATCAACTGTATTCGTGAAACATCAAGCTCCCAAACATATGACAGGCATTGTGACATTTGATGTCTAAGAAAACAGCTGAAATATAAAGCTTAAAGATTTGAGAAAACGTGCCAAATATGAAGTTTCTCGCTGCAACAGTTGCAAAAAAATAATATCCAAAGTTTCAGACAGACAAATTACAGACAGATAGAGAGAAACATACACACAAAAGGACAGACAGTGGAGTGACAGACAATCAAAACGACAAACAGTTTGACAGACAAAAACAATATGCTACCAGATCAATAGTATACACGTCTACATTTTAAATACTCTTTAGGTTAACATATTATCATGTGTAAAATCTGAAGTCTGGATTAGATTACATCGAGCTCAAACATTTTAAAGCCAATTTACACAAATATATTAAACTTAATGATTATTTACCATAGAAAGACACCCGGTCCTGCTTAAACAACGATCACATTAGACTGACAACTTAGTACATGTATTAAGTCACATGCACACATGTTTTGCGCCTTTACAAACATTGTAGACCCTGATCAGACGCCTCCTGCTGCTTATGAAATTTCTACAGTTTCTGTCATTTCCAAAGCTTTCTGTTTTCATATGTCATTATAAATTGATATTGATGATGTGATTGTTTCGTAACCCATTCCCTCATAGGCTATTTTTAGATCCAACCACTTTGAATAAATCTACAGAAAAGGAGCATTAACTAGAGAAAAGGACAATTTTAGCATTTGCACTTTGAAACCATTGTGATAAATAGAGCATTTGCTCATATAGGAGCAAATGCTCTATTTATCACAATGGTTTCAACACGTGATTTTTATAGAGGCGCAGAAAGGGTAATTATGGAGGAAAGGGTTAATATATTAATTGGATACAAAGTTTAGCCACACTACTGGTCATTATTTGTACTGAATGTCAAGTTCCATTCAAGGCTAAATGTGAAACATACTGACGATGCTGCTAATATTCGGAGACAACCAATAGTAGTACATAGCTGTGAGAATGACACTGTAATCAACAGTTACGGCTCAATTACTCAGCTTGAAAATAAACTCAGTTCATTTTGAATTTAACCCTCTCCTTCACATAAACGCATTTTCAAGCATTTTCAAGCAGAGTTTACCGAGATTCTATTCTATTCACTAATGAAGTAATAACAGATCTGACTTTAAAAACTTCGCCCCGTTCTTCATATTCAGTGTTATGTTTTCTGGTGCTTCGGGATCATTGGTTTTGAAGTTATTAGTTTTGAGATTTGAATACCGCTTCAGCCGGTGCTAGTGGGCGTTAGTAGTGTTGTACTTTTAATTACTACTCATGAACAAGCTCAATAAAACTGAGTCTGCAATGTTCTCTTTTCGCATTGCTACGTTTGCTTTCGAAGGATCTCCCACTTTAAGAATATAAATATGTATAGTTCCAACCAATGCCAAGACAATGGCTGTGCACATATGCCATTATAAACATTTAGCTAACATATATTCATAACATCATCATTTCGTACATGAATATTCAACAGGGAAATGGTTAACCCTTTACTCCATGCATGTTGATGTAAAAAATAATGACATCATTAGTTTTAATATATTAATTATAAAAATGCTATATGAACACAATATATAATAGACCAAGACATAAACTGTACACTCAGATACATACAAACGTGAGATAAAACATATTGACAGGTTGCCGACACCAGCTATAGAAACAAATTATAGTTGTGTCTAAACCTGGAGGAATGAATAACTAATCAGTTAGGTGATTGAGATTAAGTGTCTTAGAATATTTGTTTTGTTTTCCAACTCTTTCGCTGCCATATGCGAATCCGTAATACAATATCCAGACATATTGGATCCAGATGAGATGCCGAGTAACTGGGTGTCTCATCAGGATCCAAACTGTTTGACACTCTGTTATTCATAATTGTTAAATGAAAATAAGACTGTGAACACCTTCTAGAAAACGAGTCTGAGGAAACAAAATTTGCTTAGGGGCGAACTTGTTAACTCTCTAGGCCCCGCGACTCATCGGGCTTGCAGCAATGGTCGTATCTGTAATTATCCCTCCAAATATCTTTGAACCAGATGCAAATCTTGAGAGAATAATCGTCTCATTAGGATCCAAACAATATGACACTCCAATTTCGAATTTGAGAGTATATTGAGAATGTAATTAGAATATACACTAGTTGTCAACAACGTAAAGATATAAAATCCAGATGCACTTCTATATCTTGAGCTTCCAGTTAACAGAGGTTCGAGACATCCAATATCTAATCTGAACAATGTCTCAAAGTTCACAGATCAATGCGATGAAAGCTCCTGCAGGAGCTTTCATCATTATTTTCGACCTGCATTAAACTGTCACATGTGTCTCTAGATATGCGTAGCTATACAATTTAGATTATACAGTAAAACCTCGATTATTCGAATTTTCGTTATAGAAGAATTTAGACCCTTTTAGGCAGGTGGCTGCTTAATGCATGGTGAAAGTCATGCAGAAAGCTCCTAGAGGAGCTTTCTGCATGACTTTCACCATGCATTAAGTTGCCACCTGTCTTAAAGATCGATAATAATACGTATTTTAGTGTTCGAATAATCGAAGTTTTACTGTATCTGTATTGGGAGGACCTAACTATTACTTGGAGTTATCCCCCGATCAACTGTACAGTAAAACCCTTCTAAACCGGAATTCTAGTGGAGAAGAATTTAGATATTTTGAGGCAGGTGGCTGCTTAATACAGAGTGAAGGTCATACAGAAAGCTCCTCCAGGGACTTTCTGCATGACTTTCATCCTGCATTAAGCTGCCACCTGTCTCCAAGAGCGATATTTATACTACATTTACATCCGGTTTAGAAGGATTTACTCTGTTGATAGTTTGCCGACCATAGCTAAAGAAACAAGCGGTGGTTGTGTCGAAGCCCGGACATAAACGAATTAGTCTTACGTAATTAATTGTCCTATTATAAGTGTTGACTTTCCCCTCAAAGCTTTATCATGCTACCATTGTAATATTTACCACCCTACATATTGATCATTTGCAAATATTGTCTTCTTTTTCAATGCTCAAAGTTGACAACTATACTTATAATATTTGCTGGGATATTGTTGGAGTGTCTAATGTCTAATTAAAGTAAAAATGATACCAACTTGATTTATTCAGACTTACGATACAATGTACTATTGCATGGGTAGGGTATTGGGTGTCCGGACACTAAGGGTAATTAGGGTATTAGAAACGTTGGATAGAGAAAACCAGGCGCGGATTTAGAGGGGCGGAGCCGGCGTACGCCCCCCTAAAATTGCCAAAACATTTTTTTAGTAATATTTTAGATCTGTATACAGTAAAACCTCTCTATAACGACTACTAAATTGTGTTAATTAGTTGGTATTTAGAGCAGGTGGCTGCCTAAAGCAAGGTGAAAATAAAACAGAACGCTCCCTTAGGAGCGTTCTATTTTACTTTCACCTTGCTTTAAGCAGCCACCTGCCTTTAACACAAAATAATTGATGTAATTTAGTAGTCGTTGTATCTACTAAATATCAATAAAACAATGATTCAATAGGAGTGTTTTATTTCCCTCCCCCAATTAAGCTCTTTTCCAACATGTAATACAAACACACTATTTATGTCATCAAACATAAAAATCTACGCCCCTCTCCTTCCAAAACATTTCTACCCCCCCCCCCCCCATTCCCACTAATCTGAAACCCTGGATCCGCACCTGAAAACTTAGGGGTTTGAATCTTTATTCCGCTAGGTAATGTCTTCTACAAAATGTGTCGGTAATTTAAACCTCACTTTTGAAGCTTCCTTCTTTTTATTTAGTATCATAACGGTTTGGCTGTTACATATATAACTCCGACATACGTAAGTAGGTGGGAAGGGATCTGTTTAAGATGATGCCATATATTGCAGCGTTTAGATGGCGGATGGAATCCATATAATTATGTTCTATCTGATTTTATGCACATTGTAATTTACCAGTTTGAATAACAGACAACTCTCCGCTACATCGTTGAACCTCTGTGATTCTGGTGAAGTGAAAATGTTTGTTTAACTCATTTATACCCAGTGTCCCTTAAAAGGGCATTGACAAACAGTGTAGACTAATATCAGGGGGGGGATCAATATCAAGGAGATCTCTGACCAGGGTCTACACTCTTTGCTGAACCAATCAATGTTAATAGCTTATTCCAGCAAACAGTTTGGTAGCCGTGCCCTCTCCGTGACAAATGGACGGGTTCCAAAGAATGATCTGGACGGGTATGCCTTAAATATTAGCCGGGTGTTCCTTTGTGCACCAAACAATGCAATTTGTTCCGTGAAAAGAAAAAACCCTCTGGCGTCTTCCTCCACCTAATTAGCTAGACGCGGCGGTATGACTGAAATACTGTTAAAGTGACGTAAAACTGTAAATACTCCAGATATTATTAAGATTTACTATCATAGAATGCGCCCGTGCAGGAACGTACTATGGTGTTGAACCAACTTTAACCCATTTGTGCACAGTGTCCCTTTAATGGGACATATGCAAACAGAGCAGACCTAGACCATAGGGCTCCTAAAGGAGCCATCTGATCAGGGTCTGCACTGTTTGCTGAAACCACCTATGCAAATGGCTTATTCAAAAAACGGATTAATTTTCTGTTCCCCATAAAAATGGAAGGGTCAAAGAACTGGACGAGTCAAATAATAAAGGGATAAATGAATTAATGTTGGACAAGTTAATCCTTTACCATAATATTATGGATATTCATGAAATAATTAATTAGATTAAATATCATGATAGCACTTGGGTACAAGAAGTTTTGGCCATGCCAGAAACTGTAAAATCATATTTGTATTAAATCTTAAACAAACCCAGCATACCCTGACCAGACGGCTTCTACAGGAGCCGTTTGTTGTGGGTCTACTCTGATTGCAAAGGCGTACAAAGCGTTTGTATGGAGCAAAGTGTGTGTACTACTGTGGTGTAAAGGGCGTTGAGCCATCTTTCATGACCTATTTTGTTTAAAAACGAATTAGCCGGCGCTCCTATAGACATTGTCTAGTCTGCAAAGTGCAATTATTGGTCTCTATCCGGTAAAGGTTTAAGATAAGACATTAAGAAATGTATAATGATGTGAACTGATAATTGGATGTAGGTACAATACTACACGCCAATTGGCCCCACGTGAATACTTGAAATATATAAACTCAGCTTCATATCAATCAATGTCAGATAGATCAACGTCATTAACCAATTTCCCCCATATTATTCAACCAGTTCAGCTATGACAACATAGTTCAAGTCAAGGTATTAGCTAACAGATGCCATTAAGTATGGAAGAAAATAGACACATTTTAAGATGAATTAAAGACATATAATAGAACTGAGAGAGAACGAACGAAACAAGAAGTGAAGATAAAAACAAAACAAGAGGGTCATGATGGCCCTGATATAGCTCACCAGACAATCAGAGGAGAATAGTTTCACCATATGTTTCTAAAGAAAATTGGCACCCCTGGGGCGGGGCGAATTATGGCTCCCAGGGGCATCATTTATATACATTTTGTAGAGGACCTGAACATGATGATATGTGCCAAATATCAAAGCTGAGAACCCTCCAGTTTCAGAGGAGAATATTTTCAAAGTTTTCACCATGTTTCTACCGCAAAAAATAGCCATCACCGGGGTGGGGTCAATTTTGACCCCAGGGGCATAATTTATATAACTTTTGTAGAGGACCTGAACATGATTCTGTGTGCAAAAAATGAAACCTAAGAACCTTTCAGTTTCAAAGGAGAATATTTTCAAATTTTCACTATATGTTTATATTGAAAACTTGCCACCCCTGAGGCAGTGCCAATTTCGACACCAGGGCATAATTTATATCGCTGTTTTAGAAGACCTGAATATGATGCTACGTGCCAAATATGAAAGCTAAGAACCTTCCAGTTTCAGAGAAGAAGATTTCACTGTAGTTTTCACTACATGTTTCTATACATAACTGGCCACCCTTTGGGCAGGGCCAATTTTGTCCCCAGGGGCATAATTTATATAACGTTTGTAGAGGCCCTGAACATGATGGTGTGTGCCAAATACGAGAGCTGTGAACCTTTCAGTTTCAAAGGAGAATATTTTTTTCACTATTGTTTCACTATATGTTTCCTTTGAAAACTGGCCATCCCTTGGGCGGGGCCAATTTTTACCCAAGGGGCATAATTTATATATATTTTGTAGAGGCCCTGAACATGATGTTATGTACCAAATATGAAAGCAGAGAATCTTCCAGTTTCAGAGGAGAATATTTTTAAAAAGATCACTATATATTTCTATTGAAAACTGGCAACCCCTGGGGCGGGGCCAATTTTGTCCCCAGGGGAATAATTTATATAAATTTTGTAGATGACCTGAACATGATGCTATGTGCCAAATATGAAAGCTGAGAACCTTCCATTTGCAGGAGAGCAGACTGGTCATCCCTGGGGCGAAGCCAATTTTGACCCCTAGGGCATGATTTATATAACTGTTGTAGGGGACCTAAACATGATGCTATGTGTCAAATATGAAAGCTAAGAAACTTCCAGTTTCAAAGGAGGAGATTTTCAAAGTTTTACTATGTGTTTCTATAGAAAATAAGGCACCCCTGGGCGGGGCCAATTTTGACCCAAGGGGAATAATATGTATAACTTTTGTAGAGGACCTGCAGTTGATGCTATGTGCTAAAGATGAAAGTCAATCACCCTGTAGATTTTGAGGAGAAATTTTTTAAAGGTTCAAATTGTTGACGACTGACGACGAACGACGGACAACGTACGACACACGACACACGCTGACGGATGACGGACATCAGGCGATCACAAAAACTCACCCTGAGCACTTTGTGCTGTGGTGAGCTGAAAAACAGAACTACATAACAACAAGACCAGGGTGCTGTGTAACCAGGGCTTATCTGAGAGGAAATATACCCGTTGGGCGGAGAGATCGATCTCGAGATTCCTAGTAAAACACTACCGCATCACTATGAAAGCCGGCTTGCACAGCAAGGCTGTACAAGTGTAGATACGGGTAACAACACCCAGTGACACTTAGTGTCGCGAAAAGGGGGTTAACCCCTTTCCCCTCATATAAATGACTTTTCATGCACTTGTAAACAGTGTAGACCCAGATCAGACGGCTCCTGTAGGAACCGTCTGACTTGTGTCTACTCTGTTTACAAATGCAATGTCTGGTCTATTTGCTTAAGGAATTTGATAATATTTAGTTTCTAAAATCGCTACAATGTCTCATCTGACATATTTCAGTATAACTATTATGTCCATAAATATTCAGCAGGTATTGGAAATTGGATTAAATATAGAACAGGTCGGGGGAAAGGGTTAAGGGAAGGCTAGGCTGTTTGTTGTGCAGGCACATGTATTACTTTTAAAGTTGTTTCGTTAGTTTGAACCAATTGGGACGTTTTTAACTCCACACCGGAGAGGTCCTTACCTTTAAAAGACGGCGACTGACCCCTTCCTTCATATCAACGCCTTTTCGCTCATTTGCAAACAGAGTAGGCCAAGGTCAGACGGATCCTAGGTCTTGTCAGAGTTTGCTCCGTTTGCTTGTGGAATTATGATATCTCTGACTCTACAGTTTCTACAAATATCAAAACTTCATATGTACATAATTCATTAAAATTTCAGCTGATAGATATTCATGATGTAATTGTTTCGTACAATAATATTAACCCTTCGCTTGCTGAATGTTTAAATACATTTCCCCTTCTTTACCCATGCCCCTGTTACATATATCTTCACTGTGTACAAGTATTTCGCTGTGCAATCACTGCTGTGGGGTGCACTGGTAGCACAATCAAATTGTAAATAGTGCAGACCCAGATGAGACAGCTCCTGCAGGAGCTGTCTCATCTGGGTCTTCACTAGTTACAGGTAGGTATATTGACGTGAATAGCAAGCGAAGGGTTAAACAGGGAAAGTGTTAAACCCAATACAAGAAGCACGGTAAACATGTTTAAAGTGACAGTTTTATGATTATATACAGGCGTTTAAAAGGCAGGCATGTGCTCAATAGTGAAAACGTAATGCAGAAAGCTCCAATTGTATTACTTTTATCCTGCATAAAGTTGCTATCTGGCATTAAGATCCAGAAAGAAACTGGTCGTTTAACTCTTTACGCAATGTACATTCATGCCAGGATGATGATATCATGAATATTAATTAATCGAAAATTATAATGGCATCATTAGCAAGGGAAAATTTTATATTGACATACACTTTAGAACCAGATCTGTATTATTTCATATGCGATCTGAGTATGGTGATGTTGATGATGACGATGATGATGATGGCGGTGGTAATGATGATGGTGATGATGACATAACGATGAAAGACACTGAAATGATAATGAACTTGAATATTGTTTAAATGTCAAATGAATAATATATTAATGAATAATGAAGAAAATAACCCTTTTCGCCAACGATACATAACCAACACGACGAACATTGGACTTGAAAAACCGTTGGCACCTAAATTGTTATGTTCAATACAAAAACTAGGTTGATATCACAGTGCGTTCTTTCCCACATTGAGTTACCACTGTTTTTCGAAAGCTGAGAAAAAAAGACGTGACTGAAGAGAATTCATTGTATAATTTGATATTCAAAACATCAAAGTCGGCTTGTAATAATACCTTATCTTGATGGATATGAAATGATTAATGGCAAAAAATGCCTCCAATTCGTTTAGACGGTTTACGTGTAGGCGTCTCTTGTCAAGGAGACAGTTCTCTGTCAGACACCATGCTCTGGCTATAATTGAATTATGTATAATTTGCACACTGTGGCCCTTATCCCGCAATGTGCGACCTGACTAGTATTCTCAGACATTTTGGATCCAAATGAGTTTGGATCCAGATGATTCAGGACTCAAACTGTTTGAGATAAGGTAAAACATTTCTTAACCCTTCTCTGAATTCTAAAATGCATTTCTTCTTCTTTACCCATGCCCTGTGGTATAATTACATATATATTCACTGTCTACAATCTATTTCTCAATCACTGCTGTGGAGTGCACTGGTTGCACTATCAATTTGTAAATAGCGCATACCCTGATGAAACAGCTCCTGCAGGAGCTGTCTCATCTGGGTATTCACTATTTACAGGTAGGTATATTGACGTGAATAGCAAGCGAAGGGTTAAGTGCTTTGTCGATTCAGAAGTAGTCATGGCTGCAATGTATCCAATTTTGAGCACACCATTTTGTTTCACACCAGGGTAAGAGTAATGCTTGTTCGTACTTTGTCTTCAATGTTTTATGTGTTTTCTTGAATTATTGAGGCTTGGCAGTGCCACTCCTTGTATTGGCTAAATGGAAAACGCATTATTATGAACTATGAATCTTAATTTGTCAAACTGCAAAACTTCTGATCATTTAAAAAGACACTAGAATTATCACTGAAGGTGATTAATACCCACACACACTCGACTGTCACAAGAAAAAGCTTTGTAGAATTCGATGGGACATAACTCAGTAAGAAAATCGATAAACTGTAAAACTATTATTGGATGCGCATCTCCTCTTGATGTCAAGTTTCATACGATTCTAGTGCGCAGTCGCTGAGAATCCGCGAGGAATAAAAGACAACAGACAGACCAACACAAAACTTTAAAACAAAGGGACATACCTTTGTGAGAAAATCAATCAGCTGGAAAACTATCATTGGGTGCGCATGCCCTCTTTATGATAAAACATCATGTGAAGTTTCATTGGATTCCAGTCAGCAGTTGCTGAGAAACCGCGCAGAAATAAAGTCAACAGACCGACCGACAGACCAAAATCCGAAGGGGCACAATTCTAAGAAAATAGATAAACTGTATAACTATTAGTGGATGCGCATCCCCTCTTCATGATAAAGTATCATGCCCAGTTCGTTTGATTCCGGTCAGCATTCTGAGAAACTGCGGAATAAATGTCTACAGGCAGACCAACACAAAACGTTTAAACAAAGGGGCATGCCTTTGTAAGAAATTCAATCAACTGGATAACTATAATTGCACGCGCATGTCCTCTTTATGATAAAGCATCAAGTTAGGTTTCATTGGATTCTAGTCAGCGGTTACTGAGAAACCGGGCGGGAAATAAAGTTAACGGACTGACCGACAGACCGACCAGCTGACCGACCGACCGACTGACCTCTAAGCTGACTCCTATATACACCCCCAATCTTTGTTTGTGGGGGTATAAAAGTAGTTGCATTTATATTCGAATATAGTTTCACCAAAACCGGGTGTATGAAAAATACTAATTGTGGGATAAGTGGAAGAAATAATTGTAGAAGTAGTGGTTGATGTTGTGGAAGATGTTGCAATAATAACTAGAAATGTTTTTGATACAAAAACTGACGTATCCCCATCTCCATCCCACCACGCAGACAAATTTTCCATGTAAAATTACAAATCCCATTACCCTGCAGAAAAATTATGGAATCGGAACAGGAATAATATATACAAAACTAGGCATGGCTGTGATCAATCCTTTGAAGTTTCAGGAAAATCCAATCAACGGGTTCGGAGAAACCGTATAGAAAATCATTGCACCAAGACAGTATATGCACAAAAACATACGGTGCTGATCAATCCCATGCAGTTTTATGAAAATCTTTTGGAGAAAATTTTCCCTGTAATTTCACAAAGCCCCATAACTCCGCGCAGAAAATCGTCCAACCGTAACAAACCGTAATAGGAAAATAATATGCACAACTAAGTATGGTGCTGATCAAGCATATGAAATTTCATGAATATCTGACCAATGGGTTTGGAAAACTCGCGCGGACAAAATCTTCCAAGTAAAATTTTCAAAGTCCCATAACTCTGTAGAAAATCATTGAATCAAAATAGGAATAAGATATGCATAACTAAACATGGTACTGATTAATCCCATATTGAAAGATTTTGCAGAATCCGTGTGGACAACAGTTTCTATGTAAACTATTCAAAGTCCCTTAACAAAGGGTAATAACTCCAAAAGTAATGAAACCAGAGTTATGGCCCTTGTACATGCCACTTTCTGTCATCATTTTTGAAGTTTCAATCCAATGGTATCAGTCATGTATGAGTTAGTGTGCAAGAAAGTGTGAAAATGTACAAAGGGCAATAATTCCAATATTACTGAAGCCAGAGTTATGGACCTTGTGCATGCATAACACTTCCTCTTATTATGTTCTTTCCATATATGAAGTTTCAACCAACTGGCATTAGACATATAGGAGTTATCGTCCGGACAAGAAATTGTGAACAAAATGTACAAGGGGCAATAAGTGTGACGGACAGACGGACAGACAGACAGACAACTCTCACGAAAACAATATGTCTCACCCATATAAATATGGCGGAATACATAATGATAGAAGTTTAATTTATGTAGGAGTAGTGATCGTTTCAGCTGTAAAAGTTGTAGTGGTATAACTAGTATTGGTGGAACCAACCAACCAACAGACAAAATAATATGACCCACGATCACAGACCTGAGAGGGAATAAAAAGTGGTAGTAGTAGAAGTAGTAACAGAAAACAAGAGAGCCGTGATGGCCCTGATATCGCTCACCAAACAATCAGAGGAGAAGAGTTTCAAAGTTTTCACTATATGTTTCTATAGAAAACTGGCCACCCTTGGGGCGGGGCAAATTTTGACCACAGGGGCATAATTTATATAACTTTTGTAACAAGTGGACATACAGATGATGCTATGCGCCAAAGATGAAATCTGAAAACCCTGTAGATTCAGAGAAAAGATTTTCTCAGTTTTCAACATATGTATCTACTGAAAACTGACCACCCCTGCAACGGGTCCAATTTTGACATCAGGGGCATAATTTATATATCTGTTGCAGAGGACTTGAAAATGGTGCTATTTACCAAATATGAAAGCTGAGAACTTTCCAGTTTCAGAGGAGAAGATTTACAAAGTACTCGCTTTATTTTTCTGTATAGAAAACAAGGCACCACTGGGGCGGAGCCAATTTTGACCCCAGAGACATAATTTATATTACATTTGTAGAGGACCTATAGATGGCGCTATGTGCCAAAGATGAAAGCTGAGAACCCTGTAGATTCAGGAGAATATTTTAAAGGTTCAAACTATTGACGACTGACGACACACGACGCACGATGCACGCCGACGGACATCAGTCGATCATAAAAGCTCGAGCTTGACACCTTTTACTCCAGTGAGCTAGAAAGCTGCTTCATTGGAGTCTATATATACTATATAAAAACAAGGGTTTCAACTGGCAGAATGGATATCCGTGTACCACAAGTACAAATATGACTGTAACTCTTGCCATTTAAATGATAATTTCGTAATTCTTTCGGTTATTGAAAGCTGATATATTTTATTACCAAATAAATATAATCTTCTAACGCTAACTCATGTACTAGTATCAATCAAACAATGATTTCCCGAAATTTCACATGCTTTCTGGGTCATTGACACACGTTCGTATACCCTATCACAGCAATAACCTGGCGATTTGCAGTTCAGAAGTTGGCGTGGTTCAATAAAACAACACATTTCTATCACCAATCGTCATGTGTTGTCCTCTAAATAAGTAAGCAACTAGCAACATCGACCTTTCCGTCTGTCGTTATATTTCTGTTTCGGATTTGCCATTTTGCAACAAATATGAATGGAAACATTTCATTGGATGAGCCGCGTCGTCACGTACAATTGCTCAATCCTCGACGATATGAAGCTAACTGACAAAACTCGCTAGATTTACGTCATCGTTTTGATGCCGGGGACTCAAAAATGGAGAATGGTGATAGAATCGAGTCGTTTTATTGAATCAAGATATCTTTAAAACTGTATATCGTCAGGTTATCGCTGTGATAGGGTTAGATCGGGCTGAACGAACGTTTGCCAGTGAGGAAGAAAATACTTTTGGAGAAAATTATTGTTGGATTTATAAAAATGTATATGATAATGTCAGATTTTACTTGGCTTCCAAACGCCGAAATTATTGCGAAATTATCATATAAATTGTAAGGGTCACAGACTTGTTTGTGCTTGAGGTACACGGATGTCCGTTCTATCAGTTAGAACCCTTGTATTTATATTGTATATATAGACTCCCATGAAGCGGTTTAGACCCATGCTAGAAAGTAGCAGTAGTAGAAGTAGTAACAGAAAAATGGCAGTAGTAGTAGAAAACAGAAAACGTGGAAGTAATAGTGAAAGTAACAGAAATAGCATTAGTAGGAGTGGTCACAGAAAAAATATGACTTTACTAGAAGTAGTAAAATAAACAAGAGTTGTCCGCTGACAGCGTGCTCCACTTTTTTATTGTTGGATAGTGTGAAAATTCTAAGTCGAAAAAGGAGCACGACTATGGCAATTTTAATTTTAGGGTTATCTACCCTTGTGAAATGGGTTCCCCTTGTGATAGTAAACATGCATACCAAATTTTAACCAAACATCTTTGAATGTTTCTAAAAATGGGTTTTAACAAAAAGGTTAACCAACGCCGACGCCAGCACCGACGCCGACGAGAGGGTCATGACAATAGTTCAAATTTTTGAAAAAGTCGACCTAAAAATGGCAGTAGTATAAATAGTAATATATCTATTAAAATGGCAGTAGTAGAAAGAGTAACAGGAACATAGCAGTAGTACAAATAGTAACAAAAAGTGTCAGTAGTAGAATTAGTAATAGAAAAAGTGGCAGTAGTAGGAGTATTAAGAACATAAGTGTCAGTAGTATAATTAGTAACAGAAAAAGTGGCAATAGTAGGAGTTGTAAGAAAATAAGTGGCAGTAGTAGAATTAGTAATAGAAAAAAGTGGCCGTAGCAGGAGTAGTAACAGTAAAAAAACGACAGTAATTGAAGTAGTGACAAATAGGTAACAGCAGTAGTAGTAAGAAAATCAGTGGCAGTGGTTGAATTAGTAACAGTTGCAGTACTATATTGCAGATAGGTGACCGTATAAATTAAGACTTTATTTCAGTACACGCTGCAATAAAACATTTGAACAAATAACATACTTAATGACTGCCTCTTGCAGCAGTCAGTGTAGGCATCTGACTACAAACTATTTACAAATATTTACATTTTGTCTTCTAGCAGCATTGTTTCTAGAGTTATTGTTTCTCCAAATAGTATCAACCCTTAACACGCTGTTGAATATTTGCTCAAATTTGGATGTTGTGCAATTTTGACCACTTCAGTTTCGAACAAGCTTCTGAGAGATCCAGTGTCAAACAGTGTCAAACAGCCTGGAGCCTGATGAGACGTCGAGTTACTCGGGGTCTCATCAGGATCCAAACTATTTGCAAATGCAGGTCAGGTCGCAAGAAGCGTTTTAAAAGTTAACACTCAACAATTACATTACAATAAATACGGTAAAACCTCTCTATAACGGCCACTAAATTACATCAAGTATTTTATGTTAAAGGCAGGTGGTTTCTTAAAGCAAGGTGAAAGTAAAACTGAACGCTCCTATAGGAGCGTTCTGTTTTACGTTCACCTTGCTTTAAGCAGCCACCTGTCCTAAATACCAACTAATTAATAAAGTTTAGTGGCCGTTATAGAGATGTTTTACTGTACGCCAATAGCAATATCATTTGACCTGCTACGTGTAAATAGATCATAACATATGCAAACAGTGCAGATTCAGATAAGACGTGGAGAAACACGGTGTCTTATTAGGATTCAGACTGGTTTGAAATGTATCGTATTTGTTGTTGTTGTTTATTAATTTAAATATGAATAAAATGCGAAAACTTAAGCAGACGTCATTTTCTTCGGTCATTCGTTTGTTCAGCAAGATAAATGTTAAATGCATCTCTACATGTTTACCTGATGTTGATCTGCGTCCATAATGAACGTTAATTGACTTACATGGTTCATTTCAAAGATCTTTGTAACGATATCAGAATTACGCGTGTATGAATGATTCATCCTGTCTCCCTTTAACCCGTTCTCTCCTAGGCTATTTTTAGACCCAATCTCTTTGAATGTATCTACCGAAAAGGAGCATTAACTAGAGGAAAGGAACAATTTAGAATTTTGTAATTTGAATTTAAAGTGAATTTTATAGATGCGCAAAAATGCGTCACTAGGGGATAATGTGTTAACCCGTTCCTTCGTATAAACGTGTTTTCACGCATCTGTAAACAAGTAGACCCAGATCAGACGGCTCGTATAGGAGCCGTCTGATCAGGGTCTGCTCTGTTTGCTTATGGAATTTAATAAATCTGTTACTTTATCTTCTGAAATGGCTACAATGTTCCACCTTCCATATTTCATCATAACTATTTTGTTCCTGAATATTCAGTAAGCTTTGAAATTTGGAATAAATATAGAACAGGGAAACGGTTTAATCCATGTAGCTAGCATGATTGGTACGTATGTTGCTGCACCCTACGTCGGTTACAGTAAAACTCTAAAGTGAACTTTTAGTAACGAATAATTAACGTCGTTATTGTTTCACCTGCCGAGAGGCAGTTTGTCACATAGGGATCTCTGTTCCGTCGTCTGTCTGTCCGTCTGTCTGTTTACCCTCCCGTCTGTCTGTTTGTCTATCCGTCACACTTTTTTATTCTGACACTACTCTCAGCAGATGACACATATGTTCCTTTGAACTCTCTTGTTAGATAGGTGGCTGCTTAATACAGAAAACTCCAGGAGCAGCTTTCTGTATCCTTTTCATCCTGCATTAAGCTTTCACCTACTGACATTGGTACGTATTTGAAAGTCAGCTTTAAAGTGGATGCAGTGTGCATGAATTTGTAATGGACCTTTGTATATGTACTTGTAACCTATGTATTCCCATGTCAATTAACGCATTCCCTCCAAGACTATTTTAGACCCAGCCTCTTTGAATTAATCTACCGAAAAGGAGCATTAACTCTAGAAAAAGAGAAATTTAGAAATGTGTAGTTTTGAAACCATTGTGATAAATAGAGCATTTGCTCGTATGGAACAAATGCTCTATTTATCACAATAGTTTAAAAATATGAGATTTAGAGAGGCACAAAAAGGCGTCAGTAGGAGAGAACTGGTTAAGGAAACCCCAATCAGATCTTAATTAGGAACTCGTCCATGTTTCATATTGAGCGGGAGAGAAAGCAAAGTATATATGCTTTTAGTTTAATCATATTTTATTGTAAATTGTCAACAATATACAAACATTCATGAACACAATATACGGTTAAATCATGTAGACAATACTTTATATTTACATTCGCCCTGCAACGTCCTTATATAACCCTATTCTAAAAAGAAAGTTGCATAACCTCATGAGCACCGGAAGCACGTCATTCATTTCTTAAATATAAGAAATACAATGGAATATAAATATAAGAAATAAATGACGTGCTCCCGGTGTTCATGGGTTATGCAACGCATAGCTTTACGAGCAAAGATTCACGTGAAGCCCTTCGGGCTTCACTAACTTTGCTCGTAAAGCTATGCGTTGTATAACCTCATGAACACCGGAAGCACGTCATTCATTTCTTAAATGTATGTAATATAGATGACAATACAAAAGGGTTGGACCACAAGTTTTACCAATATTAGAAATCTTCCGAAGATCGACCCCTTTGCGTGAGAAACTTGCGTATGAGGCACGACAGCTTGTGAGATCCAAGACACTTGCCGGAACGTGGATAGCTGGTTGTAAGGTGAAGGCCCAGCTTCCACTGTAAAAGGACAGGTTTTACGATAAGGGACATGCATGACATTCAGTGCCTTCAGAATGGTGAGCCGGTACCGGAGTAGTGACCCTTAATGTGCTGGACATATGTTTGATCTAACTCTGTAGTGTTAGCCACCCCCACCCCTTTGGTCAAGTTTTGATATATAGCTACTGACTGTTTTCTTCCAATCAACTGAGATGCCGATGAGACGTCGAGTTAACTCGACGTCTCATCGGCATCCAGGCTGGTTGCAGCTGTAGGATAATGTGAATCAGCTCAAGATTAGCGGACTAAGAGTATACAATATACATATAGCAACAGTCTGCTTTGGAACTGTGTAGAAATACATCTTTTATATTTCTCATTATACTTATTCCTAATTTTTGTGTGATGCATTTGTTATACCCATACAATACAGGACAAACCAGTCTAAACATGTCCCCTTCTGGTACACGATTACTGTTAGCTCGACTATAGAAACTTACCCCGTCTTTTCTGACTGATATATTCCATTGGTATACTGCATATGTACTTATTAATCCACACTGTTGTAATACATTTCACAAAATCCAATCCCTTCCAAGCAAAGAATTGAAGCCGGACACATGCATATCCAAGATGTTTATCAATGTTTTTTTGATTGTATAATGTACACACCCCTGATTCTGTCAGGTAAAAATTGTGTCCCGAAAATCTCATGACTCTGCTTGATACCACACTTTAACCGTGATTTTTCAGTTGCCTTTGCATATATGCTTACAGATCACTATGGTATCAGGCTGTTAAAATGTTGTACTTCAGTATCAACACGCAATCTCCGTGCATCTCGTGGAATTTACAATTGCAGACGGAGAGAAAAAATCAACCTTGAATGGGTTCTAAATCTAGTCTTGGTATTATACACCATGACGTATTTCATATTGAATATATGCTGAGGTACCAACCATGCAGACCAAGACCTAGAGATACTTCCAGGAGCATCAGGGTTGGGTCTGTCCCTATTGCGATTAGTAAGCATATGTTAGTGTAATAGTCAGTGTTGAATACATGTCATAGTTCATCCTTAAAAAATAACTATGAAATACACTCTGCTACAGTCAGCTAAGTAATATGCCTCAAACAATTCAGTCCAGTATCAGACCCCACGTGTCCCTTACCACTCAACATATCGTTTTGATCCTTATCTGCACTGTTTGCTATTGTAGTGAATATTTATGTCTCACACATACTGTGTTCCAGATAGCATGGTAATTATGTATAACACAAGTCTAACGGTACAAGCCCATACCCTTGCGTAATTGAATATATTTGAATGAATACATTACTTCATGAATATTCAATAAATTATGTTTATAATGTAAGCATAAAAGGGGAGAGTTCGGTTAAACAAACCGTGTAAGATCAGATGAGCGAACAGAGAAGTCCCGGATTTAAAGGCTCCTGTAGGAGCAGTCTGATCTGGATCTGTTCTGTTCACATGTGTGTAAAAAGGCGTTTATGAGAAGTAAAGGGTTGGGCATTCATTAGCTTAGTATTTACAAATTGCAAGGTCATAATTGTCGACAATACACATAGATATAATTTGTACACTTGATCGTAAGACAATTTCTCTGCAGGGTAGCAACTAACACAATATAATTTTTACAGATGGCTTACTGTTTTAGGAAAATTCACGGATAGAATGTTAAATGCACTGCAGTGATTGTGTCTTGCATTCAAGTGAACGCTTTCATAAATACGATGGAGCACGGGCGACAAGTCTTCGCCGCCAATAGTGAATGTGTACCATAGCAGTTGGGATCTAGATGAAACGCCATTTAGCTCGGTGTCTAACCAGGATCCAAACTGCTTTACACCGTGATAATGTCTGTTGAAGATAAAGGGGAAATGGGTAATGAAATATTCGGAAACTATGGCAGACGTTCAATTCTGCAGACGACACCACATAACGGCGAAAGACAGTTACTCGTATGCACTGGTTTCTATTGCTGTGGAAAACACGGGTATTTTGGTGATTTACGCAAGTGTTTGTACAGTAACATTTTTGTCAAAATAGTTATGTTTTTTTTATCTTCCTTTTAATGTCTAAAGGTAGCTAATATGCTGTTATGCTGACCTGTCACGTGACTGGTGATTGTCCGATCGCTGGGCATGCTTATTTGCCTGCTATTGGGTTATCTGAACTCAGGTAAAACAGATCGTCTGCAATGTGTAAGATTACTTTGTTAAGATAGCCATATGTACTATAGCTGCTGTCAGTAGACCATTACTGTATATTACAGAACATTAACCCTTTCCCTGTTCTGTGTGTATTACAATTTTCAATACCTACTGAATATAAATGGACAAAAAGGTTATAATGAAATATGGAAGGTGGAGCATTGTAACTATTTTAGAAAGTAAATACACAGATCTTTGAAAGTCTATAAGCAAATAGAGTAGACCCTGATCAGACGGCTCCTCTAGGAGCCGTCTGATCTGGGTCTGCTCTGTTTGCTCTGTTTGCAGATGCGTGAAAACACGTTTATTTGAAGGAAAGGGTTAAATGGACTGGGGATAATAGGAATAATAATGTGTACATATAAGGACGGGGGGGGGGGGTTGTATTTTCCTTTTGTCTTTCTTGTTTAATTTTTCTTTACATGTGATGCCGGGTAAGTTGTATTATATTCATATATGTTACGTGTTCTATGCCTATACCTTTTTGGTAGTATGTATGCTACGTATTCCGCTGTATATTTTGGGACTAGTTGAACTGGGGTTCGTCTGTCGGTGTATCTAATTGACAGTTACTGTTATACAACACGTTACGTTTAGGGTCCACTTGATTTTCTCATATGGGTAAAGTATTATGAAGACAAGGTACGTTATATGACTGCTGCTGTTTTTGCTGACTATTGTTGCGATCGCGCATCATTATAACATGCTGCTTGGGTTTATGACTCATGCTGAGTGTCGTATCTGTACACTACGTCTAATGTATGAAGAACACTTCATATGATAAATGCCACATAATGTCGACTGACTATCTTTTCGGGTTTTGGTTTAATATTTGGTAACTTTTTTCTCATTTTTCCATTTGGAAAACAGTTATGCTTTGGGAATCATGTACTACTGACTCGCCCTGTTCCTCACTCGCTACCGCTCCCGTCTTGTTTCCGTGCGCCCTGTCCCGACCGTCCCGTTCCCTGTCCAACACCGAGTGAGTGGTTAACTATGCAATCAGTTTTGATCCAGATAAGGCGCCGAGTTTTTCAAGTGATTTTATAGTCATTATTTGGCTATGTTCCCAATGGCAAAAAGTGTGTTTTTCCCAATCTTGATTGAAAAAAAATCCCAATTCAGAGGTTAAAGTGTTTAGCCAGAAAACTGGTGAAAAATCCCTGAAGTATGACAACTGAAAGTGTCTACTATCAAAAGTTTGCTCTGCAGGCTTAATGTTAAAATAAGTTTGCGTGTTGGAATAACGTTAAACCTAACGGTGGCGAACGTTTGATAATGTAACCTTCATAAAACAGTTTGGATCCAGATCAGGCGTAAAATAAGTCGGTTTCTAACCACTATTCAAACTGTTTGACTCACAGGGCGTTTATTTTGAATACAGACATGTAGAAAAACAACTGTTTGTAGAACTGGTAAACAGTAGAACCCCTCTCACGCGACCTCTTAATGAATAAACAATGGCGTCTTTGTAAGCAGGTGGTTGCTATTGGTGATTTACGTTCGGCTTTCGTCCTGCATTAACCCTTTCCCTAATATAAACGCCTTTTCACGCATTTGCAAACAGAGGAGACCCAGATCAGACGGCTCCTATAGGAACGGCCTGGTCAGAGTCTGCTCTGGTTGCTTTTCACATGGTATAGATCTACCCTCGACAAAAATACATTGTACAAATTGAACTAATAAATATTCATGTTGCCATCATTTCTTGCATGAATACCGAACAGGGAAAGGGTTATGGTACTTCCTATCTCTACGACACAGAATTAAACCTCTTATTTTTTGTTTCAAAAGAGGGTTTTACTGTTTATGTCATTTTCTGTCCAAGATAATTTGCTTAGTAACATAAAGAATAATGATTCTGCTACAGTGGAGAAACTGTTATTCTTTCCCGTTTATGCTTACGCGTGCGCAAACGATACGCAAACGATGCGCAAACTAAACGATAAACGATATACCCGTTTGTGCATACAAACGCGTTTGTAAGCGGTTTTTGCGTATATAAGTGCGTTTCATTCGGCATACCTCTGTTATCGAGACCGATCAATTATACGAAAAAGTAAAAAAACGAAAGGTATGGGGGAAAAGGGTCTTTCATATATTGCTCAAAATAAAAGCCGAAATTGATATAACATGTCTAGGATTAGATAAATCTAATGCTGTCCCTGACGTGTCAATAATCTCTCCAATTAACACCCAATCAAACAATAGCTGACGATTTGCCGCCCCAACAACTTATTCCAAGCACTACCCTATCCAGCGTTTATTAATTCGCCCGAACAAGCTAGTTCTAATACGTGTGTCATTTTTCAAACAAACACCGGACGAGATCAGTTTATCCAGAAATTCATTTGCATCAGAAATCGGTTGCATCAGCCTATAATCTGGAATTAGTAAGTTAACCAACGATTTACATTTGTATTTATATGGTCAAAACTACTTTCAGTTTAATTTTGTCTTGAATGAAAACGACTGACATCTCAATATTAGTAGTCATAGGCTTTACTTTTTGTTAGATTGACTCACCCTAAACTTTTCAAAATTTGTGCCATTATCATAATTGGTGGCCAAATTCACACCTTAAATTTTACAATGTCTACTGATTGATCTATCATTAACTTCACAAATTTGTCCCGTTCAAACAAACTGTTTGTGTGTTTGATACATATGAAGTATACAACACTGTGGTATACTTCATATCTATCAAAAACCACAAACAGTTTGGGACATATACATCCCCATATATATTATTTGTGGACTGGTCTGGTTTCAGATATTTACAAAACAGTTTTCAATTTTCGTTTCTATAACTAAAAAGATGTACTATACTTAAATAATTCTGCTTTCAAAATTGAAAATACACTGTCTTTGTTTTATACAGATAAAATAAATACAGATAAAACAAAGGTAATGATTTTCGAAAAAGGGCGCCATACTAGACATGTATTTACAATTAATGATAAAAACCTCGTTATAGTAGATTCATTTAAATATTTAGGGATGCATCTATTCAAAAACGGCGGATGGTCCAGAACACAAAAAAGATTAGCAAAACATAGCTATCCAGCATTACACAATTTATTCATAGTTTTCAACCAACTTGAATTAAAGATTAAGGAAAAATGTACACTATTTGACACTCTTGTTGCAACAGTCCTGAATTACAGCGCAGAGGTGTGGGGTTTTCAAGATAGCAAAGTCATTGAACAAGTGCATTGTAAATTTTTGAGAAAGATTTTGTGCGTAAAAAAATCTACAAATCTCGATGGTTTATACGGGGATATCGGGAGATACCCATTATTCATACGGAGAAAGATGATTATGGTGAAATATTGGATAAAGGTTCTATCCACAAATAGTTCACTCATTAAACAATTATATCATATGATGCGAGCAGATGCTGACATTGGACAGACATATAATCATACAAACTGGGCCTTCCAAATTAAAACTATTCTTTCAGAAATTGGAATGTACGATACTTGGCAATTCCAAAATAACTTGCTATATGACCTACCAACTTATGAATTGATAAAGCGACGTATCCTCGATGTATATATGCAAACTTGGTATTCTCATATAAATAATTCTAGACGACTAGCGTCATATTGTATATACAAACATATGTTTTGTAAAGAATTATATCTAGATTGCATTAATATCAATAAATTCAGAATTTCTCTTACAAAATTTCGATTATCATCACATCAGCTAGCTATTGAGACTGGCAGACATAGGAATATATCTTTGGAAAATAGGATATGTATGCATTGTAATCAAAACGTCATTGAAGACGAATATCATTTTTTGCTGGTGTGTTCTAAGTACAGAGAACTAAGGACAAGGTTCTTTAAACCATACTATTGCCACTGGCCAACTTTGAATAAATTTGAATTGCTTATGTCTACACAGTCAGAAAAAATGCTTAGAAATTTGTCTAAATATATATATTATGCATCACAATTAAGGACAGGCAATTGATGTTTCATTTTGGGAACTTTTCTCAGTAAAACATAGTTAATTCAATATGTTTCAAAATATACAGCATTAATTATGTAGATTCGTACTGATTCACAATCCTGTATTTGTATATGTACGGCTATATATGTGCTTTATGCAACTTTATGCCGAATAAATT
Source organism: Azorinus chamasolen (assembly GCA_963576725.1). NCBI lineage: Eukaryota > Metazoa > Mollusca > Bivalvia > Cardiida > Solecurtidae > Azorinus > Azorinus chamasolen. Next base: position 5,606,017 of record OY755251.1, on the reverse strand, counting down.
TATGTTATGTTATGTTATGTTATGTTATGTTTTGGCACTGATTCAATTATCTGACTCCCTGTGCGCAATTAATATATTGCGAAGTTGTTAAAACAACATTCACAGTGTGGTGTCTTTAATCTGCATTGGACATTGTCACAATTTCCTGTCTTGCTTGATTGGTGACTCTGTAGGTGGTGGCTTACCCCAGTAATGTACGCTTGGTGCTTGTTTATCATGAATATTTATCAGCTGAATTTTTTTTATGGTAAAACTGAAAGCAGGTTTTTGCTTTGGCTGAAACTATAGCTAGAATAAAACTATAAAACGCGCCCAATTAACAATTCAGTAATCCAGAATTACTTTTTTCCTTTGGATTTATGGTCAATATTGTCCATGTTCCAAAATGGCAAAAAGGATCATATTTATGATAAACTATTTCCCTGATGAAAAATTATGTGTGAGTAAATCACTTCACGACTATAAACCCTTCACTCCACGTGCCTGTTTATGTCAATGCAAACACAGTAGACCCAGATCAAACGTAATGAAACAAATTTACAAACAGAGTAGATCCAGATCATACAGCTTCTGTTGTAGCTCCCTGATCACTGAGCAGGGTCTTGTCGGTTTGCTTATGAAATAATATACGTACAATTACTGTCATAGCCAAACTTTCCTGTACTCATGTATTATTACAAAAACTCGATCTCCATGAAATCATTATTTCTTACACAAATATTCATGGAGATCTAACGCCTTTCTCCATGAAATCATTATTTCTTACACAAATTTTCCTGGAGATCTAACGCCTTTTTTTTCAAAATGCTAATTTTTCAAAGGGATCTTTGGCTCTGACAGAAACTATAGGATAAGATCAACAAAATTTCATAAGCAACAGAGCAAAACCTGATCAGATAGCTCCTACAGGAACTTCCGATCTGGATCTACTCTGTTTGCAAACGCGCGTGAAGCCGTTTATATAATACGAGAAGGATTGGGAAATTGATTTTAAAGCAAATTTGGTGTCTGCTGTCAACAGAGCTAACTGGTGTTTATTAATCCTTTTTTCTCTTAAGAATATTTATTAAAAGATTTCATGACCTCGTGCATATTCATTTACAGGGATTACAAAGACGCTAGACAACCATGATCGAATCTAAAGAAATAAGTCTACGGACTAAGTAATCAGAGCAGATCCTGATCAGACAGTTTCTGCGTGATTTAGGTTTACGCTGTTAACAAAAAGTTTGAATAGAATAATTTCCCATGACGAAAAGGCCCATTAACCTACAGTGCTAACCTCTAAAGTCACATTTATAAAAGAATGTAGCATATCCTTTTTTATAATTGTAGACCCAAGTAATTGGCTGCACTATTTTCAGAAGTATAAAGTTCACTGAAAACAGCCATCGATACACAACGTAAGCTGATCTAATATAAAAAAATGTGGAAGAATAAAATCGAACAAACAATCCCATTCCCTAGACGTTCACATCGTGGACGTTTTCTTGAACTGCTCGTCCTTTGGTAATTTAAATAATCCTATTTAAACTCTGTCGGATTTGGAGCTACACCCATAGGCAGGGCTACACCCATAGGCAGCACAAATTACCATTTTACCACTCAAAACGAAGCAGAAGTACATAACGTGCGATTCCTTTCGGTTGGAACAAAAAGTATCACTGTTTCTTTAAACGAAATACAAATCGTCTAATTTAACGATCTACTGAGATATAACTCTTTACAAAACACAATCCGCACAACTTTAGGTATATATAAGGAACTTTTAAAGTACAAAATGAGAAATTACCATTATTAACGTTGTTTAAACGAATGTAGGTAAAAATGCCACAGGTAAAAATGCCTTAGGTAAATATGCCATAGGTAAAAATGCCACAGGTAAAAATGCCACAGGTAAAGTGGTAAAAATGCCTTAGGTAATAATGCCTTAGGTAAAAATGCCATAGGTAAAAATGCCACAGTTAAAAAAAACCAACATATTTTTAAATTTATAAAAAGAAAACTGTATACATGTAGTTTGAAAAAATATGTTATATTATCATTTCATTATCAATTTTAGTATAAAAACCATTTAAATATGTTCAAAATTAAAAGTATTTATTATTATTTTCTGGCATTTGACGGGTGGTGCCTGGGTCTACTCTGTTTAAAAATGCCACAGTTATAAAAAAATAAATTAATAACAAACATTTTTGAATTTATAAAAGGAAAACTATATTTTGAAAAAATATTGTTATAATAGTAGACCCAGATTATATAGGAGTAGTCTGATCAGAATCTGCTCTGTTTATTAATGGATTTTGATAGATATTGAAATCTTACCTACCTGTTTCTTATGATTTTTCCGGAAAATTATTTAAACAAGAGTTGACCCAGACACCTTCCCTCAAATGCCAGAGGTATATAAAAACATTATTTAATAACAAATATTTGGAAATTTTGTCTGAGTCCAAAATAATTTTTTTTTTTCATACATCTTTTTACAAAAAATGAGACCAAGACACCACCAAAATTGATCATGAAATGATAGTACAACATATTTTTTCAAATTATACAGTTTTCTTTATATAAATTTAAAAATACATGTATTTTTTATTATAATTTTTTTCAGAGGTATATAAAAACATTATTTGATAACAAAAATTTGGAAAGTTTGTCTGAGTCCAAAATAAAAAAAAGATTTTTCATACAATTACAGTATAACCTTGGTTATCCGAAACCTATTGCATCCGACAAACTAATCTATCCGACAGCAATGTTTGGTCCCGAACATTTCCTTCTTTGTTCTATGTAATTAAGGCTAAATCTATAATTACAGGTTATCATCGTTGTGATGACACACTTAATCCATGTAATAGAAAACATGTATAGTTGTTTGAATAACATTAGGTGTAAACTCGATCTGAAATAAAATGTACTTTACTTGTTCAGCCAGATCTAATTGTTGCAAACAATTTGCATACAGATGAGATGCAGAATTGCTCGGCGTCTCATCTGGATCCAAATTATTAGACACACTGATATTTATCTGGGTACTTACATAAACTTACATAAACCCCCTTATCTTTAAATAAAGAAATTTCGAGCGAAACTGACTTGTTGATAGGATGTCAAATTTTGCGTAAGGGAGAAAAATGTTAATTACCTCTTGGCCTGTCACAAACCCCTAATCCGATTAAAATTTGCTGTGTTAAAACAATAAATATGCCTGTCGCTGTTTTCAAAAAATGAAAGGTCACCGTTTTCAGAAAATGAAAGGTCACATATGATGTCGCGTGTGATTTATTGGGGTTTTAAATTTCATTTGATTGGTCAAAGAGTACACACCCTTTGCTATATTAGCATATAACCTCCAACCCCGCTCTGAGTCAGGGTTTAGATTTCTAATTATGTTTGTTTTTCATAAACACCCAACGCCATGCAATTAAAGTAACATGCACACAAACTTCTCAACACCACATATTGGCACATTTAAAAGGTAAAAGAGTTGAAAGGATTATCATCTTCCCCTTAGGCCAATGTCAACGCTTGGATTATTTCGTTCACTTCCGACATAACGAAATACACCGACGTGGCCAATCTATGCACTTTCCCAACATAACGGAAGTTTCCGAAGCGGTTACGATATTTCGATCGACGATTTCCGTAATGTCGGAAAGTTACGATGCACAGCCTCCATTTTGACAGTTGAGTCATCTGAAAGTGTCTATTGGGATTTCACACTTTTCAATCGGGCCGCCAGGCTGTCTGCTGGCCGTCTAATGGGGTTGAAATATAGGGTTTGGGGTGAAATATGGTGTATGTTTCATTGCGATATTCAATCATATTATAAGGTATTTACAATTTTTTTTATTTCGGCGACACAGACCACCGGATACCTATGTAAAACGGTCCTCGGTATAACAGAGTTCCAGTGTGCATTTATTTTCATAAACTTTCAGAATTGCTGCACTCATTTTTCCTACGACATTTACGAAGCGTGCAGAATGTTAACATTTGATTCTAACGGGTTTCATAACGAATGTAAATAAATATCAACAGTCAATGTTTATCGTCGTTGTATATTTCTCTTCCGATTTTGAACAACCGACACACCGATGCATCCGACAGTTTCAGGCGGTCCGAAGGTATGTCGGATAACCAAGGTTATACTGTATTTCAAAAAAAAAAAATAGACCAAAATTGATAATGAAATAATATTACAACATATTGTTTCAAATTATACAGTCTTCCTTTTATAAATTTAGAAATATTTGTTTTTTTTTTTTTAACTGTGGCATTTTTACCTATGGCATATTTACCTAAGGCATTATTACCTAAGGCATTTTTACCACTTTACCTGTGGCATTTTTACCTAAGGCATTTTTACCTATGGCATATTTACCTAAGGCATTTTTACCTGTGGCATTTTTACCGCACACCGTTTAAACACCCAATATGCCCTGTGGAACCATATATTGACGATTAACTTATAAGTGAGTTTAAACGCGTTTACAAACGCGTTTGTAAGTGAATATACTAAACGGGTTTTAAACGGGTTTAAAACGCGTTTGAAACGCACTAAGTGGGAAAGAATAACAGTTTCTCCACTGTATGAATTTTGTTTCTAAAACAAATCTGAAGCTCTTATCCCGCTATCCGAGACCTTACACGCATTGGCAAACGTAGGAACTCTTCCGCTGCTAATGCCACATCTGTCGTTACCTATGCAAACAGTTTGGATCCAGAAGAGGCGCCGAGTGACTCGGCTTCTCGTCAGGATCCAAACTATTTGTTTCAGTGATAATGTGTTTTTACCTTTTCCTTTATATATACGTGATTTCAAACATTTGCTAACAGAGATCCAGACCAGGGTCTGCTCTGTTTTCTAATGGAATTTATTACTTTCTAAAATGGCTACAATTTTCCACATTCCATAGTTCGTTCTAACTATTTTGTCCATGAGTATTCAGTAGGTATCGACATTTTGAATAAACACAAAACCGAGAAATGGTTAAAGAACAAGGAAAAATAAAATAAACGAAACTTGAAGCAAATGACAGCAATATTTCGCATGGAAAGAGAAACTCCGAAAAGAGAGACTGTTTTGGCATTCTTTCATTCGTTTCTCAAAACCTTGATCGAATCGATTTTAGTCAATATTGTACCAGTTCAAATATGAGAAGACAACGTTTCTTCAGCAACGTAGGGGATAATTTACAATTCTAATTTAAATGACAGCCTACATGTAGCATGCTTCGAGAAAATGTGTCATTGCATTATTGAACGAGTTGGTTTCAAGGTTAGACACCAAGATAAACGACTTCAAGATTAGACTTAGATTAGTTTAGACACAGATTCATACGGTATCAAGATGAAACATTGGCGCGATATCACGATTCTAAAGACACAGAGTCACACGGTATCAAGGTGAAACAAAGTGGCACGGTGCATGAGACGCTGAGTGATATGGCATCAATATTTCACGCAGAGTGATACAGTATTTAGATGAGACGTGGAGTGAAATATCACCAAGATGAGACGCAGAGTGATACATTATTTAGATGAGTTATGAAGTGATACAGTATTTAGATGATACATGGAGTGATAAAGTATTTAGATGAGACGTGGAGTGATACATTATTTAGATGAGACTTACTTGGAGTGATACGATATTTAGATGATACGTGGAGTGATATGACATGAAGATGAGAGGCAGAGTGATACGATATTTAGATGATACGTGGAGTGATATGACATCAAGATGAGACGCAGAGTGACACGGCATAAAGATGAGACGGAGGGTGACACGGCATCAAGATATGACGTGGAATGACATGGTATAGGTATCACGATGACAATGGGTGACGTGGTATCAAGGTGAGACAATGGAAGACATGGTATCAAGGTGAGACAATGGAAGACGTGGTATCAAGGTGAGACAATGGAAGACGTGGTATCAAGGTGAGACAATGGAAGACGTGGTATCAAGGTGAGACAATGGGTGACGTGGTATCAAGGTGAGACAATGGAAGACGTGGTATCAAGGTGAGACAATGGAAGACTTGGTATCAAGGTGAGACAATGGAAGACATGGTATCAAGGTGAGACAATGGAAGACATGGTATCAAGGTGAGACAATGGGTGACGTGGTATCAAGGTGAGACAATGGGTGACATGGTATCAAGGTGAGACAATGGAAGACATGGTATCAAGGTGAGACAATGGGTGACGTGGTATCAAGGTGAGACAATGGAAGACATGGTATCAAGGTGAGACAATGGAAGACATGGTATCAAGGTGAGACAATGGGTGACGTGGTATCAAGGTGAGACAATGGGTGACATGGTAATCAAGGTGAGACAATGGGTGACGTGGTATCAAGGTGAGACAATGGAAGACATGGTATCAAGGTGAGACAATGGAAGACATGGTATCAAGGTGAGACAATGGGTGACGTGGTATCAAGGTGAGACAATGGGTGACGTGGTATCAAGGTGAGACAATGGGTGACGTGGTATCAAGGTGAGACAATGGAAGACATGGTATCAAGGTGAGACAATGGAAGACGTGGTATCAAGGTGAGACAATGGGTGACGTGGTATCAAGGTGAGACAATGGAAGACATGGTATCAAGGTGAGACCATGGAAGACATGGTATCAAGGTGAGACCATGGGTGACGTGGTATCAAGGTGAGACAATGGGTGACGTGGTATCAAGGTGAGACAATGGGTGACGTGGTATCAAGGTGAGACAATGGGTGACGTGGTATCAAGGTGAGACAATGGGTGACGTGGTATCAAGGTGAGACAATGGGTGACATGGTATCAAGGTGAGACAATGGAAGACATGGTATCAAGGTGAGACAATGGAAGACATGGTATCAAGGTGAGACAATGGGTGACATGGTATCAAGGTGAGACAATGGGTGACATGGTATCAAGGTGAGACAATGGAAGACATGGTATCAAGGTGAGATAATTGGTGACATGGTATCAAGGTGAGACAATGGAAGACATGGTATCAAGGTGAGACAATGGGTGACACGGTATCAATATGAGACAATGGGTGACATGGTATCAAGGTTAGACAATGGTTGACATGGTATCAAGATGAGACAATGGGTGACATGGTATCAAGGTGAGACAATGGGTGACATGGCGCCAAGATGAGACAATAGGTGACATGGTGTCAAGATGAGACAATGGGTGACATGGTATCAAGATGAGACAATGGGTGACACGTATCAAGGTGAGACAATGGGTTACATGGAGTCAAGGTGAGACAATGGATGACATGGCGCCAAAATGAGACAATAGGTGACATGGTGTCAAGGTGAGACAATGGAAGACATGGTATCAAGAAGAGACAATGGGTGACATGGTATCAAGGTGAGACAATGGATGACATGGTATCAATATGAGACAATGGGTGACATGGTATCAAGGTGAGACAATGGATGGCATGGTATCAAGGTGAGACAATGGAAGACATGGTATCAAGATGAGACAATAGGTAACATGGTATCAAGGTGAGACAATGGAATACATGGTATCAAGGTGAGACAATGGGTGACATGGTATCAAGATGAGACAATGGTTGACATGGTATCAAGGTGAGACAATGGTTGACATGGTATCAAGGTGAGACAATGGAAGACATCGTATCAAAGACAGTGTTTCTTCTGTTTTCCTATAATGCGATTTTAAGGGACAGGGTTTCTTCCGTTTGCCTATGTGATTTTAAGGGACACTGGACACCACTGGATCAAGGTTTGTTCGTGCCAAACTGTAGTTTGGATCAGTTTGGTGTATGGAAATAAACAGGCATATATATGTCTGTAGAAATGCAGTGCTGGGATAACACTATCGGTATATATATAATCTTATATACTTGTTTATTTCTATTAAATAAAGATTAAATTGTGCGGGCATTGGCGAGCATCATATCGTATTTAGTCTCCGATCTTACTCAGACCAGATAGTGTTTAAAACGCGGATTCTGATTAGGTTCAACGTTGTTTGCCACACAAGTCAGAAAACTAGAATGAGCTTTGACGCTTTGAAAACAGTGTATAATCCTACCAGGCTGATCTCACTCTCTACGGTTTGCAACACTTAAAGATTGTTTTTGTTTGTATAACACGGATCCTATATTTTTGCAAGATCTCTGTAGGCACTGGCTGGAAAACGTGGTAAACTGTGATATACATTTACACCGGCACATTCACCATTGAAATAATGCACGGTAAACTGTGATACATTTACACCGGCACATTCACCATTGAAATAATGCACGGTAAATATTCAGACACCAAATGTTACCCCTCCTCCACCAGTTTGTAAAACTGAAAAAATCAAGTTGACTCAAGTATAATAGCAAATTGTGAAGACCCGAATCAAACGAATCGGTATATCATCTTGATACCGTGCCAGTCCACGTCTCAACTTGATACCATGTCTCCTATTGTCTCACCTTGATACCATGTCATTCCACGTCTCACCTTGATACCATGTCTCCCATTGTCTCAACTTGATACCATGTCACCCATTGTCTCACCTTAATACCATGTCACCCATTGTCTCATCTTGATACCATGTCATCCATTGTCTCACCTTGATATCATGTCACCCATTATCTCATCTTGATACCATGGCTTCCATTGTCTCACCTTGATACCATGTCACAAATTGTCTCAATTTGATACCATGTCACCCATTGTCTCATCTTGATACCATGTCTTCCATTGTCTCACCTTGATACCATGTCACCCATTGTCTCATCTTGATACCATGTCATCCATTGTCTCACCTTGACACCATGTCACATATAGTCTCATTTTGGCGCCATTTCATTCATTGTTTCACATTGACTCCATGTCACCCATTGTCTCACCTTGATACATGTCACCCATTGTCTCATCTTGATACCATGTCACCCATTGTCTCATCTTGACACCATGTTACCTATTGTCTCATCTTGGCGCCATGTCACCCATTGTCTCACCTTGACTCCATGTCACCCATTGGCTCACCTTGATACCATGTCACCCATTGTCTCACCTTGATACCACGTCACCCATTGTCTCACCTTGATACCACGTCACCCATTGTCTCACCTTGATACCATGTCTTCCATTGTCTCACCTTGATACCATGTCTTCCATTGTCTCACCTTTATACCACGTCACCCATTGTCTCACCTTGATACCACGTCTTCCATTGTCTCACCTTGATACCATGTCTTCCATTGTCTCACCTTGATACCATGTCTTCCATTGTCTCACCTTGATACCATGTCACCCATTGTCTCACCTTGATACCACGTCACCCATTGTCTCACCTTGATACCACGTCACCCATTGTCTCACCTTGATACCATGTCTTCCATTGTCTCACCTTGATACCATGTCTTCCATTGTCTCACCTTGATACCACGTCACCCATTGTCTCACCTTGATACCACGTCTCCATTGTCTCACCTTGATACCATGTCTTCCATTGTCTCACCTTGATACCATGTCTTCCATTGTCTCACCTTGATACCATGTCTTCCATTGTCTCACCTTGATACCATGTCTTCCATTGTCTCACCTTGATACCACGTCACCCATTGTCATCGTGATACCTATACCATGTCATTCCACGTCATATCTTGATGCCGTGTCACTCTGCGTCTCATCTTGATGCCGTGTCACTCAGCAGCTCATCTATTTACCGTAACACTGGTTAACCTTGATACCGTGTCACTCCATGTCTCATCTAAATACCGTATCACTCAGCTTTTCATCTAAATAATTATCTCTTTGCGTCTCATCTAAATATCGTATCACTCTGCCTCTCATCTTCATGTCATATCACTCCACGTATCTTCTAAATATCGTATCACTCCAAGTAAGTCTCATCTAAATAATGTATCACTCCACGTCTCATCTAAATACTTTATCACTCCATGTATCATCTAAATACTGTATCACTTCATAACTCATCTAAATAATGTATCACTCTGCGTCTCATCTTGGTGCTATTTCACTCCACGTCTCATCTAAATACTGTATCACTCTGCGTGAAATATTGATGCCATATCACTCAGCGTCTCATGCACCGTGCCACTTTGTTTCACCTTGATACCGCGTGACTCTGTGTCTTTAGAATCGTGATATCGCGCCATTGTTTCATCTTGATACCGTATGAAGCTGTGTCTAAACTAATCTAAGTTTAATCTTGAAGTCGTTTATCTTGGTGTCTAACCTTGAAACCAACTCGTTCACTAATGTAATGACACATTTTCTCGAAGCATGCTACATGTAGGCTGTCATTTAAATTAGAATTGTAAATTATCCCCTACGTTGCTGTAGAAACGTCGTCTTCTCAGGTTTGAACTGGTACAATAGTGACTAAAATCGATTCGATCAAGGTTTTGAGAAACGAATGAAAGAATGCCAAAACAGTCTCTCTTTTCGGAGTCTCTTTTTCCATGCGAAATATTGCTGTCATTTGATTCAATTTTCGTTTAATTTATGTTTCCTTGTTCTTTAACCCTTTCCCGGTTCTATGTTTATTCCAAATGTCGATACCTACTGAATATTCATGGACAAAATAGTTAGAATGAAATATGGAATGTGGAAAAGTGTAGCCATTTTAGAAAGTAAAGAAAAAGATCTTTCATAATAAAGTCCATTATCAAACAGAGCAGACCCTGGTCTGGATCTGCTCTGTTAGCAAATGTTTGAAATCACGTTTATATAAAGGAAAAGGTAAAAACACATTATCACTGAAACAAATAGTTTGGATCCTGATGAGAAGCCGAGTCACTCGGCGCCTCATCTGGATCCAAACTGTTTGCATAGGTAACGACAGATGCGGCATTAGCAGCGAAAGAGTTCCTATGGTTGCCAATGCGTGTAAGGTCTCGGATAGCGGGATAAGAGCTTCAGATTTGTTTTAGAAACACAATTCATAGCAGAATCATTATTATTTATGTTACTAAGCAACTCTTCCTCGACAGAAAATGACATACACAGTAAAACTCTCTTTTGAAACAAAAAATAAGAGGTTTGATTCTGTGTGGTAGAGATAGGAAGTACCATAACCCTTTCCCTGTTCGGTATTCGTGCAAGAAATGATGGCAACATGAATATTTATTAGCTCAATTTTTATAAAGTATTTTTGTCGAGGGTAGATCTATATCATGTGAAAAGCAATCAGAGCAGACCCTGCTCATGCGATTTCTATAGGAGCCGTCTGATCTGGGTCTCCTCTGTTTGCAAATGCGTGAAAAGGCGTTTATATTAGGGAAAGGGTAAATGCAGGACGAAAGCCGAACGTAAATCACCAATAGCAACCACCTGCTTACAAAGACGCCATTGTTTATTCATTAACCCATTGCCTCATAGGCTATTTTAGATACAACCTCTTTGAATAAATCTACCGAAAAGGAGCATTAACTAGAGAAAAGGCAATATTTAGAATTTTGTAGTTTGAAACCATTGTGATAAATAGAGCATTTGCTCCTACAGGAGCAAATGCTCTATTTATCACAATGGTTTCACAAAGTGACTTTTACAGAGTCGTCAAAAGTCGTCAATATGAGGGAAAGGGTTAAGAGGTCGCGTAAGAGGGGTTCTACTGTTTATCAATTCTACAAACAGTTGTTTTTCTACATGTCTGTATTCAAAATAAACGCCCTGTGAGTCAAACAGTTTGAATAGTGGTGAGAAACCGACTTATTTTACGCCTGACCTGGATCCAAACTGTTTTATGAAGGTTACATGTATCAAACGTTCGCCAACGTTAGGTTTAACGTTATTCCAACACACAAACTTACTTTAACATTAAGCCTGCAGAGCAAACGTTTGATAGTAGACACTTTCAGTTGTCATACTTCAGGGATTTTTCACTAGTTTTCTGGCTAAACACTTTAACCTCTGAATTGGGATTTTTTTTCAATAAAAATTGGGAAAAACACACTTTTTGCCATTGGGAACATAGCCAAACTAGAGGTTTTTGTCACAAAACGGATGTCTCCCCTCTAATAAAAACAATATGTTAAGGGAAATCACTAAAAATGTCATGGACTTGATGATTGATACTTCCCCTCATTATGCGCTTTCCACACCACATTTTTCAAGAAGAAAATGATAACAGCTAATAACTCTAAAAATATTGACACCAGAGTTATGGCCCTTGTGCATGACACTTACTTTCATCATGCCCTTTTCATAAATGAAATGTCATTCCAATAGCACCAGTCGAACAGGAGTTATTGATCGGACAAAAAATGTAACAAAGGGCAATAACTCCAAAAGTATTGAAGCCAGAGTTATGGCCCTTGTTCATGACACTTTCTCTCATCATGCTCTTTCCATGTATGAAGTTTCAATACAATGGCAAGAGCCATGTAGGAGTTATCATCCGGACAAGAAAGCGTTAAACAAATGTACAAGGGGCAATAACTCTCAATTTATTGAAGCCAGAGTTAAGGACCTTATGCATGACACTCTCTTATCATGATCTTTCCATATATGAAGTTTCAATCCAATGGCATGTGCCATATAGGAGTTATCATCCTGACAAAGAAATTGTGATTTTTTAACAAAGGGCAATAACTCCAATATTAGTGAAACAATAGTTATGGACCTTAAGCATGACACTTTCTCTTATCATGATCTTTCCATGTATGAAGTTTCAATCCAATGGCATGAGCCATATAGGAGTTATCGTCCGGACAAAAAAATATGAAAAAACATTACAAGGGCAATAACTCCATTATTAGTGAAGCCAGAGTTATGGACTTTGTGTATGACACTTCCTCTTGTCATGATCTTTCCATATATGAAGTTTCAATCCAATGACATGAGCCATATAGGAGTTATCGTCCGGACAAAAAAATGTGATTTTTTTACAAGGGCAATAACTCATATATTAGTGAAGCCAGAGTTATGGACCTTGTGTATGACACTTCCTCTCGTCATGATCTTTCCATATATGAAGTTTCAATCCAATGGCATGAGCCATATAGGAGTTATCGTCCGGACAAAAAAGTGTTATTTTTTTACAAGGGGCAATAACTCCTATATTAGTGAAGCCAGAGTTATGGACCTTGTGCATGACACTTCCTCTCATTATGCTCTTTTCATATATGAAGTTTCAATCAACTGGCATCAGGCATATTGAAGTTATCGTCCGGACAAAAAGTGTGACGGACAGACAGACAGACAGACGGACAGACGGACAGACGGACGGACGGACGGACGGACAGACAGACAGACAGACAGACAGACAGACAGACAGACAACTCTCACGAAAACAATATGTCTCCCCCATATAAATATGGGGGAGACATAATAATGGCTATAAAATCACTTGAAAAACTCGGCGCCTCATCTGGATCAAAACTGATTGCATAGTTAACCACTCACTCACCCACGACAGGCTAAATGTTAATTACGCCCAGTAATTTCAAACAAGCAGACTAAATCGCGTGCATCAGTCCTCTCCAAAAGGCTCGTTTTTATTAATTTTCTTTTCAACAACAATTTGGTTAAGTTGTTTACATTCTGATGCGACACGGGATCCATCACCGTCGCAAGATTTAGTGCATAATCAGGCGACGATAAAGGCTAATGAAGCACTAGATTTTCTTAATTATCTTAAAATAATTACAACAAGGTCTAATACATGTATACATGTAGCTGCCTGAAATGGTTCTCAAGCACTAACGACTTTCGCTGTTTAAAGCTTAACCCATTACCTCATAGGCTATTTTTTGATACAACCTATTGGGATAAATCTACCGAAAAGGATCATTAACTAGAGAAAAGGAAAATTTTGAATGTTTTAGTTTGGAACCATTGTGATAAATAGAGCATTTGCTCCTATAGGAGCAAATGCTCTATTTATCAAAATGGTTTCACAAAGTGTATTTTACAGAGTGGTCAAAAGTGGTCAATATGAGGGAATGGGTTAATATCAACCATTTATCTGATAGATGCTGTCTTTTGTCGCCTTTACAAGCAGAGAAGTTCCACATTAGCCGGCTCCCCTGCTCTGTTTGTTTATGGTATTACAGATGAGCTCCGATATGTCGAACCAGATAATTGGAACTTTGGGATAGCTCACAGTATAAGTTCGGTCCTTCCAAAACTTACAATACAGAATTGTCAAAAAAATGTATCAATACGAATACCTAGAAACACTAGTTACAGCTAAATGCAGGTGGAAAGTAATGCTGAAAGCTCTTACAGCTGTCAGCGTTACTTTAGACCTGCATTAAGCGGTGAACTATAGAAATTGTCCAGATTAGAAATCGCCTGACCCGAACAACTGTTATCTCGAGATGATTTGTATGGTCCCTTGAAGATATCGAAGTTCGAACTGTTTATACAGCAACCCCATTCTAAAGTGATCACACACACAAGGCGTACTTCGATGTCAACCTGTTCAACACCCTGGCCATGCTGGGTCCATATTCATAAGGCTCTGAACCCTTTGTTCCATAAATACGCCTGTTAACGCCTTTGTAAAATAGTAGACCCAGACTGATCAGGATCTACTCTATTTGCTTGTGGAATAATATATAAGTCTATTTCTGCTTACTGGCTATCACACTGATATACAAACATATTTTGAGAATGAAGGGTTAAACATGTTGCTTATCACATTGACACACCATGTTTGTTCCTGAGGGTATATGTTTGCCGGTGATATCAATATGAACCAGAGATTTCCTTATAGCAATGGGAGTTAATTCATTCCCTCAAAGGCTATTTTTAGACCCAGTCTGTTTGAATAAATCTACCGAAAAGGAGCATTTACCAGAAAAACGGAACCTTTTAGAATTGTGTAGTGTTAATACCATTGTGACAAACAACATAATTTTGCTGCTCTATTTATAACAATATCCCTTATAATATGTGCCAGTGAAATAATTCTGTATTTATGTCAATGAAAATCTAATTGCACATAAATCCGCAATGACACAAATGCACAAAACAATGACAAAAAGGCAGCAATGTTGTCGAGATTGCAACAGCATGTGCACAAATGGGATGGCTTACAGCACAATGGCATTATGTGTTTTTACTGCTGACACACAGCTATAGGGCCTGGAGCTGAAACCTGCATTTGGGTAATTTATTTTATAACATCCATTACTCCGTTCCACAAGTTACATTTAAACAACGTTGTCCCAGAATAAAGACAATAGGCAAACTGTACAAAAAATCTAGTTTGCATTCGTTTCTGCACGATTTTCCTTGCTGATATGCAATATGACCTAGACATTGCAGAGTTTATTAATCTTTTGAACACTCATTTTCCAAAGTGGCGTGGCCTTTCATTGTCTAACGATAGCGTCCATTTATTAGTTTAAAGAGATTATATTTGCTTGATGAGTTTAAATCACGACCAGTGCAGACCCAGATAAGAGGGATTCCCAGTACACATGCATTCTACGTCTAACAAGCTAGTACTCGTGTGTCTCTCACTCAAAGGGTTAAATTACTCATGATCTGGGTTGACGCTGTTTGCTTGAGTCCCCTTTTAACCCTTTCCTGTCAAATTTTCAAAGATTTGTTTTACTCTGACAAAAACGGTACAGTATCATGTCAAAACTAAACAGAACAGACCCTATATGAGCCGTCTGATCTGTGTCTACTCTGTTTACAAAGGCATGACATACGTTCGTATGAGGCAAAGCGTTCAAGGACACTGACAGCATAACAAAAACTTCATTATATTAATTATGTATAGTAAAAGACTACCGACCACCCAAAAGAGATACTAATCTGGGTCTTAAAACATGATGGTAACTAAAATTGAGATCAACAGCTTGGAACGTGTTTAACTATTTCTCTCATATAAACATGTTTTCACGCATTTGTAAACAGAGTAGACCAGATCAGACGGCTCCTTCAGGAGTCGTCTTATCAGGGTTTGCTCTGTTTGCTAATGGAATCTGAAATATCTTACTTTCTGAAATGACTACAATGTTCCACCTTCAATATTTCATTATAACTATTTTGTCCATGAACATTCAGTAGGTATTGGAATTTGGAATAAACATGGAACAGGGAATGGGTTAAATCTGCTTTAAATCATAATTCTGTTGTTTATTTGCTACGGAGATTTATATAAAGCACATAATTTATTTGTGTCTTTGCTACAGAGGTTTATATAATACGGAAACCAATCGAAGTAAGTTTATTAACACTGAAGGAGATAACAAGTTCATATGTTTAGTATCGAATGGCCGATACTATTCATCGATGTATTAGTATTTATTCGGGTTACGTTTTAGTTTCGTAACTAATATTTTGCCGATAATATGGAGCTTTCTGCAAGACTTTCATCCTACATAGCAACCACCTGCCTAAAAGGACCTTAATTATATCCGATTAAAATTTGTATTTAGAAGGGGTTCACTGTATAGAAATAAAAGGAAGGAAAGTGATTGACTAGAGAATAGGCAAAACATGATGCAGGAAGATAGAAATATCTAAACTTAGTTCTTTACTAATCAGGAAAAACATATTGGCATACATGTAAATCATGCAAGTATCACCCAACCGTAAACGTGGTATATATATGTATAGTAATGAAACAAACTCCGTCTGATATAAAAAAAAAATACTTCATTAACACTTTACACCATGCATAGTATTGTCGGAAATAATATTTTGTGAAACCATTGTGATAAATAGAGCATTTGCTCCTATAGGAGCAAATGCTCTATTTATCACAATGGTTTCAAACTATGAACATTAAATGTACTTAGCTAAGTATAGACAGTCAACTGTCGTTTCAAGGGCAGCGTTCGTCCCAGTAGAAGGTGTCGTTGTTTTGAAAATGTGATTGTTATGAACATAAATTCATATCTGTTCAAATGCATTTAACTTTGTTTCCAAACTTCATGTTCGTATAATGCATATTTCGTAATATCGAATGCCGTTATAACGAAAGTCCACTGTAATGGCATCGTGAACTAGGGAATATTTACTATGCCATAACGTTCTTATGTCCCCAAGGGAGCATATTCTTTTTGCTCTGTCTGTCTGTTGGTTTGTTTTTGTTTGTTTGGTTGGTTTGTCTTAAATGTTGACGAATAATGTGTCGCCATTGTACATACTTCACATTGCACTTTAAAGTTGGAATGCATGAGCAACTTATTGAGGCGAACATTTCAGGGATGGATTATTGATATCAAGGTCATACATCAAGGTCAAATGTCATATCGAGGGCACATTGTTTCACAATCACATCTTATTTACTATCAACTATGATCAGATCTTTTTCACACCAGATTCAGGGTTAAGTGGATGCTACAGAGAGATAATGTATCATTGATTGGCAATATAAAAGTCAACTAAATTTAGATGTGCTCGTTATTGGTTGCAGATCTTGTGAGGTTGATTGGCATCGATCTGATTAATAAATCGTTTTCATTAGCTTTACCCCGTGAAATAAGGTAAAAATGACAGACTCACGCAAAGATAAAAGAATTGAAATCACCGACATAGTGCTAAAGATGGGTATTAGTAGATTCAATTTTATTGCCAATTTTACCGCTACTTTTACAGCTGAGTTTACTGCACAAGTTGCGGGTGTTGCCAATTTAACCATTTCAGTGCAGGAAACGAGTCTTTGATGTCCCAAATGCAAACAACGCAGGTCCGGAAGAGAAAGGGCTTCATCAGGATATGCACTGTTTGTCATGTTACAATTTTCTTTTAAATATTCCATAAATATTAACGGTAAGCTTGGCCTTCTTAGTACATTTATTCAAAGAGATTTAGTCTAAAACAGCCTATGAGGGAATGGGTTAACTCACTCTCTCTTATACTATTTTTAGACCCAATTTCTATAAATAAATATATCGAAAAGGAGCATGAGACTTTTAGAATTGTGTAGTTATGAAACCATTGTGATAAATAGAGCATTTGCTCCTATGGAGCAAAGGCTCTATTTATCACAAAGGTTTCAAAAATGACTTTTACATATATGCGTACTAAGGCGTCAGTAGGAGAGAATGCGTTAAAGGGTATTTTCTGCAATATTATTATATTATAGTATTATTTGATCGATGTTACCGTATTGAAATAACATTTAAAGCAAATAGTGCAGAATCTGACCAGACAGCTCTAGTCTGGGTCAACACTATTCGCTTACAACCCTGTTAAGGATATAAGGCATGAATGGATTAAATATTTTGCAATTCTCTGAGAATCATACACTCAAATGAAGTTTTATAGAATGCTTCATTAATTTTTCAATTTAAATGTGATTCTCGTCTGAAGCCGACCTTGCGCAAAAGATAAGTGCAAGGAAGTTATAGCAATAACTGAAACCAATCTAATGTTGAAAAGGTCCATAATAAGAAGTGCTTGAATATTTGATAAGTTGGTACTTTCATAATGAATGGGTCATTCAGGAGAAAACCGAATGCAATAACCCTGTTGGCAGATAATTGATAACCTGTGCAGACGGTTTGGCCCCAGATGAGACACTGGGTAAATCGGCGTCTCATCAGGATCCAAACCGTTTGATATTCTTACCGTGTTGTTGAAAGGAAATAACTGGAAAATATATCAATTGTGACATCTAAGGTCGATGACAGTTTCTACCGACAAAGGTTTGCTTTAAAAGGTTAAAGTGATACCCATCGTATCAATAAAATGCAAGTAACTTGCATTAGCTCATAGAAAATTCGTTCACTCTAACATTCTTGTGTGTTTTGGGGGATTACATGTAGAATGTTATAAAAAGGATCGCTTTCGAATACCAGATAGCATAAATGAAATAGTAAAACCACACATAATACCAGACATTTGGTGTTTTTTGTCTCACCTTGTGAATGTCAGAGTTAAAACAAGAGTTCCCTGATGAATTCTGTAACATATAACCCCGCTTTAAATAGGTTTTATATCATTTTCCCTTCACCCCTTGCGTTCACACTTTACAGATTATGCTGCAAAGATTTTTGAAAGCATTTCGCCTCTACAGACTACTCTGCTGAAATTGTTCTTGCAACGCTTATCTCGTTGTCAAAATCAGCATCTCCTCAACTTGGATCTGGTGCATTTTGGATTACTTGCGATTAGATCAATATTTCGAGATACTATTGACTGAATGTCAATCAGCTTGGATCCTGATGAGACGCCGAGTTACTCTGGATCCAATCTGTTTGCTAATGCGAGTAAGGTCCCGGGTAGTGAGTTAAGGGTTAGGTTTGCTATCAGATTACATTGTAACTCTTAAATTTCTCACTGCGGTCTTTACTTGGGTTTGCAAATAGCTTAGACCAAGATGGGACGCGAAGAAACTCGATGTCTCATCAGAGTCAACGCTGTTTGGCACTAAATTAGCATTATGTTTTAAAAAAAACAAACGGAAGAAAATATTAAAAGTTATGCATATCCGAGGTTGAGTAGATAGTATCTGTGGCAGTATATGTGACCGTATTATAAGCGTATAACCATTTGCATGCTGAATATGCAAAGCGGAATGGACCATCTGTGTTAACCCATTCCCTCATATTGACGCCTTTTGACACATCTCTAAAAGCCACTGTTTGAAACCATTGTGATAAATAGAGCATTTGCTACAGAGGAGCAAATGCTCTATTAATCACAATGGTTCCTAAACTACTCATTTCTAGAATTTCCCTTTGTGTAGTAAATGCTCCTGTTGGTAGATTTGTTCAAAGCGGTTGGGTCTACAAATATCCTATGTGGTAATGGGTTAAACGATTACGTCACTTCAGTATGAAATGAAAAGGAATACATCAGCTAGACGGGTTTGGATGACAACTAGTTCAGATTCAAATCGGTTCCATCTGGTATGGGTTTACATTGTTTGCTAATGCAAGTACACTTTTTAATCGCATTCAAATGCTGAACGCAGACTTCTGAATATGACAGTGATTCAGGCCAATCAACGCATATTCACTTGAAAACCATGGTACCTCTCAAGCAAAGGTGCCTTGGAGGATTTAGTACAGATACAGCCGATTAATCAAAGTTTACTTAGAGTTTACAATACAGGAAAAACGTCTCTGTAGCGAGTGGGAACCACTTATTTGAATATTTATGGTATGTATGTAAAGGCAATTGATTGCTAAATGCAGAACAAAAGTTATAGAAAGAGCTCATATTGAGCAGAAATGTCCCTATTGCTGTGCTCTTTTGGGAGAAGTTTTCGTGTACAGAAAAGTCATACAGAAAGCAGCTAGAGGAGATTTCTGTATGACATTCAACCAGCATTAAGCTGTCATTTGTTTTACATATCGGCATTTAAATACAGTAGAACCCCTCTAATGCGACCACTTAATGAATAAACATGGGTATATCTATAAGCAGGTGGTTGCTTAAAGCAGGACAAAAGTAATGCAGAAAGCTCCTCTAGGAGCTTTCTGCATTACTTATGTCCTGCATTAAGCTACCACCTGCATCTATCACCCAGAATTATACCACTTCTAGGTGGTTGCATTAGCGGGGTTTTAAATACTAAGTTTAATGCCTGCCGAGGTCTAGATAAGATGCTTAAATTGAACCATTTTCAAGAATAACTTCTGTATTTCTCCATCAAAGCCTTTGTTGTAACTACTCTTTAGAATCGTCTCGAAGAGACTATTCTAAAGAATAGTTACAACATAGGGTTAGGTGGAGAAATGACGATTTTAGTATTTGAGTACGCACCTTTATCGGTAACTCTGGTCTCGTTTAGAATGTTGTTACTGTTTTGCAAACGCTTCTGAGTTTAGATTAAACATATATTATTATTGCCAATATACAATGCATATACTATTTGGGTAATGCATAGGATAGTCATACAATCTAATAAAACATACCAATGGCATGTATACTAGCAAAAGGGCCGGGCCACAAGTTATGACAACATTAATTACGGCCCTCCCCTTCCGAGAGTCATAAGGTGACACTGAATGAATCCCTCATCAATGGTGCTGCTGATGTTCTACGAGAACAAGATAAAGAGGATGTATTCAAGTACTAAAATCGTCATTTCTCAAATCAAAACCATATCGTGACAACTCTTTAGAACATCTTCTCTTCATGATTGTCATTGACAACTGTAGCGAGTGTAGCGTTTTTTCTGAAGCGGTTGTGTCTAATTCTAGAATCGAAACTTGAAACGAAATATTTGTTTTCGCTATGTTAGTATATCTGTTAACAAGGACGGTGATCTTTCCAAAAAGAAGATAGAAACTACATATAGTGCGTGCATTCTACAGTAACGTGTGTATTGTGGGTCTATTTATTCATTACATTGTCAAAAGGTATGTTCTGAAAGTAGTATGTCATTCGAAAGCAAAAGCAGCAATGCAAAAAGAGAAAAAATAGACCAGTCTGTTCATGAGCAGTTATGAAAAGTGCAACACTACTCACACCCCAAGCACCGGCTAAAGCGGTATTCAATGTCAATAACCTGTGTAACAACCGGTTGAGAATTAGACCTGACGCTGATCCGAATACCGATCCCGGTCTACATTGTAAGCAAAATCTTAAATACAGTAAAACCTCTATATAACGACCACTAAATTGTGTTAATTAGTTGGTATTTAGGGCAGGTGGCTGCTTAAATCAAGGTGAAAGTAAAACAGAACGCTCCTATTTTCATGCCACTGAACGGGGTTAACGCTTTCCTCCATAAATACACCTTTCTACGCCTCTGTAATAACCACTTCTTGAAACCATCGTGATAAATAGAGCATTTGCTCCTATAGGAGCAAATGCTCTATTTATCACAATGGTTTCAAACTATAAATTTCTAAAAGTTTACTTTTCTCTAGTAAATACTCCTTTTGGGTAGATTCATTCAAAGAAGTTGGGTCTAAAATAGCCTATGGAGGAATGGGTTAAATATTAATCAGATTATTTGTTTTGTGATGACATATTAAAACAGGACATTTTGGGTCAAAGGTAAAAGTTACACTTTTTACCCCATGAATAGTGAAATACGTAAATATTAATTTACTGAAGATTTACAACCACTTTTTAACCCTTTCCCTTATGTAAGCGCATTTTGACGCATCTGCAAGCACAGCAGACCCAGATCAGACGGCTCCTATAGGAGCCGTCTGGTCAGGGTCTGCTCTGTTTGCTTATGGTGTAATATAGATCTGTTCTACAGCTTCTGCCTGAGCCAAAATGTCATGTCTTCATACGCCATTATAAAAAATAATCTTATCAATATTCATGACGTCATTATTTCCTACATGAATATCCATCAGGGAAATGGTTAAGCAAGCGATATTCGTGGATAGCAGAAACTGTAGAATCAAAGAATGCATAATTATCATTTAATATGGAAACAGAGCAGACCCTGATCCTAAATGAATCGTTTGATCTTCTTCTCTGTTTGCAAAGGCATCAAAATGCGTATCTATTATGTATACTGACGCCAAATTGAAACTGTACTTGATTTATCGAATATTTCAAAGCTATTTATGCTATAACAGACAATCTGGTATCAAAATCGTTAAAATTATCCTGGCTACAAGGTGCAGTTTTAAAATGAAATTTTAAAGCAGTTCATTATCAGAGTAGAAATATAACACCTGAATGACGTAGTAGTCAAAGGTAAAATTTGGATTTAAATTTATGGTTATTAACCCATTACGCCATGACTATTTATTAACCCTTTCCCTCATATAACCGTGTTTTCACGCATTTGCAGAGTAGACCCAGATCAGACGGCTCCTAGAGGAGCCGCCTGATCAGGGTCTGCTCTGTTTGCTAATGGAATTCGATAGATATGTTTCTTTACTATCTAAAATGGCGGCACTGTTACACCTTCTATACCTCATCATAACTATTTTTTCTATGAATATAAAGTAGGTGTTGAAATTTGGAATAAATGTAGAAGAGGAAAAGGGTTAAGAAGTAATGAATACGAGACGATTATTTAATTGAAGATTTATAATGGAAATATAAACAAAGACATTTGTTTAAAATGGCAGAAAGTGTAGACTCATATCTATATTATTCAATATGTAAACAAAGCAGGCCCTGACCAGACGGCTCCAAAAGGAGTCATCTAATTTTAGTATTCTCCATCAAAATGCATTTCTATCATGTAAACGGTTACCATATTATACTGACACCAAAACCAAACTTTGTACTCCGTATATAACAAGAGCTGTCCGCAGACAGTGCTGGATAGTGTAGTGGAATTCTAAGTCAGAAAGGGCAGATAACTATAGCAAAATTAATTTTAGGGTTACTTGTCCTTGTGGAATTGCCCCCCCCCCCCCTTGTAATAGTTAACATGCATACCAAATTTGAAACAAATATCTTGGACAGTTTCTGAGACATAGACCTCAATATAAAACTTAACCAACAATGAAAATTCTAAGTCGATAAAGGGGCATAACTATGGCAAAATTAATTTTAGGGTTACATACCCTTGTGAAATGGGTTGTCCTTCTGATAGTAAACATACCTACCAAATATGAACCAAATATCTTTGATGGTTTCTGAGAAATGGACCTTAACAAAAAGGTTAACCGACACCGACGCCGACACCGACGCCGACGAGAGGGTCATGACAATAGCTAAAACATTTCAAAGTCTTTTCAGCTACAACAGTATTAGTTATTGGGTTTGTCACTGAACCACTATGGAAATATAGGGGGTCTGTAGAATGAATATGGGGCGAGGCGATAGCCGAGTCCTCCTATTCATCCTACATACCCCCTATATTTCCGTAAGTGGGTCAGTGACAAACCCAAGAACTGATTTATTTCATCGAACACTTTCAATCATTGATTTTGACCCAGATTATGACATTGTTATTGTTATGTTTAAATGACGTCATTTTGTTATATTTTTACAGTTGCGCGTCACAATTTTGCAGGTCTAAATTTTATGTAAACAAAAAAGACCAAGAAAATAAAATTGGTTCAAACTGTGCAAATCCGTTATATTTAGTGAATACTTGTTAAAGTGAGTAATAGCATGGATCAGAATAATGATTAAGAAGACGAAATATTTTGAACGGCATTCATTTTTTTGTAGAATGCCAATATAGTGGGCTACTATAGAAATATAGAGGGTCACCACGTGACTGCTCTTACCCAATGAAAAGGCCAGAAACTAGTGGGAGGTGAAAATAAAGACACATTTGGTATTTAAAATGGTTAGAATTATCTTGGCTACAAGATGCATATTTTACAAATAAAATAAAATTTATGGCAGTTATCGGTAGCACTTTAACACCTGACTGGGGTATAGGGGGGGGGGGGGGGGGGTCAAAGTTAAAAGTTGCACTATATAATGTTTCTGAAAAGTGCATATTGTCCTTTTTGTGTAAGTATATAATTATCTAGACGCAAATCAATATATCAATACGATTCATCAACGCCATGTTGCAGAACGATTGATCCTGTTGGATGACACTAACAGTTGTAATTGTTGTAGGTCTGTATGATACCTCCGAGGAATTGCGCACTGGCTCGGAATAGATAAGTGGCATTTATAGATGCAATCACAGCTGAATTATTCCATTACTTGACACTTATCGTGCTTGAAATTATATGTCTGCCAAACCTCTGATCTACTGCATTTTTTACTTACTTCTAATTCGTAAATGAGTTTTGAGAAACTGTTGAGTGAGTGTCAAACAGCTTGGATCCTGATGAGACGCCGAGTTACTCGGCGTCTCATCTGGATCCAATTTGTTTGCTAATGCGCGTCAGGCTGCGTTTAGTACGAAGAGAGTTAACGCAATTCAAATGACGACAGTCTCGTTTGTTTCCATCACTGCACTGGCATCCTGGAAGATCTGTCGTCAGGGAACATCAGTAATCAAATAAAACCACAGTGCAAGCGTGTATCCTTCCATCCGCCATCTTACATTTACAAACAGCTTGTATCCAAATGAGACGCCGAGTAACTCGGCGTCTTATCAGGATCCAAACTATTTGACACCCCGTTAATAGTTTTTAGATTTATCGAATCGGAAGTAGTCAAAATTGAACTTGATCTAAATTTGAGCAAACATTATTTTTTCATAGAGGGGTTAGGATATAAATACTGTCAGCGTCAGTGTGAAATACTCCGCTTTCACCAAAACGCTTGTTATCAGGATCAAATTAACCTGTATCTCTTAGTGGGCTTGTCCAAATATGTGCTTTGAATTAATCTATCGCTTATTTTGAAGGGTGGATCTGCAATAATTTTGATTACCCACATGTACTTTGGAGAAAAGAAACCTATGTAGCAGGCAGTGCAGACACCGATCAGTGTACTCTTTCAGTAGCGATCTGGTCAGAGTCTTCACTGTTTACACATGTGCCTGTTTACGGACGCTTGGCATAACAGGTCCACATTCCAGGATAATGATTTCACCTATATTATCCCTTTCCCTCATATTGACGGCTTTTGACGACTCTGTAAAAGTCACTTTAAGAAACCATTGTGATAAATAGAGCATTTGCTCATACAGGAGCAAATGCTCTATTTGTCACAATGGTTTAAAACTACAAAATTCTTAACTTTTCCTTTTCTCTAGTTAATGCTCCTTTTCGGTAGATTTATTCAAAGACATTGGATCTAAAAACAGGCTATGAGGGACTGGGTTAACTCTTTCTCAGCCATAGGCGAATCCGTGATTACCTTTGCAAACAGTTTGGATTCAGATGAGATGATCATGCCGAGTAACTTGGCATCTTCTCAGAATCCAAACTTTTGACACTGCTTATTATATGTAGTTGTAAAGAAATTGAAGAATATAACACTTTGAAACATGTAGTAGACGCTACTCTTAGCAAAAGGAATTTATTTCTTTATAATTATGGCACCGAAAGGGTTAAATTGAAGCAAATGTTTGGATATATTTATACTTGCGAACTATTTGTACTGATGCATTGGCAGTTTTAATGCTAATAGCACATATTTCAGAAATCAGCGTAACAATGACAACGTTACCAAAAACGGCAAAAAGAAACTACATGAAGATGTAAATATATAAGTATCGATCTAAATATAACTTGAATGACATATGTTTCGTTATGAACACGTGCTTACAGCATAATTATTTGATATTTAGGCTACATCAAACCCCAGTCTGCTATGAAAATGGGATTTGCTTTATTGCCCCTTTACTCCATAAATACGTTTGTCTATGCCTTTGCAAACAGAGTAGATCCAGGGTCGTAGGCTGCAGTTTCTACCTTCGCCAAACAATCCTGTGTGGGGACCACCGTGGCCGAGTGGTTATGGTATTTGATTGACAATCGCTTAGCCCTTCACCGCTGTGGGTTCGAATCCTGGTCTGGGAAATTGGATTTTTCATCTGAAAAAGCCATCCAGATGGCGTGTGGTAGGTCGCTGGTTCTACCTGGATGTTCTACTGTGCACGAGACAATGTAATGTGTTCCGTGTACAGAAGAACCTTTGGGGTCGTCCTCCACCTGTAATTAGCTGGACGTCGTGATATGACTGAAATACTGTTGAAACGACGTAAACCCGATTAAACCATACTAAAACCAAAACCAAACCAAAACCAAACAATCCTGTGTACAAATGCAAATACAAAACATCAACTTATACATATTCCTGGTGTCAGTATTATCTGTACCTGAATGTTCCTCAGGCAATGGGGTAAAACCCTCTCCTGTGGCTCATGTTAATTACGGATATTAACCATGGCAGTATGTGCAATTATATCTAATGTAAAACCAAATGTTGTTAAATGCTAGAATGTTTAACCCTTCGCTTGCTAATCGCGTCAATATACCTACCTGTAAATAGTGTAGACCCAGATGAGACAGCTCCTGCAGGAGCTGTCTCATCAGGGTCTGCACTATTTACAAGTTGATTGTGCAACCAGTGCACTCCACAGCAGTGATTGCACCGCGAAATCCTTGTACACAGTGAAGATATATGTAATTATACAACAGGGCATGGGTAAAGAAGGAGAAATGTGTTTTAAAAATCAGCAAGAGAAGGGTTAATACTACATCCAGAGCTTCTATAAGCTATTACTGATTTGAAATGTGTGTGACACTTTTAGATGCTTCAATAGCTTGCTGGGGTGTTAAATGTTTCGTGACAGTAATTCAACGTCTTTATGTAGTGATATCGTAAGATTGGTGCATCCATTTACAAGGATTATGTTATTCTCTGTATCACCAAAAGTAGACATAGCTCATTTGTAATATAACTGATATTGATATAGAGCTCACAATGTACACAGGAACACAATGTATACCGAGATCAGTGCGCTCTGAAAAGAGCTCTTTGTACGATGTCTGTAGGTTACACTTTGCTACAGATTATTGTCCAATTGCATATCCGTAACTTAAACATTCCGGCAGATATTCTCCTTCAAATAAAAACAAATATAACTAGAATTGTTTTTGATTCAAAACACTCATGTCTCCCCCGCCACCACCACTAATGTCTCATTACACTCATGTCTCATTACACTCATGTCTCATTACACCACTAATGTCTCATTACACTCATTACACTCATGTCTCCCCCGCCACCACCACTAAAATTTCCATGTAATGTTTCAAAGATCCATAACTCTGTAGGAAATCATCTAAACGGAACAGGAATAAGATATGCACACCTAGATATGGTGGTGATCAATCCTGTGAAGTTTCATGAAAATGCGATCAAAGGTTTTGGAGAATCCGTGCGGACAAAAAAGTCAATGTAATAATTTCAAAGTCCCATAACTCTGCAGAAAATCATCAAAACGGAACAGGAATAAAATATGCACAACTAGGCATGGCACTGATCAATCCTATGAAGTTTCATGTTATTCTAATCAAAGGTTTTGGAAAAACTGCGCGGACAAAATTTTCCATGTATATATTCAAAGTCCCATACCTCTGCAGAATATCATTGAACCTAAATAGGAATAAGATATGCACATCTAGGCATAGTACTGATCAATCCTATGAAGTTTCACGAAAATATGATCATAAGTTTTGGGGAAACCGCGTGGAAAAAAATGTCCATGTAAAATTTCAAAATCCTATACCTCTGCAGAAAATCATCGAACCAAAACAGGAATATTATATGCACAATTAGGCATAGTGCTAACCAATCCTATGAAGCTTCATGTAAATCTGATCAAACATTTTTGAGAAACCGCGCGGACAAAAATTGCCATGTAAAAAAAATTCAAAGTCCCAAAACTCTGCAGAAAATCATTTAACTGGAACAGGAATAAGATAATTATGCACATCTAGGCATGGCGCTGATCAATCCTATGAAGTTTCATGAAAATCTGATCAAAGGTTTTGGAGAAACCGCGCAAAGAAAATGTTCCATGTAAAACATTCAAAGTCCAATAACTCCGCAGAAAATCATGGAATCGGAACAGGAATATGATATGCACAGTTTGGCTTAGTACTGATCAATTCTATGAAGTTTCATGAACATCCGACTTAAGCTTTTGGAGAAACGGCGCGGACAAATTAAAATCGGACAGACGTACAGACAGACAGACGGACGTCACGCACTAAAGCAAAATGTCTCCCCAGTATACCGGGGGGAGCCATAAAAACAATGTTAGTACATAATGGTTTATAGACAAAAAAAAGTAAAAAATGTAGAACAATTTAAAGACAATAGGCTTAAGTAATATTGAAATGATTTTATCAAAGGTAGCTGTATTTTTCATTAATCAAACATAAGCACACATGTGTATTTAGTACATTTTTAAGAATTAGAGTTCCAGATAAGATGGGTAAATTAAATCATTTGCATGTATAACTTCTTTTAGTTCTCCATCAAACACTATACTGTAAACACCCTTTAGAATCGTCTCTAAGAGACGATTCTAAAGAGTGGTCACAGTGTAGGGTTTGGTGGAGATATGACGTTTTTAGTATTTGGGTACGCACTTTTATCTATAGCTCTGAGAATAATACCAAAAATTATATTATTCCTTTAACAGAAGAATATCTGCTAATATATCGCTAAGGGAATAAACAATGAGTCGTTCACCCTTTACTCTATGAATATCCGTGTAAGAAATTATTAGATCACCAATAGTAAACTAGAACAATGACCAAGTCAGAAAGGGCCCCACATGGCCAACACTACCTATAAACATTCTCAGCACTGTTCGTGTAATCGGATGCAAAATGTTTGAGTTCAAGAGCGGACAAGACGAAAACAGTAAACTTTTCACTAATTCAGAGTCATAACTCAGAGGTGTCACAAGCAATTTAGCTGGTAATCGAACTTTACAGTTATGAACATTCTCTGCAGGTTTGGTGAAGTTCTGATGAAAACTGATTAAGTAAGAGAGTGGACAAGGCTAAGACGGCAAATTTTGACTGAATCAAGGGCTATAACTCAGAGGTGTGTGATGCGATTTGAAAGGAAATTAAACTTCGTCAAGCTTTTGCACCTATAAACATTCTGTGCAAGGCTGGTGAAGATCAGATGAAAACTATTTGAATAAGACAGCGGACAAGGTTAAAACGGCCAATTTTGAATCAATGGCCATAACTCAATATTGTCTAATGCAATTTAACTGGTAATCGAACTTGGTCAAGATTTTACACCTACCTGTATAAACATTCTCTACAAGTTTGGTGAAGATCAGATGAAATCTGTTTGAGTTAGAGAGCGGACAAGGCTAAACCGGCCAATTTTGACTGAATTAAGGGTGACAACTCAAAAGCATCTAAAGCAATTTAACTGGTAATAAAAATCAGATGAAAACTGTTTGAGTTAGAGAGCGGACAAAAAAGGCATGACTGACGGACTGACAGATGGACTGACGCACGAACGGACATGACGATTACTATAGGGCACCCACACCAAGGTGTGGGGCGCTATTTAGTAATTGCATTATATTTTCATAATGGCAGACGAACACGGGGATTTTTCTTCCAGACAGACACTGTAGAATTAGATCATTATAATTTCTTAAGCAAATAGAGCAGATCCTGATCAGACGGCTCCTCAAGAAATCATTTGATATGGGTCTACTCTGTTTGCAGAGGCGTTAAAATGCGTATTTATGGATTAATCAGTTGAGAGAAACTGGTGGCTTACTGCAGAGTGTGAATATATAAATTGCATTTTGAGATTTTGGCATGACCTTCGTCTCGCGTTGAAACAACATTTTGTCACAAGGGCCTATAATTAGACGTCATTACTATCTCTTAGAGATAAGATGGATTTCCCGTAATTATCAATGCAAGTCAGTATGGAAGTCTGATTTGGTCCTTAGGGGAAAATTTAACAATATTGCAATAATTTCACATACGCTAAAACCCCGTATTTGCAATTTAAAGCAAAATAGTATTATTAGCATTGTTGCTATTATACTAATAATAGTAATAATAATAATAATATTATTAAATAATAATAGTAATAATAATTACTATTACTAATAACAATTTTAATGATAATGATGTTGCTGATGATAATGATGATGATGATGATGATGATGATGATGATGATGATGATGATGATGATCGTCGTCGTCTTGATAATGACAAGGGACGAGGGATGATGATGATACTGATGGTACTGTTTAATGTGATTGATGGGGATGGTTGCTGCTGCTGCTGTTGTTGATGTTGATGATGATGATTATGATGATGATGGTGATGTTTATTGTTATTTTTGTTTCACCAAGTTCCAGTTATACAACATTGACGTAACACTATTCTTTTTTGATGGTTCCAGTATTATCACATGTCATATTCAAACGTGTAGACTATTTAAAGAAAATTGATTCCTAACATTAGCATCAGAGATATAAATCAGTGAAGGAGTGAGGATTGCTGGTAATAGAAATACAGTAGAACCCCTCTAATGCGACCACTTGATGAATAAACATGGGTGTCTTTATAAGCAGGTGGTTGCTTAATGCAGGAGAAAAGTAATGCAGAAAGCTCCTCTGGGAGCTTTCTGCATTACTTTTGCCCTGCATTAAGCTACCACCTGCATCTAGCACCCAGAATTATACCTCTTTTAGGTGGTCGCATTAGCGAGGTTTTACTATATTGTAATATCACCCTGTCTGGTGCCAATCGACGTAGACACAGTTTTGTTTTATGTAAGAGAAAATGATTCGTCATAATCCAATGCATGACAGAAAATCAATATGAGGACTGATACAGAATTAATAGAACAGGAAGACAGAAACACCTGTTTTAAGAGACCACTTACTGGTTTAACAGACGAACTAAGACAGCATGGGAGCTTTCTACATTACGTTTGTTCTGCATTAAGCCACCACCTGTCTTAAAGGCTGAGAATTAGACTTCACTTTAATGGCCATTTAAGGCAAGGTTTACTGTACTATAAAATCAATTTGTCTAAAATACTATAACACCTATGGCATTTGGAGCTTCAGAGCATGCGGTGACATGAAATCAGCGAATTCAGTGTTATTTTGTCGGCAATTAATATGCATTTGCCGTGTTCATGATACTTAGGGGGATATGAAAGATTAATGCTGGCAGACATCCAAATAAGTGTTCAAAGTGCCAGGTCATAATTGGTTCTAATTGAGCGTTAAATACACGTGCGTTGCTAATTGTAGGCTGTACTTGTCACGTGGCAAATTTCAGTGTTACACAACGCCGATGAACTATTGGTCTATGAGGAATTCCAACAAATGCTTACATACATGTATTAACCTAACCCTTTACTCCATAAATTGCCTTTTAACCACCTATGAAAACAAAACAGACCAAAATCAGACGGCTCCTATAGGAGCCGTCTGATCAGGGTCAGCTCTGTTTGTTTATCGAATTATAAAGACCTGATTCTATATCTACATTTTCTGCCAAGGTAACAAAATCCTATGACAATGTATCGTTTAATAAAAACAGCTAAAAATATTTATGATGTCATTATTTCTTACATGGGTATTAACCTTTTCCCTCATATTGACGACTCTGTAAGTCACTTTGTGAAACCATTGTGATAAATAGAGCATTTGCTCCTATAGCAGCAAATGCTCTATTTATCACAATGGTTTCAAACTACAAAATTCTAAAAATGCCCTTTTCTCTAATTAATGCTCCTTTTCGGTAGATTTATTCAAAGAGGTTGTATCTAAAAATAGCCTATGAGGTAAAGGGTTACTGGAGTAAAGTGTTAAGGTTATATTATAAGATGTGTTAAGAAAATTCACATCATCCACACTTCACTGTAGGATGACTCTACAATACGAATATGTGTGACAGGATTGCCACAAGCCAGGGGAAACAAAATTCCCTGACATTTGCCTGACATAATTTAAAATTTCCCTGACACTTTAAATTTGGTCAAATTTTATGTAAATATTTTTTTACGAAGCTTAACTATTTCCAACCCTTAATTATCAGAGTGAAATAGCCCATCTCTCTTTAACTATGGAGTTCACTCAATATGAAATGCGTAAACTTGCGACAGGATTTTGCATGACAAACAGTGTAGACCATGATCAGAGGGATCCTCTAGGACTGCAAAAAAAGTGTACGCGTCTCCCAGATTCAAAGGGTTAAAATATATGCCCTTGAAATTCGTTGTATTTTTTATAAATTCACTGACATTTGCCTATATTTTCAAAATTCCCAGGCAGTTATCAAAATTCCCTGACAATTCCTTGACCTTGAACAAAATCCAATTTCCCTGACTGGGATGTTCCCTGAAGCCAAGCATATTTACTACAATATACCATTAACATCTCATCCAATTCGTGTCAGTAGTCTATTGAAAATAGAACTGACGAAGTTTGTGATGCACTGCAACACATGCATAACAACGCTTATCCCACCCAACGCGACCAGACACGCGTCTGCAAGCACAGTTCGTGTAGCCGAGACGCCGAGTAACTCGAAGTCAAACCAGGATCCAAGTTTCTACACATCGTGTCTCAAAA
Organism: Azorinus chamasolen; assembly: GCA_963576725.1. Classification (NCBI taxonomy): domain Eukaryota; kingdom Metazoa; phylum Mollusca; class Bivalvia; order Cardiida; family Solecurtidae; genus Azorinus; species Azorinus chamasolen. The sequence continues at coordinate 5,573,161 of OY755251.1, read as the reverse complement.
GCTTGATCGAATCAGAAGTACAGTAAAACCCCTCTAATGCGACCACTTAATGAATAAACATGGGTGTCTTTATAAGCAGGTGGTTGCTTAATGCAGGGCAAAAGTAATGCAGAAAGCTCCTACAGGAGCCCTGCATTAAGCTAACTATCTGCATCTAGCACACAGAGTTATACCTGTTTTAGGTGGTCGCATTAGCGGGGTTTTTACTGTAGTCAAAATGCACCACATCTAAAATTTGAGCAAACCTCATTATTTTTAAATCGGATGTAAGACCTAACCACTTCCCTGTTGAATATGCATGCAAGAAATAATGACATAATGAATATTTATTAGCTGAAAGTTTTGTATACATTATGTTCACAATCATGATGTTTTGGTATTGGAAAAAATGTATAGTCAGATTTATTGTAATCGCATCTGATCTGGGACTACCCGGTTTGCAAAGGCGTGAAAAGCGGTTATACATGTATGAGGACACGTTTGGTTTTTATAACGGTTTACGTCGTTTTAAAAGTATTCCAGTCATATCACGACGTCCGGAGCTAATTACAGGTGGAGGAAGACCCCAGAGACTCTTCTGTGCATGGAACAAATTGCATTGTTTCGTGCACAGAAGAACATCCAGGTAGAACCAACGACCAACCGCAAGCCAGCTGGAAGGCTTCCTCACATGAAAATCCACTTGCCCAGACCAGGATTCGAACCCACATCGGCGAGGGGCTAAACGATTTTCAGTCGAAGACCCTAACCACTCGGCCACGGAGGCCCCAAGGGGGAATGTAGTGTTTGGTGAATTTATCCTCAAAATCTTGGCTAAAAGTTTAAAAATTTAAATCGTAACTCAATTAACGACTTTGCAAACAGAGTAGAACCAGATTAGTCGGCTCCTAGGCAAAAGGATTGGCCCTTTCCCTCATAGCAGCGTATTATCACGCATTTACAAACAAAGAAGACCCTATAGGAGCCGTCTAATCAGGGTCTGTTCTGTTTGCTAATGGTACAATGAAGATCTGATTCTAAAGTATTTGACAGCCAAAATATCCTGTGTTCTTAACCTATTAGAAAACAATAATCTAACTAATAGTATTGGTGTAATTATTTCTTTCAGGAATATGCAACTGGGAAGGGGTTAATTATTAAACCCTTAACCCCATAGACACGTGAATGAACAACTTTGCAAACAGAGTAGAACCAGATCAGTCGGCTCCGTGTAGCCATCTGATCAACGTCTACATGTACTCTATATTCTTATGAAGTTTATAAACACGAGTCTACAGTTTCTGTCTGACATGACCCAACATCTCTTGTGTTCATATGTCATTCCAAAAAGGGCACGTGCTTAAAAGTAACCATTTCCTTCATATAAACGCCTTGTAATGAATTTGCAAACAGGATAGACCAAACATCGTTTGTTTCCTAAAGGTTGTCATGTAAACACTCCAAATTGAACCGTTTGATATAAACATTTACGAGTTCTTGCCAACAGTGACGTGAACTATCATTAACCCATTTGTTCCCAGTGGATCATTCCATGCTTATACATTGGATTAGTCTATCTTTTATCTAGGGTGTCTGGTCTAAATTGTTCATTTTGTTTTGTTTTATATTGAATTTCCTATCAGTAAACAGTGTATACTCTGATCAGACGCCGCATTATGCGGCGTCTGATCAGAGTCTACACTGTGTTCCTACGTCCCATATATGGGATCGCGGGAGCAAATGGGTTAAACCTTTCCTTATATATAGCCCTTTGTACGCCTTTGTAGACAGAGAAGGCCCAGATCAGACATCTCCCGTATAAGCCGTCTGACCAGAGTCTGCTCTGTTTGCTTATGAGTTTATAATACACACCATTCCGCAGGTTCCAACAATACCAAAACATCCTGTGTATATATTCCAATATAACAATTCACCTAATAAATATTCCTGGCGTCATAAGTTTTTGAATGGCTATTTAACATGGAAAGGGGTTCACGAACTTACATAATTTACTACATGTAGAATGAAATAAAACCTACACTTAAATTAAACAGAAATGGGTGTGCCAGTATACACATAATGATATAGCTTCCCCACTAACAACAACTTATCTGTATTTGAAACATGTTTTCAACATGGTAATGTGCTTATTCAAATCGAATTTAGAATTCCTCAAGGTAATGTGAATGCCTTATCAAGCACGAGCTGTTTGCGTCTGATAAATAAACTAACGGACATTGACCTTTTCGAAACGGGCATGTCTGTGAGGTCGATGCTGATATAATTTACATAGCATACACACTGAGACAGTGTATTAAATCAGTTGATGCCTCATTATGAAATCTTATGCTTGGATAATATATTGTCGCCAATGTGCGGCAAATGATATATAAAATATGTCTAAATTCCTGTACAACAAAATCTTTTGCCAGGGACGTCAGTAAAGCCTGACCCTGTAATTTGAAACGATGAAATGAATAAGAGTCGAATTAAGTAGACAGCACATGGTAATTAGGTTTCCAAGTAGCAGAAAATGCATTGAGTTTACAGGTTTAATACGAGAGCTATGCGAGAGCTACATGATGTCTGATAAAATGAGAGTATAAATGTGACAATATCATAATAGATACATGTATACTGGTGAAATTGGTATTAAAGTTTTGGTATGAACTTATCTGTCAAGTTTAAAGCAATGCTATATATATTTATATGAGAGAGAGAGAGAGAGAGAGAGAGAGAGAGAGAGAGAGAGAGAGAGAGAGAGAGAGAGAGAGAGAGAGAGAGAGTGTGAGAGAGAGAGAGAGAGAGAGAGAGAGAGAGAGAGAGAGAGAGAGAGAGAGAGAGAGAGAGAGAGAGAGAGAGAGAGAGAGGTAACCTCGCCATAGTATCTCCCCTTCTATAGAATATTATCTAAATGGTGTAGAGTTGCAAGGATTTACCTATCAGTAAGCTTAGTTGGCGAAAAGTGTGATATTGTACAATCATGTCCGGACACTGTCGCACCGGGCGTATAGGCCATACAATATCCCACACTTTTCAAAGAATTTACACTTATCTGGCCAATCTCAATCTGGCTGGAATTTGCAGATAGGTGTAGTTCGATGGCTCATTAACCCATTACTTCATAGGCTATTTGTAGATACAACCTCTTTGAATAAATCTACCGAAAAGAAGCATTAACTAGAGAAAAGGGAAAGTTTTAGAATTTGGTAGTTTGAAACCATTGTGATAAATAGAGCAATTGCTCCTATAGGAGCAAATGCTCTATTTATCACAATAGTGTCACAAAGTGACTTTTACAGAGTCGTCAAAAGTCGTCAATATGAAGGAATGGGTTAAGATCCAAATTGGTTAACGCTCGGAGAGTACTTTCTCAAAAATAAGAAAATATTGCACCAGAACAGAGTTTGAGTATACACCGATTGGGTAATGGTTAACCCTGTATTCCAAGAAGATTTATATAAAAAACTAGACTACTGTCGAGGAAGGGCCCGCCCACAAAGGAGGTATCGCATACGCCTGCATATTGTAAGCCTGATTTTCTAAATGTAGACCTGCAGCAGCATAATTAAATATACATGTAGTTTGCTTAACTGGGTACTCTATGCTATGCATTTGAATAATAAGCATATAGTGAGCAAGTTTGATAGAAATCGGACCAATCTTTCAGAAGATATGTCACAGAAATAATCAGCTAACCAAATTGTATCATCATCAATAAATATGTGCAGAATATGCCAACCACAGCACCCATATGAGGTAATTGGATATCAAGTACACTGAGTAAGTTTGGTGAAAATTGGAATATTCCTTGAGGAGATCCAATCGGAAACCAATCGGCTAATTAGAGTGCAGCAGTCTAAGTGAAAATGCCCGTAATTCAAAGCCACCTGATGCTCGCCTGTTTAAAGGATAAGTCTAAAACGTGTCATATTGAACAAAAAATAATTCAATTTCAAACTTAAACTTAATGCATCGATATCAGAATCAAAATGCAACCAAATACCAATTTTCAGCAACTTAAAAAGATAATTAAACAAGAAAGATACGTACCAAGTATGGAAGTCCTAGGTCTATTGGTTCCATTGTAATATGCAGTAAAAGACATTTGCAAAAAGTAGGTTAACGGTGAAGGTCAGGTCATACCAAGTGTAGAAGCCCTGTGCCCACCTTGTCCAATAGTATAAGCATTTAAAGATTTCAGCAACAGTAGGTCAAAGGTCAAATTCAAGGTCACACGGTAAAACCATTGGTATGGTTTGAAAGTCTTAAGACCGGAAATATGCACATCAAGTATGAAAGCCCTAGGGTTATTGGTTTTAATGTTATATGTATTTAAAAACTTGCAAAAGGAGGTGAAGGTAAAGATCAGAAGGGCAAATATGTCGGCATGGTCATACCAAGTATGGAAGCCCTAGGTCTGTTGACTCCAATGTTATAGGCACTTAAAACGTTTTTCAAAAGTATGTCAAAGGTCAAGGTCATATGGTAAAAACAGTGGTAAGTTTGAAAAAGTCATAAGACAAAAAAAAATATGCATACCAAGTATGGAAGTATATGCATTTAAAGACTTTTGCAAACGTAGGTCAACGGTCAAGGTCAATGTATAAAAGGCAATCATGTTGGCCATATGCCTATTGGTTGCAATGCTATAGGCATTTGAAATGTTTTTGCAAAAGTAGGTCAAAGTTCAAGGTCATATGGTAAAACAATGATATGGTTGGAAAAGTCTTAAAATTAAGACAAGAAAGTTGCATTTACAAATATAGAAACCCTTGACCTAATGGTTCAAATTTTATTGGCATTTAAAGAATTTCGCAAAAGTAGGTCAAAGGCCAAAGCAACATGGAAAAACTATGATATTGTTGAATAGATCTGAACACAAAAAAGTTGGAAGTCCTTGGTCCATTGGTTCAACTGTAATGGTCGTATAAAGATGTTTGCAAAAGTAGGTCAAATGTCAAGGTCAATGTCAGAAGGGCAAACAATGATATTGTTGGAAAAGTCTTGCCACAAGAAAGGTACATGCCAAGTATGGAGGCCCTAGGTCCATTTGTTCAAATGTTACAGGTATTTTAATATTTTTGCAAAAGTAGGTCAAAGGTCAAGGTCAGAAGGGCAAAAATGTTGCCATGGTCATACCAAGTATGCCTATTGGTTCCAATAATATAGGCATATCAAGTACACTGAGCAAGTTTAGTGAAAAATGGACCATTCCTTGAGGAGATATTGCACGGAAACCAAATCAACTATCAGATTGCAGCAGCCTAAGTGAAAATGCCCGTAATTTTCCGAAAAATAAGCAGAAATTGCTAAGCAAAACACCCATTCGAGGTATTTGGATATCAAGTACACTGAGCAAGTTTGGTGAAATCTGGACAATTCCTTGAGGAGATATTGTGCGGAAACCAATTGGCTAATCAGATTGCAGCAGCCTAAGTTTATATGCCCATACTTTACCAAAGAATCCGCGGAAATTGCCGAACACAGAACCCATGCGAGGTACTTGGATATCAAGTACACTGAACAAGTTTGGTGAAAATTGGACCATCCCTAAGGAGATATTGAACGTAACCAAAAAAAACGGACAGATGGACGGACGGACGGAAAGACGGACAGCCAGACAGACGGGGCTATTCTTTTGTTCAAAATATCCACACAAACTGAAAATAAGCCACATAAAACCGATGAGAACAAAATATCTTTTGTTCTTATGTAATTATCTAGTCACATAAACAGGAATTGTTAGCGCGGACAGACAGACAGGCGGACAGACGACGGACAGACGAACAGATGGACAAACTGATTACTATAAGGCACTCGCATTTTCATGCGCGACCCTAATAATGACGTCATGAATGTCAATTAGAGTTTGGTTTAAAATGGCATATGCATAAAGAACATTTCGGCCATGGCATAAACTAGAAATTCAGATCTGTGTAATTACATAAGCAAACAGAACATATCATGATCAGACGGCTCCTACAGGAGCCATCTTAACTGGGTATACATGTATTCTGTTTGCAAAGGCGTAACAGTCGTATTTATGGAGAAAAAGGTTACGTACCGATATGGATTCAATAACCTAGACATGTCTAAAATTTAATCATCGGAGAAATGTTAATGCTGGTCCAAAAGTTATCACCGGTTGTATACCAAACACAATAAACCCTTCTAATACGACCACCAAAAGGGTTTAATACTGGGCCATAAACCCTATACGCTATGATTTGTTTGTGTTGCTTAACGTTCGTTTCTGCTCACTATGGGACAATTGGACGCCCCAGCGAGAAACCCGGGCGCGATGCCTTACTCGTACTATCGACCGAGTTTCTTTCTCTTTTAAAGCACTTTGCGCCGTGAATAGTTTTCAGTATAACTCCACCCATTTTTCATACTTATTATCAGAAATAGCAATTTGATATGTATATAATAGCAATTATTTCTAGGCGAGATAAACTCAGACCAAAACGATCCTTAATGCAAACAGCACAGATGCTGACCAGATAGCTCATAAAGGAACTGTCTGAATTTGATCTACACTGTTTACAAACAAGCGAAGAAAAAGTATTTATGGAGTAAAGGGTTATAGGCTGGTGGAAGTTTAATGCAAGACGAGAGCTATGCAGACAACTTTCATCTTGCAGTAAGCAACCACAAGCTTTTAACCAATTGATGCCCGGTGTTCATTAGAAAGAACTTGGGCAAACAGTGTAGACCCAGACCAGAAGAAGCTTCTGAGGGAGCCCTCTGACCAGTGTCTGCACGATTTGCTGAACCCATCACTGACAATGGCTTATACCACCACATATTTTGTTTGTTGTGCCTCCACCTCCCCAATCATGAATAATGATCCAAAATACCATCTAGACGAGTTTTCTTTTAACCCTTTACTCCATTAACACGCCTTTCTACGCCTTTGGAAACAGAGTAGACCCATATCAGATGGCTGCTATAGAATCTGCTCCGTTTGCTTATGCTCTGATATAAATAGAGGATCTTACATGAGTGTTCTTGGTTATTGGATTTAATAAATCCAATAATCATGAACACGAATGCAAGATCCTATTAATAACATAACACACACAAATGTTATTTGCAGCCAATATTTCAGCAGTAACGTGGATTGTTATAAATTCTCCTTACATATAGAAATGATGAATGAAAGGTGTTATTAGGTTCGCTAGGTAACTGGGACAAAGCAGGTCCAAATTTTCCAACTTTTTTTTTTACTTACTGTCATATCAACCAGGATCTAATTCAGACCTCTCTGGTATTCAATTTAACTGTGATAGTTTATGGTACAAAAACATACAGAAACACGTCAAAAAATGTTTTAAGTTACAGTTTTGACATACATAGTTACAAACACGTCACATTATGACGTCATTGTACACAACATGACTGTGTCTATGTAAAGCGCGCCATTTACATGAAGACCCACATACAGTCGCCAACACGTCTGACACTCACTGTCAATGGGATTCGAAATGCGCCTTCGTTTTGGTATATTAAGCCCTTCATTAGTGTTGTATACACATGGACATGGACATTTCCACCGAGAAAAAGATCTCGATTCAAGTTCAGTGAAAATGTTTGAAATGGACAAAAGATTCAGTACGAACTGCTGCATAAAATGTGTTGGAACAGGAGGAAGATTTTCGCGATCAGCTTAGTATAGCATATTTGAAATATGTTTGTGCTGTGCTGGATTCAGATGACTATAGTTTTTGATTGACGAGATATTTTTATAAGTAGAAATCTGCATAAACAAAAGGACATGCGGTGAAGAAAATGTAAAATTTTTTGGCATACATTTTGTATATAATTACTGACAGCGATTACAATTTGTATTATTTTATCGAAATTAAGGCGCAAGTGCCAACGGTCCTTTGCCATCTATCGTGACTCAATCGTTGACAGGTAGGTCACCGTCCGTCAGTTTGTTCGTTTTGACAGCACGTATGAATACAGTTCGGTCGTTCGAATGTTATTCACTTGTGAATATATGCCCGTGAATATCAAAAAATAAATGATAGTGTTACGTCACCCTGAAGCCACGAGTTATGTTATAAAACATTTCTGTGTCCATGTGATATTATAAATTAACCTAATTACTATTCATGATGTCATTATTTCTTACATGAATATTTATGGCAAAAAGGGCAAAATATGAATAAACGAGTTGAATATATCTTTGGTTATTCATAAAGCTATGGATGTGTTTTATTGTACTATCGAAAACCAGTCAATTTATTTCAGCGACGATAGATAATGCACAGAAAATATCAACAAGAGCTAACTATAACTATAATATTAATTGTGTCGTTCCATAAAGCGACAGTCCCTATACAATAAACGCATATTTTCAATGATATCATAAAACATGGTATTTGAGTTCAGTCATTCTTATGAAGATTGTCAAAATAAACTAATATCGAAAAATGCCTCTATAATACAAAATAAACCGTTTTCGTCTTGCTGTATAACAAACTATTATAGGCCTTTGTGGAGTAGATACATAACTAAAACACCAGAATAAATACTAATAAATCGGCGAATAACATCGGGCTAATCGGTATCAAACATATGGAAGTTGTTTCGGTATTCTTGTGGTATGCCTCTTTCAACCCATTACCGCAAAGACTATTTTAGATAGGTAAAACCTCTCTTAACCGGCCGTTAAATTTAGTATGAATATCGGTCTTGGAGACAGGTGGTTAAGCAGCCACCTGCCTAAAAGTGTCTAAATTCTTATCTACTAGAATTCCGGTTAAGAGAGGGTTTACTGTACAATCCCTTTCAAATTGAACACATCTACCGAAAAGGGGCAAACACTAGAAAAAAAGAAACTTTTAGAATTTTGTAGTTTGAAACCATTGTGATAAATAGAGCATTTGTTCCTATAGGAGTAAATGCTATATTTATCACAATGGTTTCACAAAGTCACTTTTACAGAGTCGTCAAAAGTCGTCAATGGGTTAAGAATATAAACAAACGATTTGTGTAAGTGTTAGGTATTTTTAAAGTTCTACTTGTAACGTGTTTTAGAAATGCATTACATAAATCATTTGTTTATATCCTTAAAAGAAGTATATCACAAGGAAACCATTCGAATAAACACCGACGAAGACTCAACTTTCATGTTTTTGATATGTTATTCGGCAATGTATTATTATTCATTCGGCTCGCGTTTTAGTTTCGTTAAACTATTTGACCAAGGCCGACAACATTTTGCTGTGGAACAAAATTTATACGTATCGATGAAAACGGATTATTTCGTATCACAGGGGCATTCTTTTATAAATTCAAACTGAAAATCTTCATATTAATAAACATAACAAATACCAAGTTTTATGATATTATTGAAAATGTTTGTTTATTGTAGGGACGTCCTCTGTAAAGCGGTTTAAACGCCTTTTCACGCATCTGCAAACACAGTTTCTAACGGCTCCTATAGGAGTTGTCTGATCAGGGTCTACTCTGTTTACAAATGGAATTTGATATATCCGTTTCTTTAGGTTCTAAAATTGCTACGATTTTACTACTTGTCTATTTCATAACATATGTATAACTATTTTGTCCATGAATATTCAGTAAGTATGAAGTTTGGGAAGAAACATAAAATAGGGAAATGTTTAAGGTACGAACACATTGTTTGTGCACTACTAAAATGAACCATTCTCATAGTTGAAAGAAGCTGATCATTCGATCTTGGTTTTGTTTAAAAATTTGATTTTATCGGAATTTACGTCGCATTAACCGTATTCAGTCATATTGCGACGTCCAGCTAATTACAGGTGGATGAAGACCCCAGAGGTTCTTCCGCGTACGGAACATATAGCATTGTCTCGTGCACAGAAGAACATCCAGGCAGAACCAACGATCTACCACAAGTCAGCTGGAAGACTTCCTTGCATGAAAATGCCCAAATGCCCAGACCGGGATTCGAACAAGAGCGGCGAGGGGCTACGTCTGCCCCTCGTTCTATCATGTGTACATTAACGGGTTGCATGCGATCGTTTATCACTGTATACAAAAATACCTGCTCAAAGTTTGGTCTTGCAATATTTACAACTTCCGGTCGATTTAGTATTTGAGAAACTGTTGATCAAGTGTCAAACAGTTTTAACTCTTTCGCTGCCAATGCCGGATCTGTAATTACCTATGCAAACTGTTTGGATCCAGATGAGACGCCGAGTAACTCGGCGTCTCATCAGGATCCAAACTGTGTGTTACTGTTACTTTGCTTTTGAAACAAAAATGTAGAAAATAAAAAAAAATATTTGTAGCAGACGACAAAATTAGCAGACGACATAACTTGGCAGTGAAAGGGTTAATCCAGATGAGATGCCGTGTTACAAGGCGTCTAGGCTGTTTGCAAATGCGAGTCACGTCTAGGTTTTCACAACATTTGTATTTGCCTATACAGTGCTCCCTCCCTACAACGACCCCCTCAATAACGAATCCCTCCTTACAACAACGTACTTCACCGTTTCCGAAACAAGGCGGCTCCAGAAAAAACCTTTTTCCATCGTATTTTGTTTATGCCTCCATCAAACCCTATGTTGTGACCACTCTTTAGAATCGTCACTTTGTGACGAATCTAAAGAGTGGTCACAACATGGGGTTTGATTGAGGCATAACGGTTTTAGTTATCGAAATACACTTTATTTGGGGATCTGCAAACAAGCTTATTATGTTTGATTTTCCCTCCCTATAACAACTCCCTCTGAACAACACATAGAAATGTTCGTATCCAAGAGGGTGTCGTTGTACAGAGGGAACACTGTATCGATTCTCATTTATTGAATACTGGATTTCATTTGGTTTAGCCTTTACTCAATAAATACGCAATACAAATTTTTTTAATCCATATATGCGCCCTTACAAACATAATAGGCCAAGATTAGATGGTTTCTATAGGAGCTGTCTGATCAGGATATGCTCTGTTTGTTCAAGAAATAATATAGATGTGTTTCTACAGTTTCTGTCATGGCCAAAACTCCGCGTGTTTATGTGTCAGTATTGTAAAGGCTAAATAACATTGATGATGAAAATGGTATTGCCATACGTATCATCAAACTTCTTATTGACACATGTACAGTGCTCCCTCTCTACAACGACACCCTTTGGGATACGAAGATTGTATGTGTTGTTCAGAGGGAGTTGTTATAGGGAGGGAAAAACAAACATAATTAGCTTGTTTGCAAATCCCCAGATAAGGTGTATTTCGAGAATTAAAACCGTTATGCCTCCATCAAACTCTATGTTGTGACCACTCTTTAGAATCGTCACTTTGTGAAGATTTGTGACGATTCTAAAGAGTGGTCACAACATAGGGTTTGATGGAGGCATAAAGAAAATACGATGGAAAAAGTTGTTTCTGGAGCCTTGTTGTTTCGGAAAAGGTGACATGCGTTGTTGTAATGAGGGAATCGTTATTGAGAGGGTCGTTGTAGGGAGGGAACACATGTAATTAGTTAATCTAAGCCTATTAATCCCTTTGATTGCTGATGTTTTCAACTGTATATCATTGTTTAACGATAAAGTAACCGTGAGAGGACTCGGAATGACACACAGCACACACCCTAATCAAGACAGCTCCTCTAGGAGTCCTCTCATCCGGGTACAAACTGTTCACAAATGCTCAGTTATCTCATTTCCCGTGTCCAGCTAGTTAGGTAATGGCAATCTATTATATTTACACAGCAGGAGTATTAAAAGCAAGATGCCACACGATAGACATTAACCGAATCCATACAGCTGAGATTGACTATCAATATAGCAAAGACGTGCAAACCAGCAAATAACGCCGAATGAAATTACATGTATTGATAGAGACTATTGACGTATATACGATTAACCATGAAATAGCTCACCAAAATGTCATACTAGCGAACAGCTTGATAAAGATAAACATTCACGTACATAACAATTATAACAATGGGATAAATATAATGGTTATATGATATTTATAAGTCCAGAGCTACAGATAAAGGGGCGTACCCAAATACAAAATCGTCATTTCTCCACCAAACCATGTAGGCTATACTGTGACCACTCTTTAGAATCGTTGCTTCGAGACGATTCTAAAGAGTCGTCACAGTATGGGTTTGGAGGAGAAACATGTTTTATTTTGCGCATCTTATCTGGAGCTCGGTATAACCTTAGACTACATGAAATATTTAGGAGTACAATTACTAATTACGTTTATCTTATTGTCCGTATCCCTGCTAAAAGATAAGACCAGACTCTGACGTTATAAAACGTTTAGCTCGTGTCTTATGAAATTATTACCAGGTCGACATTTTACGTTCATGCTTTTGAAGAATTATTTTCAGAATGATTCGGTGTGTCTTATCTGCATTCAACTGCTTGCAAATGCCACCCACGACTCGATCGACAAGGTAATGGTTAAGGTCAATGGTTCTCTCAGGCAATAGTTCATGATTAATGTTAAATGTACTCTCGCCGCTAACACGTCACAGCCTCATTGAATATCAGATACTATTTCCTATTGACAATGAACACGAAACTAAAATACAATAAGAATGTTTCGTCATAGGCCCAATGAATACCAGATATCATTTCCTGTTGATCAAGGAAACAAAAATAAGGTACAATAAGAAATTAGAAATTTGCATAGGAACACATTGACTTGTTTAATCCTTTCCCTGTTCTATATTAAGTCTAAAATTCAATACCCACTGAATATTTATGGGCACAATAGCTATAATGAAATATAGAAGGTAGAACATTGTAGCCATTTTAGAAACTAAAACAAACCATGATGTATCAAATACCATAAGCAAACAGAGCATACCCTGATCAGATGGCTGCTACAGGAGCCGCCTGATATGGGTCTACTCTATTTGCAAATACGGCAAAACATATTCATATAAAGGAAAGGGTTAACATTTTTTTTCATAAAAGCGCCTATTTATGTCTCCTGAACGAACCGTCTAATCTGGGCTCCTCTGTGCGTTTATAGAATTACAAAGAGCTGATCCTACAGTTTTTGTCAAAGCAAACATTCCCTTGAAACAAATTATGCATAAAAATAAGAGACATGTGCTTCTCATATATCTAATTAAATGACCGGGAAAACGCATGAACATAGCAACGGCCTCATTGTCATGTACAGAACGTTATAATTAACGCTCAACTTGCTGAAAAAAATGGCTGCTCAAAATATGATATGCAAAGCCTGCCTACAAGCTTAACCCTTTCCCCCATAGGCTTTTTAGACCTAACCTCTTGGAATGAATTTACCGAAAAGGAGCATTTAGTAGAGAAAAGGAAAAATAGAATTGTGTAGTTGTGAAACCATTGTGATAAATAGGGCATTTGCTCGTATGGAGCAAATGCTCTATTTATCACAATGGTTTCATTAAATGACTTTTACAGAGGCGTAGAAGGGCGTCAAATTCTGTAAGAAATAATAGTATCAAGACTATTTATTGGCTGATTTTTATAATGTCGTGTGCATGTAAAACAATTTGGTATTAGTCAAGTCTACAATAATAGCATAAACAAAATATATCAGACCTTGGTCAGACGGTTCCTACAGGATCTGGATCTACTCTGTTTGCAAATGCATGAACACGTGTTTACACGAAGGAACTTGTTAAATGAAAGCGAAACTAAGTGCAATCTTGACGACAGAAAAAATAAAATTAAAATGTCAACGCTCCTGTTAGGCTACAATGTGAAATAATCTCAGACAATGTAAAACTTATATCAGACAGCTTTTCGGAACCCTTTACTCCATAAATACGTATTTTTACGACTTTTCTAAAGGTGTTAACCCATGTCATACAGCTCCTGTAGGAGCCGTCTGGTCAGGATGTGCTCGGTTTGCTTATTGCATAATATATATATATAATGTTCTGCAATGGCCAAACGGTCCTTCGTTCATATGTCATTGTAAAAGTTTGCAAGTTAACCCTTAGTCTGCTGAGCAAACAAGTTTTACATAATGTTTACATATGTAACCTACTTCTTTTTCAATTTTCAAGCTATAATCAAAGTTGTCTACCAAAATGCAATCAGAATGTCAATCAGTTTGGATCCTGATGAGACGCCGAGTAACTCGGCGTTTCAACTGGATGTAAACTGTTTGCATAGGTATTCACTCATCCACACAGAGCAGGCTAAAGGCTGATATTCATACATACATTACTTCTTACAAAAATATACATGGAGCAGAGGGTTATATAGAAACCAGACGCTCTACATATTTTAACCATTTACTCCATAAATACCCCTTTCTACGTTGGCTCTGTCTGCTTATGAAATAGTATAGATATGTTTTTACAGTTTCTGTAATGGCAAACATTTCCTCTTTTCATGTGTCATTATACTAAATAATCCGATTAATATTCTTGACGTCATTATTTCTTAGATGAATATTCATGGAGTAAAGGTTTAACTAACACATGATAGAATATATGATACAAAATGTCATGCTGTCTAGAGCATTGCGGCACATCTATTCTGTCAGATATCAGAACAGTTTATATATGGTATTTGTATATATATTTCTTACAAACATAATTATATATCATTTTCTATCATGTTTTTTTTGGATTAATACCTTGCATGGACTAACACTTGTTCATATTTGTAAATATAACAAAATAGGATAAAAGGCATGCAGGAAATTAGGAAATGACACTATATAGTGTGAACAGCAACACCAGAAGCACTTGAAATGCGAGTATACGCGCGCACACACGCACGCATGCATGCACGTACACGCACGTGCCCACACCCGCACACACACAACCTTCCTAGAACTGTGCCATGGCTGTTCTACACCAACATCATTTCGGGCACTGCGACAATAAAATCCTCACAGTGTCTATGGATGTTAAGCATAAAGGAACTCTACAAACACCGATTCACAGCAAATGAAGATCGCTCATACACACAAATCTTACACATATATACCATACGCATACACACAGAACTGTTGAGAACAAATTTAAGTTGACAACGAAATCACGAAGCCAAATAAAATAGGGAACATCACAAATATATTCCTTGGAAATGTAGCATATGTGTTGCAAATATTTTAGCAGGCTGGGGTAATACAATTTCATCTTGAGAAACACCTAATTAAATAGTTTCAGTTGATAATTTCTAAGCCATATCACAGAATCCAGCCTGTGAATCTGTTTACAAGGGGAGTATAAAGGAAACCAATATAAAATGACTTCTATGTTTCTGCACCAACGCCATCGTGCTGGTATAATACCGAATCACTTTTCAGAGCTGGCTGAGCGTTAGGAGATTGATATTAGTAATTTGTATGGTCCCTTGGAGTTGGAGATTTTGAAGTTTAATTGTAGGTCCACACTCCTTATCCCAAAACCTCATAGGCTATTTTTATACCCAACCTCTCTGAATAAATCTACCGTAAAGAGTATTTACTAGAGCAAAGGAAAATGTTAGAATTGTGTAGTATTGAAACCACTGTGATAAATAGAGCATTTGCTCCTATGCTCTGTTTATCACAATGGTTTCAAGAAGTGACCATTACAGATGCATAAAAAGGCATATTTATGGAGGAATGGGTTATATTCAAAGAGTTAGTCCTCATTAAATAAATAAGAATCACACACACAAAGCCACAGATACAAAGCGCACATCAAACATTAAAACGAGTATTTATCTACCAAACCATGAAGTGTGACTACTCTCATTATTTATCAACCAAAACCTGTAGTGGGACTACTCTCATTATTTATTTTACAAAACCCTGTCGTGTGACTACTCTCATTATTCATCAACCAAACCCTGTCGTGTGACTACTCTCATTGTTTATCTACCAAACGCTGTCGTGTGACTACTCTCATTATTTATCTACCAAACGCTGTCGTGTGACTACTCTCATTATTTATCTACCAAACCATGTCGTGTGACTGCTCTCATTATTTATCTCCCAAAACCATGTAGTGTGACTACTCTTTTGAAATTGTCTCTTCGAGACGGTCCTATAGAGAGGTAAAAACGTAAAGTTTGGTCGATAAACAACGTAGCTATTCTTGTAAACATCCTGAACCAGTTGAATGTTGGGCATACATGTATGCAAACAGTTTAGTCCCAGATAAGAGGCCTCCTAGAGGAGTCTTCTGACCAGGGTATCCACTGTTTGTCATTCAAAATCTTCAAGTAATTTAACCCTTTGCCTGTACTATAGGAAGGTGAAACAGTGTAGCCATTTGAGAAAGTAAAGAAACACATGTTTCAAATTCCGTTAGCAAACAGAACGGATCCTGATCAGATGGCTCCTATAGGATTCCTCTGGCCTTGGTCTACACGGTTTGCATACGTATAAAAAAGAGTTATGTGAAGGAAATGGTACATCTTTACAGATTGAGTGCACTCTATAGTTAAACCATGATGGACTATTTCACTCTCATAATTAAGCGTTGAAAGGGTTAATGTCTCCATCTTAGCCTTGCTACTGCACGTGCACTTTTCCTTTTAACCCTTTCGGTGCCAAATTTCTAATTGTCGTCTGCAATCCAATTTTGTTAAATCATTCGGTGAAATAAAGAAATAAGATAAATAAATGCAACTATCAAAGGAATAAAGCACAGATATAGAAAAAAGTGCTTTAAACAAAAGGTGAAGTCCTGATCGCCTTGAAAGGGCGGCGTCTAATCGTGGACTGCACTATTTGCCGTGGTGCATTTTTGCGACATAGGCGGTGAAAGGGTTAAAGGTTTCAATGACCTGGTCTACATACCAATATTGTTCTCTACAGTTGCACTGTTGTAGCATTTAGTTTACTGTAAGAATGCCCAACATTTGAGAGCTTATAGCAAAGTGGGAACGGTACATTTTACATAATTCATTAACTGACTGCAAAAAAGGAATTCCCGCTAGGTTAATTGGCAATCTATTGCAACTGAATTGGCAAAACCCGTAGGTTTTGTTTACACGTTGAAATAGACACGTTTATCAATACTAAATGGATTGTGTATATTTAGAATATAATGTTTTGGGTAATTTAACTATTATTCATCATATGGTTATCTACAGTTTTATATTAGATACGTTCCGAGTAGTAATTTTGTACAAAATCACATTAAACAAGTCTTGGAAAATGTTATTTAATGAGCCTCCAGTGAGTTAAATAACAGTTTCCAAGACGAGTTCAATATCATTTTATACAAAGTTACCACAAACATCGAATTGTTTTTATCATATATACCTTATTTCGACTATTCAACTCAAATGCCGTTTTGGATAGGTCTTACATGTATATTTACACAATATATTGCGCGGTGTTTCTACATGACGTCACAGCTTATATTAATTTAATATAAGCTACAGATAACGGTGCGTACTCAAATACTAAAGTCGTCATTTCTCCACAATGCCCGATGTTGTGACACTCTTTAGAATCGTCTCGAAGAGACGATTCTAACGAGTGGTCACAGCATAGGGTTTGGGTGGAGCAATAAAGAGGTTATATTTGAAAATATTTTGATTTACGCATCTTATCTGGAGCTCTGAATTATTTATTAAACATGTGTAATATAGAGAATATCTATATTAACTCGAATACAATGGAGGAAATCTGATAAAATAATATATGACGCTCCGTTTTCTAGGGATCTGGTTATATGTCATTGCTGAGGTATGTTATTTTCTGATTTGGGTCTTCTCTGTTTGCAAAAATGTGAAAAATGCGGTTTATGGAGGAAACACTTAACCCTTACATAGTTGTTGAAAAGCATTGTCTGATTAACCCTTCGATTGCTATTCATGTCAATATACCTACCTGTAAATAGTGAAGACCCAGATGAGACAGCTCCTGCAGGAGCTGTCTCATCAGGGCCTGCACTATTTACAAGTTGATTGTACAACCAGTGCACTCCACAGCAGTGGTTGCACAGCGAAATACGTGTACACAGTGAAGATATATGTAATTATACAACAGGGCATGGGTAAAGAAGGAGAAATGTATTTTAAAACTCAGCAAGAGAAGGGTTTAATATGGATCTCGTGCAATATAATAATTCGAACAAGCTTTTGAGAAATCATTGATAAAATGTCAACCTGTTTGGATTCTGATGAGATGTGGAATTACTTGGCGTCTCATTTGGATTCAAACTGTTTGCTAATGTGGGTCGGTGACAGTTAGCGCGAGACTGGTTAGTGAGCTCAAATTAAGTTCCCTGTTTCTATCTTATACAGGTGTTTCTAAGGGTAGTATTTAGGAAACGGGTGCAAAAGCTTTTCTCTCCGCTTAACATCATCTTTCCGATTCCCTTTAACATCAATACAAGCAACTGAGAGCATGCTCCTGTAATCAACAGCTGTGACTACTAATCACATAAAGACGTATACACTGTTCACTCCAAATCCACACACCAGTTGTTTATTTCTTATTTACTTTTTCTCTAGCAGATGTTTTACTACAAAAATATTCCTTGCAGAGCATTTGACAGCTTACAATCAAGCGAGAGCGGTGGTTGCTACATTATTTATCAACAGACAGAAAAAATAATTTCCGGCATGTTAATTGACAAAAAATGGTAACTGAATTGGCAAACACTTCTGTTTGGTAAACACGATGGACCAAGGCATGTTTTCAATATTAAAATGATCTAGTAATATGGAGCCTGACCTTTGCCAAAAATCCAGACATGTAAACGTGCACTCGTAGACAATGAAATGTCGAAATGAACTTTTCGACGCTAAAATGTCGACCGTGACCATGCAAAACTAAC
Source organism: Azorinus chamasolen (assembly GCA_963576725.1). Taxonomy (NCBI): domain Eukaryota; kingdom Metazoa; phylum Mollusca; class Bivalvia; order Cardiida; family Solecurtidae; genus Azorinus; species Azorinus chamasolen. The sequence goes on along the minus strand of OY755251.1, from coordinate 5,554,430 downwards.
TGTGTACTTGCATTTGCGCAGATGCATTCTCGCGGTTTACATTTGTACTAATGTAAATTGTAAAAGCGAATTAGGAAAACATGGTTATGCCTTTCTTTTGACAAACGTTAACTCAATGTTTGAAGAATAAAACCATGACTTGTATAAATATCGTCGAGTTTCACGAGTTAGCGAAGTTACGTTGAAACGGTGCGAATGTGTTTTGGTCCGTTTCAAAACTACTTTCTCGAATGGAAAGTTGACAGTTACAAGTCTCGGTTTACAACTGTATACCATTTCTCACTTCCGTATAAGGTAAGTGTTACGGAGATTAACGGTCTGAAATAGACTCGCCCACGTGTACAAAACCGCCGCCCAAACTTTGCGCGTGTTCAGCTGACTTACTAGGTTTAAATCGATTAACTATAGTAGCAGGAAAATGCACAGGGTTTTAACGTGTATGACGTTATATATCGTCGACGTTCTTCTAAAATGTCGTATATCAATTCTGGCGCGATTTGTTTTCTTTCATTTGAAAGAGAGGAAATTCTCGATCGTCTAGTGAGTGTCTCGTTTTTGTAGCCAACCAGACGGCAATGTTATGTCATGTGATTCTATATCGTATAATTATTGGTTATTTGATTTGTTCTTCTAAAATGTCGTATGTGGAGGAGAGCTGCTGCGAATTCAGGTGTCGTTGTCATTCGGACTAATATTTTCGGAATTAAATGGAGGAATTGAAAGTACGCATGCCTTCTGTGATAAAACAACTCAATTAATGTACGATAATCATCTTTTATTTTTCAGAATTCGAAAGAAACATTGACATTCCAAATTGCCGTATAACAAAGTGCAAGTCGTTTTTCAAATTCGTAAATGTCGACGTATTATATCTCTATGCAACACTATTCAAGTTCTAAAGGTCGTATATTGCCGCACAAAAAAAATCTAAGGGCCACAGACACAGAAACATAAGGACCACAGACACACAAGTGACGTGCATAAACATGTAAAAAATGTCTCCTTATGATTTGTGCCGATTTTGAGAACAGTAACTCAACAAACACAGAAATGAATGTATTTTTCGTTTTTCTCAAAACATGCAAACTTGACATACGACATTATAGAAGAACGTCGACGATATGACATTTTAAACTGACTCTAGTTCAACCCTGCCTCAGCGCCTCTTTTATACACAACAAGCATGCCAGAGAAGGACATTAAACTGTAAGTGATTGATATACACAAGTAACAAAACCTATTTAGAGGTAACTACATGTATTCCGTTTTCTTACCATTATTAATAAGTAACAGAATACTTAACCCAATTTAACCCTTTCGCTTCCAAGCTCTGTCGTCTGCTATAAATTTTCAGTGTTTTTATTTTCTTCATTTTTGTTTCAAAAACATAGTAACAGTAACAAACAGTTTGGATCCTGATGAGACGCCGAGTTACTCGGCGTCTCATCTGGATCCAAACTGTTTGCATGTGATATCATAGACCCGTCATTGTGGCACGGAAGGGGTTACTATAATTATTCCAACTTTCCTTATAAACAGTTTAAATGTTGTAACGCCACTTTACACTCGTAACGACACCTGTAGATCTGTGTTTTCTCTGTTTGCAAATGTGTGGAAAAGTGTTTATATGAGAGAAAGGGTTAATCTTGCAGGTTTTCAACATTGCAAACAGGAGCTTAACCATTTACTCAATACATACGCCTTTCTTCACCTTTGCAAACAAAATAGACCCAGATCTGTTCTGTTTGCTTATGAAACAGTATACAATGTTTGTTATAGCCAAAACTGCCTGTGTCCACATGCAGTTATAATAATTAACCCTTTCGCTGCCAATGTCGCATCTGTCAATACCTATGCAAATAGTTTGGATCAAGATGCGACTCCGAGTAACTCGGCGTCTCATCAGGATCCAAACTGTTTGTGACTGTTACTATTTTATGAAACGAAAACAAATAAAAAAAATGAAAATTGTAGCAGACGACAAAGTTTGCAAACGACAAAAGTTGGCAGCGAAAGGGCTAATCTAATTAATATTTATCATTTAATTATTTCTTACATGAATATTCTTGGAAAAGATGTTAAAACCCTTTACTCCATGAACATTCATGTAAGCAATACAGACATCATGACTATTAATTAGACTAAATTGTTATAATAGCACATGGACACAGTAAGTTTTGGCCATGCCAAAATTTCTAGAATCAAAATATCATAAGCAAACAGAGCAGACCCTGAGCAGACGGCTCCTATAGGAACCGTCTGATCTGAGTCTACTCTGTTTGTAAAGGCGTAGAAAGGCGCATTTATGGAGTAAAGGGTTAAGGACACGAAGTCTTTGTCTTGCTAATCTCCTGTATGTTGGAGGTGTTTTCAAAGGTTCAGGCAGCAAATATATTATTTGACAATATCTTCAGTATGAACGCTTTACTCCATCGTACGTCATGCCTTTTCATGCCTTTGCAAACAAAGCAGACTCAGATTAGATGGATCCTGATCCGGGTCTGTTCTGTTTGCTTATGAAATTATAACGGATTCAATAAAATCCAAACACCCTGTGTCAGGGTTTGTTTTGTTTACTTATGAAATTATAACGGATTCTATAAAATCCAAAATGCTGTGTTCATGTACTGTTATAATTATTCAGCTAATAAATCGAACAATTCCTGTGTCTATGGCCATTATAAAACCTAATCGAATCTATATTCATGATGTCATTATTTCTCACATCAATGTTTATGGGGTAAAAGGCAGTCAATGAGAGTCTTAATTCCCTTTTTGTGCAATCATTGAAATATGATGTAAATGACGTGGTTTCATATTTCATACATGTTTATTGTTTCCAGTGTTATATTCAAGTGTGAATGTAATCTACGCCTTGTAATTATATTTTATACTGAAAAAGATTTATCTAAGCTAATTCACACTCGGTGAGTAATCAATCAATCAATCAATCAATCAATCAATCAATCAATCAATCAATCAATCAATCAGCCAATCAGTCAATCAAATCAATGAGTATCATATAACTTGGACCCTGATAAGATGCTGTGTATTCTTCATATAAACATATTTCCACGCATTTGCAAACAGAGTAGAGCCATATCAGACAGCTCCTATAGGAGCCATCTGAGCCGGGCGTGCTTAGTATGCTAATGAAATCTGAAAGATCTGTTTATTTACTGTCTGAAGTGGCTACAATTCTCCACCTTCCATATTTCCTTATAACTATTCTGTCCATGAATATTCAGTAAGGTATTGAAATTTGAAATAAACCTAGAACAAGGAAAGGGTTTAACCTGGATCAAATTTGATTGCAAATGCAAAAACGAACAAGATAATCGGGGAGAATGTAACAGAACAGTCACGTTCTACGTGAGTGTTACTTTACTGACGGTAATTTATGGCCTTAGATTTATTCTGTAGTCGTTAATTTTAATTAATTACCATTTCCCATTTAATTAATTAAATGAATTTGATTTTAACAACGGTCTTAAATATGGCAACAGCGTAGTAAATCAGTCATGTTAAAGTACATTTTAATTAAAGAATTTCTTATTTGTTTACAGCTTTGATTTAGCCCTTATATCGCTGTGAAAATGGGAATTGGTGTAATTTTGAATTCTATCAAGATTTTGACTAAATATTAACTGAATGTAAAAACGTTTGGATCCTGATCAACTACAGTTTCTGCAAATGGTAAACATTTCCTTGTTCAAGTTGCCGTCACATATAAACTCAACTATTCAACCCTTAATTTCATTAATATTATATTTAGAAAATAATGTAGCCGTGCAGATTAAGTATATTAATTTTAATTACATGTATGGCAAACGAACAGTGAAATATTTGATCAGAAACTGCAGTATTACATCTGTATTAATTAACCTTTAGCCTGCTGAGCAAATTATTTTTTAAGAATTTTTCACCTACTCCATTTTCAAATTTCAAGCTATAATCAATATGTCTACCAAAATGCAATCAGTGTATCAAACAGTTTGGATCCTGATGAGACACCGAGTTACCCGGCGTCTCATCTGGATCCAAACTGTTTGCATAGGTATTCACTCATCCGCCCATAGCAGGATAAAGGTAAATAAGCAAACAACGTAGACCCTGATCAGATGGCTCCTACATGATCCGTCTGATCTGGGTCTACTCTGTTTGCAAACGCATTAAAAAGCGAATCTATTGAGTAAAGGCTTAAACGTATACTATCATTGTTACTTAATGAATATATATCAGATAAACGGATAAACACATCCTTGCTTAGACATTATACGACCATAATAGAGAGGTTTTATCTGAGCAGTAGATAAAGATGTGTATGCAAATACTAAACCATCATTTCTCCACCGAACCTTATGCTGGTATCACTCTTTAAAATCGCCTTTTCGAGACGATTCTAAAGAGTGGTCACAAAAAGGGTTTGGTGGAGAAATAAAGGAATTATTATTAAAAAATGTTTTAATTTACGCATCTTATCTGTGCCTCTGAGTTTTATTGTATGTGTCTTAAGTGGAATGTCTAATGGCTTTCTGCGAATGGTGTAACGATCTGAAGCCCATTAATGGTAGTTATCATATTTGTTGGGACATTTATCGTTCCCTGAAACTGGTGCATTTATCTAGAACATTACCATTAAAACTGCATTTACCAAGTTTTAATATCCATTCATATCCTTTACCCTGCCGATATCGACCTAACTATCAGTTATAAATAGCTTAGATCCAGATGTTTCGCCGAGTAACTTCAAACTGTTTGACACCCAATTATTTCTAAAAATCTTCGCACTTTACTTCATGAATATTCATTAACCCTTCGCTTGTTGAATTTTAAAACACATTTCTCCTTCTTTACCCATGCCCTGTTGTATAATTACATATATCTTCACTGTGTACAAGTATTTCGCTGTGCAATCACTGATGTGGAGAGCACTGGTTGCACAATCAACTTGTAAATAGTGCAGACCCTGATGAGACAGCTCCTGCAGGAGCTGTCTCATCTGGGTCTACACTATTTACAGGAATGTCTATTGACGTGAATAGCAAGCGAAGGGTTAAGAAATAACGGCATCGTAGAATTTAATTAAACATGGATAGATGAAACTGTAGCCATTGCAGAAACTGTAAAAACACATCGTTGTTATTTCACAAACAAACAGAACAGACCCTGATCAGACGGCCCCTACAGGGTCTAGTCTGTTTATAAAAGCGTTTAAAGGAGCATTTGTGAAGTAAATGTTTAAAGGAATTGGAAGTAAACAGAACTTGTGACAGTTGTGAGTTTGAACTGATGTTTGTTTCACAGCATTATAAGGGTAACTGGTGAATGTAGTTTCAAATTTGGAAAGTAATAGTCACTGTGGAAAGAATGGTTTCTATATATCAGATCTTGTTCTTGTAATTGTTCACTTAAGCAATGTTCTCCCATTATATAAAAAGTAAACTACAGTTGAAATACGATATAACTCGGATAAGTCGAACTTCAGAATAACTTGAACTTAAAGTGCGGTCCTTCCAACATTTACAACACAGAATTGTTCTAAAATAAATAACTACACATATCTAAAAACACATGCGACAGCTTAATGCATGCCGAAAGTAACGCTCCTGCATGAGCTTTCAGCATTACTTTAGACCTGCAGTAAGCTGTGAATTTGAGATAGTATCCAGATAAGAATTAGGATGACTCGAACTAATTGTTATGGTCCCTTGAAGTTCAACTGTAGATCAAATGGAAATATATTCTGAAAATGGGTGATCCTTCGAAAGCAAAAGTAGAAATGCAAAAGGAGAAAATTGCAGACTCGGTTTTATTGAGTCTATTCATGAGTAGTAATTAAAAGTGCAACACCACTCGCGCCCCCTAGCACCGGCTTAAGCAGTATTCAATTTTCAAAACCAATAACATCAAAACTAATTATCCCGATGGACCAGAAAATATAACAACACTGAGAATGAAGTACGGGGCGACTTTTTACGTTGGAAAGTTGGAGTCCATTTATTTTCTTATTGGACTTTCAGCAATACAATAGTGCGTTGGGCAAGCTCGTTAAAATCGATTGGTTGACAGTGATAGTCTCTACGTGCGACGCGTGTTTAAACTGCCTACAATTGTATAAATTATTTGTTTATAGGCTGAAAAGAAGTATATGGCAAGCAAACCGATCAATTTAACGCTGAAGAAGACATAGCGGTCAAGTGTTTGATGTCGAAGTGTTATTCCCCGATGTATGTGTATTTATATGCCGATAATATTGTGTTGTAAGCAAAACCAAACATCAACAAAATGGTTTATTTGTATCACAGAGACCATCTTCCTAAGAATTGAACATAACCAACAACGTTTTATAATTGTATTGAAAATACGTGATTATTGTAGAGCAAACTGTACGCAAACTGTGAAGACCGTTCATAATGCGTCTTCTCAGTATTGTCTGTGATGCAATCTGGGTCCATGCTTATAAAGCTTTTAGTTGAGTCTGAGTTTCGTTCTCAAGCTTTTGATTGGTCAGATTTGAGTTATCAAGCTTTTGATTGGTCAGATTTGAGCCAAAGGCTCAAATCTGACCAATCAAAAACTTGAGAACGAAATCAGACTCAACTAAACGTTTTATAAGCATGGACCCTGTATGTAGATGTCGTAAAAGGCAACGTGCCTATTAAATGATGCGTTTTAGAAATGTGTAAAATAGAATTATTTTTTTTAAATAATAACTATTTTTAGCTGCCAGTGACGAATATGTGATTACCCATGCAAACAGTTTTGATCCAAATGAGACACCGAGGAACTCGGCTTCTCATCAAGCCAACACTTAACCCATTACCCCATAAGCTATTTTATATCCAACCTCTTTTAATAAATCTACAGAAAAGGAGCATTTACTAGAGAAAAGGACTTTGTTGAGAATAGTGTAGTTTGGAAATCATTTCCTGTGGAAAAAATGCTCTGTTTTATCACAATGGTTTCAAAAGCGTCAAACAATGGTTATAGAGACGTCAAAAGGTGTCAATATGAGGGAATGGGTTAACTCATTCTCCCCATGGCTATTTTTAGACCCAACCTCTCTGAATAAATCTACCAAAAAGGCGCATTAACTATAGAAAATGAGAATTTTAAAATTCTGTAGTTTTGAAACCAGTGTCTTAATAGAGCATTTGCTTATATGGAGCTAATGCTCTATTTATCACAATGGTTTCAAAAAGTGACTTTTGCAGAGACGCCAAAAGGCGTCAGTAGGAGAGAATGAGTTATGTGTTATGCTTATGATTTTATAATAAAATGTTTTCGCAACATTGCAATCATTTGAACAATAATTTGATGTAAACCATTAATCTGTATTAGGATACAATTGTTTTTCAGGATAATCTTCCCAAATGGTCAAACAGTATGATTTCAATTCATTTGATTTACAAAATTATCATTGATTCACAGATCTGTTTTGCGACATATGTGTAACTCTTTTTCGGATATAGTGGTCATACAATTGCTTAACCCTTCCCTTCGTTGAATCTCTAATGCCTGACGGTAGAGCATTCCAAAGTTTTGGAGCTGCATACATGAAATTTCTCTCACCGTATTTTACCTTCAGACCTTTTAGCACAACCAACGACAATGATCTACTTACTGACCTTAACGTTCTGCGCGGCCTGTACACGTCAATCATGTCGACAATGTAATTGGGAGATTCACTGTGCATGGCTTTATACGTAAGTGTCACAAATTTGAATTCAATCCGATATTGAACCGGAAGCCAGTGAAGTTCCTTCAAAACCGGCGTGGTATGGTTATATCGAGGAGTTCTGGTTACGATGCGGGCTGCTGTGTTTTGCACTCTTTCAAATTTCCGCAGTGAGGTGTTTGAAATTCCATGCAGCAGTGAAGTGCAGTAGTCTATTTTTGATGTAACAAGAGAGTTCACCATGGTAGCATCAAGTGAGAGGTACTTTCTTATATGGCCTATTTGCCGGAGCTGTGCATAACAAGACCTACACACGGAATTGACATGTGATGTCATATCCATTTGTGAATCGAGCCATGCACCGAGATTCTTTATACACAAAGATGGTCTGATTTTAGAGGGTCCTGCTTGCACATTAACCTCTGCAGATAATTCTCTGTTTTTGTATGAAACAAGATGGCCTCAGTTTTGTCAGTTTTGTTCTGGTGCAGGATACAGAGAAACTCGAGTGCGATGCCCTACTATTATTATCTCGAGAGTTTCTCTGGTTCTTTTAGATGTCCTGTGTAAACCATTGATACATCGGATCCCGGTTTATAGTCTCTTCCGAAGGACTGTGATAACCTATGTATGTACCGTGCCCATAATAGGGATATGGAAAACAGTATATACTCGGATAGAGAGCTCCTAAATGAACACTATGGTCAGGACGTGAACAGTTTGCCTCAGATATATTTTAAGATAACATTTACAAACGAATTCTTGCAGATACATCCCTTCAAATAAAAACTGGATTGGTCCAGTGTACATGTTTGGGCAAGTGCACTTTCCCTCATATAAACGCTTGGTCACACATTTGCATACAGAGTAGACCCGACTGACCAGGGTCTTCTATGTTTTCAAATGAATTTATAACAGTTCTAGATGAACAGTATCGACCAATACTACAGCATTCTATGTACATACGCCATTATAACAGTTCAGCTAAAAATATTCATTATGCTATTATTTCTTAAATGAATATGCAACAGGGAAAATGTTAACAGTATCTTTCCTATAAACGCATTTTCACGTATTTGCAAACAGGGTGGACCCAGATCAGACGGCTCCCATACGAGCCGTCTGATCAGTGTCTGCTCTTGTTTGCAAATTTAAATTGATAGATCTGGTTCGTTACTTTCTAAAATGGCTACAATGTTCCACCTTCCACATTTCATTATAGCTATTTTGTTCATGAATATTCCGAAGGTACTGACATTTAGACTGTGATAAGTGCTTTTGAAACAAAAGGTAATCTAGAAATGTGTCCATAAGACACTGATTACCCCCTCCCCGCTTCAGATTTTTTGTCATAGAAAGTAAGGGCCATAATCATGCTTGAAACGACTGAAGCGATTTATGCCATTTCGCAAATAAAGGGCTGCGATTTACTGACTGAAGCGATTTACATGGCTGTCGAACTTAATGGTCACAAACATGTGTGTAAAGTTTGGTCAGGATTGGAAAAACTTTCCGAGAAAGAGTCCAGACAATATATTTTTAAGTCATTGTTGCAAATAAAGGACCGTAACTCCTAAACGACTAAAGCGATTTACATGGTTATCAAATTTTACCAAGATATCATGACCAAAAACATGTGTGTAAAGTTTGGTGTGGATTGGACAAATACTTTCTAAGAAAGAGCCCGGACAAATTCTTCTAGATATACGGACGGACGTATGGACGTACGGACAAGAGCAACCGTATATGCCACCACTTTGCCGGGGCATAAAAAAATAGACAATGACAATTGGAGCCGACGACAAATTTGTAGACGGCACTACGGCGGCAATGCAGCTTATTTTCCCGTAATTCTGTACCGCATACGTGTAATATAGCACGCAAATTACGCAAGCAAGTAGAATAACAGTCCTATATATTCACCTGCGTGTTGACAGAATTCATTGAAACATTGCCATCCACACCCGTCAACAAAGCATAAATAAAAATGACGCATGGTTAAGGAGTCCATTTAATTAGAAACACAATAAACAGTATTGTTTTCGTTTCCATCCTTATTTCTTCTATATTAGAAAAACAATAGTTATGCAATACTCATGTTCGCCAATAAAATAGCTTAGCTTTATTTAGGGATTAACTGACTTATTTTTTATAAAGGATGGTATGTTGAAAAAAATGTGTCTGGTCTACTACAATTGTATTCATTTTCGAGTCATCAACCATTTCTCTGTTGAAAATTCATGTAATAAATATAAACGATATTACGAATATTCAGCTTGGTTTTATAATGGTATATGTACACAGTACAAGTATTGCTGTTTTTGGTAGAAACTGTACATTCAGATCTATTGTAATTTCTTAACCCATTCCCTCATATAAACGTGTTTTCACGCATTTGCAAACAGAGTAGACCCAGATCAGACGGCTCCTAGAGGAGCCGTCTGATCAGGGTCTGCTCTGTTCGCTACTGGAATTTGATAGTTTTGCTTCTTACTTTCTAAAATGGCTACAATGTTCCACCTCTATTGATTTATAACTGTTCAGACCATGAATAGTCAGTAGGTATTGAAATTTGAAATAAACATAGAACAGGGACAGGGTTAAACAAGCAGAGCAGGTCTTACTGAGACGGTTCTTACTGACGCGGCACTTACTGGAGCGGTCTGCGCTTGACTTACTTTGTTTTCAAAGGCATGAACAAGGGTTTGCATGAAGAAAATGGTCAAATATTCTGAGAATATATTGACCGATTTTGAAACAGCTGGGGTCCTGATGTGACGCCGAGTCAGGAAAGTTGCACTTACCAGGCGAAGGGTTAATGCACATTTTCAAGAATCCGTAATATTAAGATTACGTATGTCTTTTATTTGGCTTCCTGATATTCTGCTAGGATCTGAGGAGTAGAGGTGAATGTTCGCACCGCCAAACAGGATTATAGAGTTTTCAGTATCTGTTCAGAAGCGATTATATATTGCAATGTTATCAACATTTAGCTTGCTGAGCAAATAATGTTTACAGAATATTTCACATTTACTACATTTTCAAAATTCAAGCTATAATCAATTTGTCTACCAAAATACAATCAGGGTATCAAACAGTTTGGATTCTGATGAGATGCCGAGATCTGGATCCAAAATGTTTGCATAAATATCCACTCATTCGCCAAGAGCAGGCTAAAGGTTAAACATGCTTCTATTTTATAGAGTATATGTTGTCCTCAATCCTAAACCATGCAAAATGCATCTAACTTCAGGTATGTTGAAACAGGTCGAATACAAGCGTAAAAATATATATATTTAACCCTTTCCCTGCTAAATATTTGCATATTAAGAAATAATGACATCATGAATATGTTTTTGTTTATAATAGCATACAAATACATGATATTTTGGCTCTGACTGAAACTGTAGAATCAGATGTATATTATACCATAAGTAAACAGAGCAGACACTGATCAGACGGCTCCTGTCGTCTAATTTTGATTTACCCTGTTTGCAAATGCGTGAAAAAAGCGTTTATATGCATGGGAGAGTGAGTGGTATTGACCGACTTTTGTTCTTTCATATTGAGAGTGAGTGGTATTGACCGACTTTTGTTCTTTCATATTTCAGTTAACATGAAATCTAGCGGTCTTAGGACCGAAACATTACATGTACACAAAACCTGTCGGCCCAATCTGCAGAAACCATGGACTTGAGCACCACTTTTATGCCGATGACTCGCAGTTATGCATATCATTTAAGCCAAAGGACATTTCCTGTCAGCAAGTCGCCTTAACACGAGTTGAGGACTGTCTAAAAAGTATAGTCTCTTGGATGCACCAGAACATGCTGAAGCTCAATACCGAAAAATCTGAAGTCATCCTGTTCCACACAAAAAACACAACAGTACCTGAAGACAAGACATTCATGTACAAGTAGGATCCTCTAAAATCAAACAATCGCTGTGTAAGGCTTGATTCACAAACGGATATGACACGCACGTGAATTCCGTGTGTAGATCTAGTTACGCACAGCTCCGGCAAATATGGCATATAAGACAATACCTGTCACCTGATGCAACCAAGACTTTGGTAAACTGCCTGGTTACATCAAAACTTGACTACTGCAACTCATTGATGCATGGAATTTCAAAAAGCACACTGCGGAAACTTCAAAGGGTGCAAACCACAGCAGCCCGTATCATAACAAAGACTTCTCGATATAATCATATCACTCCAGTTTTATAAGAACTTCACTGGCGTCCGGTTCAACATCGGATCGAATTCAAAATTTTGACACTTACCTACAAAGCCATGCACAATGAACCCAAAGTACATTGTCGACATGATTGACGTGTACAGGCCTCGCAGAGAGTTAAGGTCAGCATGTAGTTCAGTGTCGTTGGTTGTACCAAGAAGTCGTATGGTAAAATACAGGGATAGGAGTGTCATGCATGCAGCTCCGCAACTTTGGAATGCTCTACCGTCAGGCATCAGAGACGCCAGCTCACTGGCATCTTTTAAAAATATTTGAAAACGCATTTCTTCAACCTATTTTACTAGGGCATTAATAGGACAAGAAAACATAGCTAATAATTATCAGTTATGATCACTGCTGCCTTAGCCACGGAGTGTCGACCCTGCCATTCCCTTATATTTACATTTGCCCTGCAACGTCCTTATATAACCTTATTCTAAAAAGAAAGTTGCATTTTCCCATGAACGTTCATTTCAATACCGGATCCGTTGAAATATAAGAAATACAATGGAATATAAATATAAGAAATAAATGACGTGCTCCCGGTGTTCATGAGGTTATGCACTAACTTCGGGCTTCACTAACTTTGCTCGTAAAGCTATGCGTTGCATAACCTCATGAACACCGGAAGCACGTCATTCATTTCTTAAGTGACTGTCGGTCCATTTTCGAATCCCTCTCCTTTTGAACATTTCCTACTTGCAAAATATTGGTTGAGGAGTACCCTGTCAGTTATATTAGTTGAGCACTTGTGGGTGCTTGGTGTGTGTCTGGTGTTGTGCAGGGTGATGGATATTGATTGTAGGGATAGCCTCTGATCTCTTTGAAATCGTCTGGTTTGCGGCTCGGGACGGCATTGTGTGCCTCATTTCAGTGTCAATTGAACTGATTTTATGATGCTCCTTCGCCAAATTTGCATACTGGGTGTATTTATTGTTGGGTTTTGTAATGTTTGTATTAAATTATGTAGTTTATATGCATTAGCTACAAAAATGACCTAGTCTGTCTGTTAATAAGTAATATCTGATGTATAGTGTTGTATGCCAATCCAGGGGTGGTTCTGGGTTGTAAATGTATGGCGTACCGACACTGTACATACATATAATATTTCATTAAAGTTTGAGTGATATGCGTGGGCCGACACAATATAGTCACAGTATGCGTCTATGTCCTGTAATTTACGGACATAAGAACGTACAGAAAAGAATGATTTTGATTTTCTTTTTGTTCTGTGATCTTAAAACTAATTCCATTTGTTATATTTTTATCGATATCTCTATCTTAAATTTAATTTGTTTTAAATAGTCTGTAAGCATTATATATACTCATTTTTGTGCATGCAAATTATTTTTGTGAAGCGCATTTGAACGCACATACCCTGTATATAAATGTGGTATTGTCCTGTTTTATTAACCTGTCAAATTTGAATATTCCTACGTCACTGAAAGGATATATTTAGCTTGGGTAAACCTGTGTTTCAAACGTTTTTCACGAGATTCACAATAAATATACAGGTACTTGAATAAGCCAAGTAGGAAAGCTTTTATTAGCGGAAACAATCGATATCAACCGAAGCTATATATGGTGTGTTCAGCAAGCGTATAATTTGACAGGTTAATAAAACAGGACAATATAATAATAATAATAATAATAATAATAATAATAATAATAATTGCCTTACATACAGTACATGTGGAAAAAACAGTCAAACATGGAGAGCAACTCAGAATAGCACATGTCACCAACATTCATCAAGCGAAAAACAGCACAATTTCAAGACAAAACGTGACGGAACGTACATCAAACCATAAAACATTAACCATATAAATTATTATTTGACCAATTACATTTGTAAAACAAGAACTGTCCGCGCCCACCACGTTTTTAGTGTTGGATAGTGTAGTGGATGCCATAACTATTTGTGTCATTTAAATTAGATCTTTGACCTCGAACGGTGACCTTGGATCAAATAGGTTCCCCTTGTAATAGTAAACATGCATACCAAATTTGAACCAAATATCTTTGACAGTTTCTGAGACATTGACTTTAGATAAAACTTAACCAATAAAGTGGAGACAAGGGCATAACTATGGCAAAAATAATTTTAGGGTTACCTGCCCTTGTGAAATGGTTTCCCTTGCGATAGCAAATATGCATATCAATTTTTAACCAGATATCTTTGACAGTTTCTGAGGCATGTACCTTAACATAAAACTTAACCAATAAAGTCGGGAAAAGGGCATAACGATGGCAAAAATAATTTTACGATTACCTGCCCTTGTGAAATGGTTTCCCTTGTGATAGTAAACATGCATATCAAATTTTGACGAAATATCTTTGGACGGTTTCTGAGAAATGGACCTTAACAAAATGATTAGCCGACGCCGACGAGAGGGTCATGGCAAAAGCTCCACTTTTAGAAAAAGTGGGCCTAAAATGGCTATGCTATCTCTAGCAACAACATATACTGCTCAAAATTTGACAAGGGTCAATGATATAATCTTACATGTTTCATTGATTGAAGAAATATACCATTAAAAGTTATACTGTAGGCAGTACATACATGTAAATGAAGTGTTTACATGTATACACAGTGGCTACTTGCTAGCATAGTGGAAATACATTAGAAATGATTAAAACAATCCTAATTTTGAAAGGTTTGAAGGTGTAACATATATTATGAAATACCTTATATCCTAGACAATGTAATAACAGTACGTAGAACATATTCAGGCCTTTTTATCTTTGAAAGCAAATGTCGTCCCTGTTCTATGTTTATTACAAATTCCATTAACTTCTGAATATTCATGGACAAACTATCATAATAAAATATGGAAGGTAAAACATTGTAGCCATTTTCGAAAGTATAGAAACTGATATATCAAATTACATTAGCAAACAGAGCAGACCCTGATCAGACGGCTGCTATAGGAGCCGTCTGATCTAGGTCTACTCTGTTTGAAGATGCGTCAAAAACACGTTTATATGTTGTAACGGGTTTATTCAGATCGAAACTGGTGCAGAAAGCTCCTATGGCAGCGATACTAAGGTATAAAAATATCCTCGAACAGATTTGTAAATCATCTGTTTTGCAAACATTTTAAGGAGAATCCCAGGATGAATTGACAACAATGGAGGCAAAGGTTCGGCAAATCGTAGTTTGCCATTTAAATAACAAATATCGGAAAACTCATTTTTAGACACGAGGCAAGACGGCTAAATGTCATCTGGTGTTTCTTTCTGCAAACATATCGGTGAGTCTGCTTCAGATAAATATATTTCTGCAGGACATGGGAATGTTCAGTCCTATTCTTTCTAAAAATGTTCCAAGATAATTTCCATTAATTGTTATTTATGTTTTTCTTTGAAGACTCGGTCTCCTGGTAAAGACATATTCCAAAAATACTCTTAATTTCACCTTAGTTTCACGTTACGTACATCAAAAAATTACACTATCACACAAGTGTGAGGACAATTACAGATATTCTTCGAATACCTATTTTCACACGGGTCTGTGCATTAGCACTATCCCTGTTAAACAGTCATGTAAGAAATAATGGTATCGTGAATAATTATTTGGTTAGTTTTTATGCCTCAGCCTTAGGCGATCGGAGCATTAAATTTACCCTTGCTCGCACGTGCAGAAGCACGCAGGGTATGCTGGAATTCTTTGATATTTGATTTGAAGCATAATCATAGAGAGTTGAATCATGTCTCCCATTTTCAGGTTTGTCGTTCTTCTACTTCCTGTTTGCCGACACTTTGATTGAATTTTGGTGATTGTTTAATGACAAAACTTTTCGTCAAGGATTTCTTGGATTGTGTATGCTGGAATACATGTAATCTGATATTTGGTCTGATGCATTATCATAGTTAGGTGTACCGTGTCTCCCCTTTTAACCCTTCGCTTGCTATTCACGTCAATATACCTACCTGTATATAGTGAAGACCCAGATGAGACAGCTCCTGCAGGAGCTGTCTCATCAGGGTCTGTACTATTTACAAGTTGATTGTGCAACCAGTACACTCCACAGCAGTGATTGCACAGCGAAATACTTATACACAGTGAAGATATATGTAATTATACAACAGGGCATAGGTAAAGAAGGAGAAATGTATTTTAAAATTCATCAAGCGAAGGGTTAAGGTATGTCGTTCTTCTACTTCCTGTTGGCCGACACTTTGAATTTTTGTTATTGTTTAATGACAAACAAATGTTTTCAAAGATTTCTTGGCTTGTGTATGCTGGTATGATTTGACATTTGATCTGTTTACCGACACTTTCATTGAATCCTGGTTATGGTAATATTATTAGTTATTTGTAATAGTAGCATATACGGAAAATATTACCTTACAGTAAATTATTGTGTCGCATGACTTTTGCAGGGACGACCTATAGAGATGGCTATCTGTCTTGTGTCGTCGTCCATATTAATTTATAGAAAAAATTATGCACGAGACAAACGTGCAAACCGTAAGTCAATCAATGTTAATGCAATTTAAAAAAATGACATTATTTTATTATTATTACTTTTTGTATTATTATTTTTGTATTGTATTATTTTATAATGGCATATGTACCGATGGGAATGTGGGATTAACAGCAATGATAGAGTCATATTTATCATAACTTTGTAGGCAAAAAGAGGAGACTCAGATCTGATCTTGGTCTACTCTGGTTGCAGTGGTGTGAAAAGATATATGAAGGAAAGGGTTAAGCACCCAGTTTCATTTAAGGTCGGTGTTCTGAGTTTTAATATATATTGAAATAGGTCAATATTCTCATGGCTAGCTCGTCTTATGTTTTACATCATTTGGCAATGCGTGACAATTTTAGTGTCGCAGTGCCCCATAAACGATGTGTGGTGTGGGTCAGGCAAAGAATCGGTCTATAAAGGTTGTGTGCGAGAGCGCATTTCATTTGTGTTTCTGTTGTTGCTGTGAACTGTCGTGTGTACTTTTCAAATGTATTACACGACTTCTATTCTATTTTGACTAGTATATTTAAACTACATTAAAACCTCTCTATAACGGCCACGAATTTACATAAAGTATTTTGTGGCAAAGGCAGGTGGCTGCTTAAAGCAAGGTGAAAGTAAAACAGAACGCTCCTATAGGAGCGTTCTGTTTTACTTTCACCTTGCTTTAAGCAGCCATCTGCCCTAAATACCAAATAATTAACACAATTTAGTGGCCGTTATAGAGAGGTTTTACTATACCAACTAATTAACACAACTTAGTGGCCGTTATAGAGATGTTTTACTGTAATTTAGTGGCCGTTATAGAGAGGTTTTACTGTACTTGGATTGTAACTAGGATCCTGACGAGACACAAGATGTTTGAAACTCGGTCAATAGTTTCTCAAAAATTTGATCGAATCGGAAATAGATGCAATGTTCCGCACATTAGAGGCTGGACATGAGAATAGTTACATGCATTTTCTTTTTCTCCGCTACATGTACATTTTTTTAAAACAGTGATACACTGTTGCAATTATTTTACGAGTAGATGTTGAATAATTCAAAAGAAAATAAGGGGTCAGTGCAAGATGGTACCCAAGTCCATTTTTGGAAAAGTGGAGAAAATCACATTTTTGTGAAAGTTTGGGTTAAGTGTGACACAATTTTAAAAATTTCAACGATTGACGATTTACCATTTATATGTGAAACTACTGAAATTGTGGGAATGTTTAAGTGTGTTAATAAACGATTAATTGTAAAAATACTGTTTTTAATTAATTATGTTTAGGCAAAATGGGACCTAAGTCCAATTATATTTAGGCAAACTTTGTATTTTCCTTTCTTTTCATACATTTGTTGAGGTTAATTCTTCAATTTTGCAACATAATATTAATTTCTGTAACTGAAATCCATAAATTTAGTAATAAATACTAACCGGAATATTCTAAAACACTCAAAATTCAGGCAGTTAGTTTTAGTATGTCCAATCTACTATGTATTCCATGTATTTATGTGCATATGCAACAAAGGTCCTAAATCCATCTTGGAGATAGCATGTAATATTCTTGTGAACACCATTTTTCCTGTTTAAACGTAAATATCACACATTTTTGGAACGTTATCATGAGGAGAAAGTTGAATCCATGCTACAGTGGTCCTAACTCCATTTTTAAAAAAAACAAAATGGAGTAAGGTACCATCTTGCACTGATTTCGTATATCATCACTAACCTGAAGCGAAATGTGTCTGATATACTAATCTCATTTCCCTCCTTCTCTTTACATTCGAAAATAGACCAGAGCCCGAGGTTAAAACATTTTGATTTAGCTTGAACTCATGTTTAACCCATTTATCTCCATATTATGAAGCCATTCCCTCCTATTGACGCATTTGACGCCTCTGTAACAGTCCCCTTTTGAAACCATTGTGATAAATAGAGCATTTGCTTCATAGGAGCACATGCTCTATTTATCACTATGGTTTCAAAACTACAATTCTAAAAATTTCCCTTTTTTCTAGTAGATGGTCCTTTTCGGTAGATTTATTCAAAGGGAATGGGTCTAAAACTAGTCTAGGAGGGATTGAGTTAAAGTAAAGCACGTCCAGATCTTACTTTGAAACCAATCCATTCTTCATGTGGAAAGGGCACAGCAAACAAAACATTTGCTGGAATAAGTCGTTGGAAATCGGTGGTACTCAACAGAAGTCCTGTAGAATCTGGTAGAGTTCAGTATAGTCGGATAGAGTCCGGAGAATTTTAACCCTTCGCCTGCTATTCACGTCAATATACCTACCTTTAAATAGTGAAGACCCAGATGAGACAGCTCCTGCAGTATCCTGCACTATTTACAAGTTGATTGTGCAACCAGTGCACCCCACAACAGTGATTGCACAGCGAAATACTTGTACACAGTGAAGATATATGTAATAATACAACAAGGCATGAGTAAAGAAGGAGAAATGTATTTTAAAATTCAGCAAGCGAAGGGTTAAGACGATTAGGTGCATTTTCACGATTATTATGTTGTTAAATAACATTACTCAGTATGTTTGCAGCTGTAGTAATTAATATCCTTTAAAATTAAACTTATTATAGCATGAAAACACCCGGTTAATGTAACCCCGGTCAGACGGTAATGACTGACCTAAGTCGGGTAGAGTCTTGTCAAGTATTAGAATACCCTGATTTTTATCAGAAAACATTCTACATACATTAACAAGTGATTTAATCATAATTTCAAACGCAATATAAACTCGATATGTCTTGTATGATAGATTTTTGTTTCGCTTTTTTCAGACTGGTGAACTGTCGAAGGAGATGACAATGGAAGTTTTAGGCCAACATTGGCATGAAACAGCGAAATGATGTACTAACTAGACTACTGTCGAGGGAGGGTCCCGCACGCGTAGGAGGTATGGTATCCGCCGGTATATTGTAAGCCCGATTTTCCTAATGCAGAACTGCAGCAGCCTAATTGAATATGCATGTAATTTGCTTAACTGGGCACTCTTGCAAGGTACTTGAATACTAAGCATATAATGAGCAAGTTTGATAGAAATCGGACCAATCTTTCAGAAGATATGTCACAGAAATAATCAGCCAATCAGATTGTATCATCATCAATAAATAAAATTTATGCCGAATAATATTATGCCAACCACAGAACGCATACGAGGTAATTGGATATCAAGTACATTGAGCAAGTTTGGTGAAAATTGTACTATTCATTCAGGAGACAATGCAGGGAAACAGGATCCAAACTGTCTGGCACTCTGTTTATCGTTTTTATAAAGGAATTGAACAAGCGCACACCCAAACACTTGAAGCAGACGAAAATGTGTCCAGCAGACGACAATGTTTCCAGCAGATGACAATGCTAATAGTTGAACGCTGGCGAATAAACCCATTTACGTAACCATTCCCTCCATGAAATAATGACATCATGGAGATTACTTATTATAATAGCACATTGACACATGGATTTTTGACCATGGCAGAAACTTTAGAATCATATCTATGTTATACCTTAACCCTTCGCTTGCTGAATTTTAAAACACATTTCTCCTTCTTTACCCATGCCCTGTTGTATAATTACATATATCTTCACTTTGTACAAGTATTTCGCTGTGCAATCATTGCTGTGGAGTGCACTGGTTGCAAATCAACTTGTAAATAGTGCAGACCCTGATGAGACAGCTCCTGCAGGAGCTGTCTCATCTGGGTCTTCACTATTTACAGGCAGGTATATTGACGCGAATAGCAAGCGAATGGTTAAAAAACAGATCAAACCCTGATCAGACGGCTCGTATATGAGCCGTCTGATCAGGTTCTATTCTGTTTGCAATGCCTATTTATGGAGTAATGGGTTAACGCGGTAAGGAATAAACATAGATGTATTTTAAAGGTGGTTGCTTAATGCAGTGCGATAGTAATGCAAACAGCTCCTACAGGGCATTTATGCATACCATTTGTCCTTCAGTAAGAGACCACATGCATTTAAGACGCAAAATGTTAGAACTTTTATTGGAGGTTTTATTTATGTACATAACGTATGATATGAATTGACTGAAATGCGAGTCCTTCTGTTTAACCTTTCAATCCGAGACATGCATGCACTGGAATTTGCAAACAGTGTGGAACCAGATCAGAAGGACCCTAGAGGAGCCTTTTGATCAGGCTCTGCACTGTTTGGCATTCAAGCTTCTATAGTAAGTTTAAGCCTTTCATACTGAGTGGACGGGCTGATGGGATTTGTTATTGGGTTGAAAGTGTTTAACTGTGTGTGTGTGTGTGTTTGGGGGGGGGGGGGGGGGGGGGGTATGGAGCCTTAAAGACCTGTCGAGAAAATAAAGTATTCCACTACCTACATTTCTGTTATGTTCCAATGAAATTAAGTTTATAAAAAATATTGAAAATGAAAGAGAACAAGTGGTTTATATTATCTTGATTAGCTAGTTGTTATAACGTCATACGTGTACAAGAGTGTCTTTTGCAATGACAACGGTAAAATCAGTATTTTGCTATTCCATAAGCAAATAAAACAGACTCTGCTATTACTGTAATTGTAAAAGTCTGACATTAACCCTTTTGCTGCCAAATCACATGTATGTCGTCTGCTAACTTTGTCGTCTGCTACAAAATTTCATTTTTTTGATTTTCTTCATTTTTGTTTCAAAGACATAGTAACAGTTACAAACAGTTTGGATCCTGATGAGACGCCGAGTAACTCGGCGTCTCATCTGGATCCAAACTGTTTGCATAGGTAATCACAGATCCGGCATTGGCAGCAAAAGGAGCCGTTTGATCTGGTTCTAATATGTTTCGGAGGCGTGAAAAAGCGTTTGTATGAAGAAATGGGTTAAAAGCACACACGCGATCATTTGCAATAAATATTTCAGTATCCATTTCAAGTAATCATTGCTTTAAGATGCCATGTCGTTCATGCTGCTTAATGCATGGTGAAAGTCATGCAGAAAGCTCCTAGAGGAGCTTTCTGCATGACGTTCACCATGCATTAAGCTGCCACCTGTCTTAAAGATCGATAATAATACGTATTTTAGTGTTCGAATAATCGAAGTTTTACTGTATTAACAGTGTCTAGTGTGTAGTTCATAAATTTCAGATACACGGGGAAACATTCTAAATTAAGTTTGAACGACATGGCATCTTAAAGCAATGATTACTTGAAATGGATACTGAAATATTTATTGCAAATGATCGCGTGTGTGCTTTTAACCCATTTCTTCATACAAACGCTTTTTCACGCCTCCGAAACATATTAGAACCAGATCAAACGGCTCCTGTAGGATCCGTCTGATATGCATGGTCTGCTCTGTTTGCTTATGAATTTGTTTGTGTTTGTTGATTAAGTCATTTTCTGCCAATCATGGGCTAATACTAATACATCTGACCTTACAGTCTCTACTGAAACATCCCGTGTACGTGTACAATGATAAAACTTCTTAACTTCAAAAATGAATAGTTATGATGTTATTATTCTATACATGAATATTAAACAAGAGCTGTCCACGGACAGCGCGCCACTTTCTTTAATGCTGGATAGTGTAGTTTTCGTAGAGCTGTTGGGTTTGAGGGTTCTCAAGACGACCCGACCGGGCTTCCGCCCGTGGCTGGGTGAAATCGGGCGTTTGAAGAATAACAAGTCTTCCGAAACGTTTTATATTTTGTCGTATTCCAGATGATCAGTAGTCAAATCTGGCTAATACAATAATATCCAGATTAACAATATTATGCTTTGCTGCAAAACCAAGATATCTGACCCAAAAGTGACCAAAATGACCAATTATCACGTGACTAGAAAGTTAGCATGCAAAAGTATATTAGGTTTGTTCCCTTTTTCCGTCAAAACTAGTTGGACAAGGAGTTCTGTCGATCATATGGGAATTGAAAAGACAACAAATAACACCAATTCAATAATCAAAATTTATTCAAGTAGAGTCGGAATTAGTTTCACCCTATGACATTCACCCCCCTTTTCAAAAATGTCGTCCCCGACATTCTAAATATCACAGACAAACTAAGTACATGAAATGAACGATAAAACAACAACACAAAATACAATCTGGAATTAGAAATGAATACCACACCGTACCTCCCATATTAACAATTCGAAATACAACAGTGTACGCCAATTGTACAACAATGTTATCCAACAGTTTTAGAATTGACAGAAAAACAAAACAAAATCAAAATACAGTCAGACTACTTGCAGGAAATGCAACAATCCTACGATGTCTTTAAATTTGTAAATGTAGGCTCAAATCAAACTGCTACAACACGTACATGAAAATACAAGTATTCCTAGCAAAAAATCAAAACAACAAGGATAAAAATTATACAGCTGTCAGAAAAAAGTTGACGTGTTACTACTCTGACGACCAACTAACACCATATTTAGATAGTGCCAGCTTCAGAGTAAAACACATGCACAAAAAAACAATACTATCTTGAGTAGTCCTCTGACGTCTAACACACAAAAGATTTACGTCTGCGTTGAGGACGTGTGTTGTGTCTTTCTGTCTGTTCGCCATCGTGTTGGTCTGACCTTCGGGCTGGAATCACATACCGGGGAACAGATAAAACACTTGTTTGGGCTGAACTGCGTGTGCTCCTATGTCCTAACGGCAACAACAAATTCCTGTGTAGCGTACGGGCCTTTCTGCTGTTAGGACAGTCTTTCTTGACCACGTAAACTGGACTTTCAGGACTTTTATGTCCTATGACAACGTATGGCGTGTCCTCCCACTTATCGGCTAATTTCTGTTTGCCGCGCAAGCCAACGTTCCTGACAAGCACCAAGTCGCCAATTTCAAGTTTGCTTGCCCTTGCCTTAACGTTGTACCTATTTTGGTCCACCTGAGAGGCTTTCTGGACGGCATCCTTTGCCTTCTGGTATGCTGTTGTCAACCGTTCTTTTAACTTCCTAATGTACTCATGTTTGGACCGACTGTCGTCATCTGTATTATTGATTCCTAGCAAGGCGTCAATCGCAAGCTTAGGATGGCGTCCAAACATGAGGAAGTAAGGAGAATAACCAGTGGACTTGTGGATGGTCACGTTATAAGCGTGGACGAGTGTTGAAACGTGCGTTTTCCAGTCTGATTTTTCGTGATGTTCTAAAGTGCCGAGCATTTTCAAGAGTGTAGAGTTAAAACGCTCCACTTGTCCGTTACCCATAGGATGGTAAGGTGTTGTGTGACTTTTCTCCATTCCAGCTAAATTGCAGAGATCTTTCATTAAGTCCGATTCAAAATTTGGGCCTTGATCCGAGTGAATTCTGGAAGGAAATCCGTAATGTACAATGAAATTGTCGAACAAAACTCTTGCTGTTGTTTTCGCTAATTGATTCCTTGTAGGGTAGGCTTGCGCATACATTGTGAAGTGGTCTGTGACTACCAAGATGTGTTCAAACCCACCCTTTGACCTTTCCAAGCTGAGAAAATCTACACAAAGTATCTCCATGGGTGCTGACGAACAGATGTTCCCTAAGGAAGCTGTTGCAGGTACTGATTTGCGGCGGATGCAACGAGGACAGTTCTTTACTTTCTCCTGGATCCACGAGTCCATTCCTGGCCAATAAAATCGCTGCTTGAAGAGTGACGTAGTCCGATCTCTTCCATAATGTCCAAGATGGTCGTGGAGAGTTCCAAAGATATCATCCCGGAGAAAGTCAGGTAGCACTATCTGTTGATAATTCTGATCATGCAGCTTTCCTTGGTGATACACAACTCCATCTCTGAAATCCAAGTGATCACATACTCTGAGGTATTTCAGAACATTGCTAGACGAGACCTGCTTAGCTAAAGGTCTAGTTCCTGCCTTGAGATGACGAATTACCTCGGAAATAACTTCATCCTTAGACTGAGCAATCCTCCAGTCCTTTGCGGAAAGTGCTTCTTTCTGGAGTATATCATCTGGAACATCACCATCTGCTTCAGCCTGCATCAAATATTCCGGACTTGCAACACTGAAGACTAACGGTGCCTGCTCGCGATCCACTGATGCCGCACATGTTAGAGCCTGTACTGTTTCTTCGTCCATTGTTTCTCTTCCATCTTCTGTTTTGTTTTCAGGTTCCACAGTGGTAAGTTTTTCTTTTTCAGGTGATACACAGGTAAGTTGATTTTCCTTTTCAGAATCAGGAATTGGTAAGTATGTCCCGTCTTGATCCCTACGTGAGAGGCCATCTGCATCCGCATTGCTTGCTCCACTACGGTATTTGATGGTGTAATTGTAATTACTTAGAGCAGCAAGCCATCTATGATCAGTTGCGTCTAGTTTGGCGGTGGTCTGCACGTAAGTGAGAGGGTTGTTATCGGTCCATACTTCCACCTTGCTTCCATAGAGATAGTCACTGAATTTCTCTGTCATCGCCCATTTCAGTGCTAAAAATTCCAGTTTATGCACGGGATAGTTCTTTTCAGCTGGTTTAAGGCTTCTGCTGGCGTATGCTACTACCTTATCATTTCCTCCCTGATGCTGGTAAAGTACGGCACCTAATCCTGTTCCAGATGCATCTGTATGCAGTTTGAACGGCAACTGGTAATTAGCATAGGCCAACACAGGAGGTTTGATCAATTTATCGAGGATGATATCAAAAGCCTCTTGTTGAGGTGGTTCCCAAACAAACGGTGTTTCCTTTTCTGACGCTTTCTTTTTCTTTTTCTGTTTCTTGGTAGAATGTCCAATCAAAAGATCACTAAGAGGTCTGACGATCTGTCCATAACCCTTAACGAATCTTCTGTAATAGCCTGTAAAGCCCAAAAATGTCCTAACATCTTTTGTACATTTTGGTACTGGCCAAGTTTGTATTGCTTCCGTTTTCGCAGGGTCCGTAGCTATTCCCTTTTCAGATACTACATGTCCGATATATACAACTTCCGGTTTAAAAAATTCACATTTAGATCCTTTTAACTTCAAATTGTGTTTTTCCAATTTCGTGAATACAGAATTCAGACGTTTCAAATGTTCATCGAAGGTTTCTGAGAAGATGATTATATCATCAAGATATATCAAACATTCTTGAAGATGTAGTTCGCCCATGCAACGTTCCATAAGCCTTTGAAAAGTCGCAGGAGCGTTCGTCAATCCAAATGGCATGCGGTTGGCTTCATAAAATCCCAATGGTCCTACAGAGAATGCAGTTTTAGCTTTGTCTTCTTCTTTGACCGACACTTGCCAAGACGAAGTCTTAGTCGGAAAGGGGAAATAACTATAGCAAAATTAATTTTAGGGTTACCTGCCGTTGTGAAATGGGTCCCTCTTGTAATAGTTAACATGCATACCTAAATTTGAACTAAATACCTTGGACAGTTTCTGAGACATGGACCTTAACATAAAACCTAAAGATATTTTATGCGCATTTTTCGTATTAATCAATCAATACCAGAAGCTGTACAGGTATACATACAATGAAAATAATGCTTACAACCCATATTCCGACAGGATATATTTGTTCAGCTAAATATTATCGCCATCCAAAAACTGCTAAATTCTTTAAAAGGAGCCTCCTTTTTAGAAACGGGGATTGTGTACGGAAAACAGCGGACATCTTCGGCCAAGTTCTGAATGACTCCGATTCTATTTCGGAACAACGCTTTGAATATTAATAAGGTTGTTACCACATGTACAATGGCTGACACTGGTTGTTGGCATACATAACAGATTTTTATTCAGGAAAATAAGGCAATATGCCCATTTGCCCATCTTACCACATATAATTTACATGCAAATAAAGCTGAATATACCGTTCAAATGGTGTCAATCAAATATAACGGTCAAAGGGAGCTAACTCATACAGGAACATCGAATGATTATTTCCGGTATGTAAAAAATTTAATCTTACGACAGATATTGGCCAATGGCGAATGCTGTTCCGTTGGTTTCCGTAGCAATCCATTTTTCTAGTGTTTTCGACACAAACAACCATTTACTGACCGTGCTGTTTAGCGTTAAATAAATGTTAAGGTACATAGATTCCAATACTGAAGTAATTTCGAAACGCAAAATTTGTGGAAATCATGGCAATACGTCCACTTTTTGAAAAAGTGGAGCTACACAATGTAAATGATTAATTATCATCAGCAAAGAAGTAAAACTTTTTAGACATCAGTAAATATTGGAAGATTGCATCATATAAACAAGTCATTGCGCAATATGTTTATTCATTTATGGAGTAAGCGTGCATGCTAATACCGGGATTGATTTTAGACATTTATCGACAACTGATTTAAGACTGTGGAGTAGAATTTGTTTATTAACCCTTTCAGAATTATCAGAATGGAATAGCCATCAGTGTTTATCTATAGAGTCCACTCAATATGAAAGGCTTAAACTTATTAGAGGATTTTTAAAAGACAAACAGTGCTGACCCTGATCAGATGGCTCCTATAGAATGTCATCTGATCTGGGTCTACACTGTTTGCAAATGATAGTGCATGCATGTCCCGGGTTGAAATTGTTAATGAATCATCCTGGTGGGTTGGTATTTTTAAACACAACACCAAACGGCTTGTATATATACAGAAGATCCTGTCTTAAGCGATCTTTTGATTAGACATAGAAATCTTAAAAAAGCAGGTGGTTGCTTAATGCTGAGCAAAAGTTATTGCGAAAACTCCTATAGGAGCTTTCTGTATTACCTTTTTCCCAACATTGAGCTACCACCTTGCTTACAGTCCGTTTAGACCCATTTTAATGGTCGCTTAAGGAAGGTTTTAATTATTACAGTAGTCTCGCTAAAGCGACCACATGAATAACATATGAGACTGCAAAACCTGGTGGTTAATTTCAACAATATTGTATTGGACAACAGGCATAGCCTATTTTAGTCATCTCCAGTGGTGGTTGCTTAACGCTTTAATACAAGGCAATCTGATACAGAAAACTCCCATAGCTTTGCTTTCTGTATATCTTTTGTCCTGTATTAGCTACCAAATAAGATTTCTACTTGAGCGGTCATAATAGCGATACTTTACTGTGTTAATCTATGGTATACTTGCTGTTTCCTTGTGTTGCTGTTCGGGCGAGTGTTTGTTCTGTATGTGGTATTTCCTGCATGACTCATTTTTGTACTTTTCTTGTATGACGTCAGTTTGAACGGAGACACACACATGCACGAATACATGACACACCTCAGATATATTTCAAATACTGACACTGATGTGTCTACACCAAACATGTCTAAGATTGGTCAAAATATGGGATTTAGTGCAGAAATATTGAATATATCACTGATAAAAATGTCCCGAATTGAAAAGTTCATTGTCATTATATCGACTTTACATCAAGTCTTATCTAATCACCTCGATCCGCCAGATTCTATAAGGCGCTTAATGTCATGATATATTGCTTTGAATTTAGCTATGTTTTCGTTTATAATAGTCGTTTAGACAGACCTTATCAAAGGGATTTAGCATTTGAAATTTCAAATAAATGCTTTTAATGCTGCATACGTGTTAGCCCATCAGTGGCCATTGTCCCTTAGCTCTTTACATCGTAGGCTATTTATAGATCCGACCTCTTTTAATAAATCTACCGAAAAGGAGCATTTGCTAGAGAAAAGGAAGTTTGTTTTTAGAATTGTGTAGTTTTGAAAATCCATATGAGCAAATGCTCTATTTATCGCTGTGTTTTAAGAAAGTGACTTTTACAGAGTAATCAAAAGGCGTCAGTATGAAGAAATGTGTTAAAATGACATTATGGAAACAGATTCAAATTGAAATGGGAAGTCATGAGTGGTTCCCTATAGTTGTTTTGTCTGTTAACAATTCAACTTATGAATAGCCATTTAAGAAATAATGATATCATTAATATACATTAATTGAACACAAGCCATTTTGGTCTTGTCAAAAACTGTAGAAATATGACTATTTTATGACAGGTGGAACGACTGAAATTGTTCTAAAGTCATACAGTAGTTTGTTGAACCAACGATTCTGAATATTCGAACCCGACGCCTTGCAAGGTTGGTTTATACCTATCGACCCTTTTCACTCACTGCTTGGATATCGTCGTCTTTTTCTCATTATTTTTTTTTATTTTAGATATAGAAATCGGGTTTCAAAGTGTATCAAAACCACAACCTCTCTTTCCATCTCCTTCTATGCTGTACAACATCTTTCTCTACAATTATTTATGAAACTATTTTCTCTTCTTTGAATCGATGCCATTGGAATACAACATTGTTGTCTCATTTTACAAAAGCAAATAAATCAGTGTCACAGATGCACCCATTAGTTGCAGTCTCGTTAACATTGGATGGTTATTGTAGTGTGGTGCCTCTATCTTTACCTTGTATATACAGGCATCTAGATAATACAGTAAAACCTCTCTATAACGGCCACTTAATCACATCAAGTAGTTTGTGTTAAAAGCAGGTGGCTGTTTAAAGCAAGGTGAACGTAAAACAGAACGCTCCTACAGGAGCGTTCTGTTTTACTTTCACCTTGCTTTAAGCAGCCACCTGCCCTAAATACCAACTAATTTACACAATTTAGTGGCCGTTATAGAGGTTTTACTGTATACGTAAATTCAAACATTTTCCAGAATAACTTCTTTATTTCTCCACCAAACCTTGTGTTGTGACCACTCGAAGAGACGTTTCTTAAGAATTATCACAACATAGGGTTTGGTGGAGAAATGACGATTTTAGTATTTGAGTACGCTCATTTATCTGTTGCTCTGAATCATTATAGACTAACGGTAACTAAATGTAGTTAACACTAACTAATGATTCATCCTTGGTGGTATTTGTCCTTGATCCTATTAATATATCTCCTTTATCTGGCCAACTTCACTGAAGAATAAACGTCAATGATGGGGAAACATGCTAAACTGAAATATTTACATTCGCCCTGCAACGTCCTTTAATAATCTTATTCTAAAAAGAAAGTTGCATTTTCCGTTGAACGTTCATTTCAATACTGGTTTGGGTCGGTTCTCCTTTTCCAAGAATTCCGCTGTGTAAGTGCGGAGTAATACTGTACTGACCCAGTTATGACGTATTTTAAGATTTATTAATGGGGAATCGATACGTGACAATGTAAACATAAACACTCCACTTAATGAAACGTCAGCGATTAACGACGCCTTATTTCAGTACTTATGTGGAAATGTTTATTTTTCAATGCACGAATAACAAGAGCTGTCACAGGACAGCGCGCTCGACTATTCTCAGAATTGTTAGTGTAAAAATGCTTGATAGTGGACTTAAATATTGTCCAATGATACTAGAAGCAAGTAATCAGTCTCAGTAAAATATCTTTAATAGTATTCAGGATGTAGGATCTCTTTGAACTCTTTAATGAAAGAGAAAAAATTAAGTAAGAAGGGGCAATAATTTCTTTTAAAATGCTTGACAGAGTAATGTACTCTTGCCTACATATGAAGCTTGAGGTGGTGAACAAGTGTTCCAAGTTTCAAAGCTTTATCTCAAAGGGTTATGTAAATAAGTGGGCTTTAACAAAAACCTTAACCAAAAGTTCTAAGTTAAAAAGAGCCATAATTCTGACAAAATGCTTGACAGAGTTATGTACTCTTGCCTACAGATGAAGATTGTGATGGTGAACAAGTGTTCCAAGTTTCAAAGCTTTATTCCAAAGGTAAGAGGCAAAAAGTGGACTTTAACAAAAACCTTAACCAAAAATTCTAAGTTAAAAAGGGCTATAATTCTGTCAAAATGCTTGACAAAGTTATGTAATCTTGCCTACAGATAAGGTTTGTGATGGTGAACAAGTGTTCCAAGTTTTAAAGCTTTATCTCAAAGGATTATGTAAATAAGTGGACTTTAACAAAAACCTTAACCAAAAGTTCTAAGTTAAAAAGGGCCATAATTCTGTCAAAATGCTTGACAGAGATATGTACTCTTACCTACAGATGAAGTTTGTAATGGTAAATAAGTGTTCCAAGTTTTAAAGCTTTATCTCAAAGGGTTATGTAAATAAGTGGACTTTAACAAAAACCTTAACCAAAAGTTCTAAGTCAAAAAGGGCCATAATTCTGTCAAATTGCTTGACAGAGTTATGTACTCTTGCCTACAGATGAAGATTGTGGTGGTGAACAAGTGTTCCAAGTTTCAAAGCTTTATTCCAAAAGTAAGAGGCAAAATGTGGACTTTAACAAAAACCTTAACCAAAGTGTGCCGCGGACGCCGACGCGCGTCGGTCGGCGGACGCCGACGCCGGGGCGAGTAGGATAGCTCCACTATTCTTTGAATAGTCGAGCTAAAAATGAAATAAATAAATCTAAATCAATGCTCTAGTAAAGTACAGCTTCGTCTTGTATGTCTGAGAACTAAGAAGTATATATTACCAGCAGCAAACAGGGCAGACCCTGATCAGTCGGTTTCTACATGGGCGGTCTCATCTGGGTCTACTATATTAGTTCAACAAATGGCGACGTCAACATTAATTAGATCATCACGTTATTTGGGTCTACTATATTAGTGTAACATTTTTCGTCCGATCTGGGTCTACTATATTAGTGCGATAAATGACGACGTCGATCACCATTAATTAGATTCATATTCATTAATCACGTATTTAGTGGTGGTCATTGCAGAAAATGTCATGTCTAATTTACAAGATCTGAAGCAAACAGAGAAGACCCCGATCAGACCCTGACCAGTCGGCTCCTACAGGAACCGTATGATCTGGATAAAATCCTGTAATTGAACTTGTGCATGATGATACAACACAGCATGTTGTCAATGGGTGTGAATCAAGTGTAACAGACATTAACTGGAGCCCCCATGAGTTTTAAGCGTAAAACAGAAAATGGATTGCCATTCAAGCGGCCCTGAAAATTTGAAATGTGGCATCTTCTTACAGAGAATTATCGCTTGAATACATAATATTGCCAACTTTAACAGCCGTGGCGTATCAAAATATATAATCAAGTAATGAGTGAAGCTTATATAAGTCAATGTCCTTACCGTTAACAAAGAAAAATCCGAGAATAAAATCCAACGTTGTGACCGGCTTTCGATCAAGCATGGCGGTTGAGTAAATTGGCTTCGACACCACGACCTACATTTAAGAAGATGCTTTAATACCAACATTTCGTAAATATATATGGTTTGAAATATCTCGATAATCTTTTCTTTAAACATAGCTGGAAATTTACTGATTAAAATCTTGTATTCATTCTATATTTATAATATGTGTTTGGGACTATTTTTCATACCATATATAGAGATCCTACTATGTTAGAAACGAACCTGGCAACGACCTAGATAGCGGCTATTATTACGTGACCGGTAAAAACTATGCGTTGCATAACCTCATGAACACTGGGAGCACGTCATTCATTTCTTAAATGAACGTAGCCTTCAAATGTAATAAAAGACGGGTTATCTTGAATAAAAAACATATAGGCAAAAAGACGTTATCTTCCAAATGTTAATAAACAGGAGAGTAGCTAGCCATTATGGCCAAAATGGAATACGAATTTAAAACTAAATGGGTTTGGGTAGGCTTTGGCATGGTTTTATTTGTAATGTAGGCTTTAACTATAATTCCCTTACAGTGGCACCTTTTTACGACGATGTAACAAGTCACATTTTGAAACCATTGTGATAAAATGAGCAGTTGCTCCTATAGGAACAAATGCTCTATTCATCACAATGTTTTAAAAACTACATAATTCCAAACTTGCCCTTGTATTAATAAATGCTCATCTTCGGAAGATTTATTCAAATGGTTTGGGCTAAATATAGCCTATGAGGGAATGTGTTAAATATCTTGATTCGGTAATGTGTGCCGTGAAATATGGCGGAAATATATACCAAAATTCACTTAACAACTATCTAACATGCCCCGGACCCTTCTAGCCATGGTGTGTACATTACATTTGGATCCAGCTACGCTCCTGATAAACAGATCTATATTTCAATGAAACAACGTAAATTTCATAAATTGTTTTCTAAATTCGTTCATCAATATCAATGCATTTTAAATCCTTAGATGTAGATGTATCAGACATTAAAATTTTATGTATTATTATTTATTCTTTTACTAGATAGCTACATATATTAACGCCCTTGTAAACAGAATAGACCCAGATCAGAATGGCCACTGATTGGGGTCTGCTCTGTTTGCTTATCGAATTACACCTGAGTCTACAGTTTCCTCATTGACCAACGCATACTGCAGAAATGTTCATAAAAAGGGTTTACTGGTATTTCATTAGATCATATGAAACAGGATCGTTTTTGTCCCAGGAAAACCAGTTTGGAATAAGATACATAACAGTAATAAGACAATTATGTACTTGTAATTAATTTCGTAATCTTATTCAATCTATATCTGTATATTAAGAATAAACAGCAATTATAAGTTATAAAACCAAATATCCCTCAGTTTTATTAAACGTTGACGTCGATATAAGATGTCAAGGAAATTGGTATCCTTACTATGATCGAAATAATTAATAAAACACTTTTGAACGACCATTAAAAGTATAGGTGAATATGTGTCTTTAAGACAGGAGGCAGTTTAATGCAGGACGAAATGCATCCATGGTTTACATTTAAATTGTCACTTAAAAATCTACTTTAAATGATAACCGTAAAGCATCACAATGGCATAATCACATTCATGAATATTCATGGAATAAAAGGTTAAAGATATGTGGAATATTTTTCTGTAGTATATTTTTCTGTAGTACATTTTTAACACTTTATCCACCATGCGATACTCGACTGACATTTGTAAACAGCTTAGATTTAGATGAGACGCCGGGTAACTCAGTGTCTCATCTAAATCCAAGCTGTTTGACACTCAGTCAGTTTTCTCAAAACGCTTGATCCAAAGATCCAAGTCATTGTGGCAACCCTCAATAATGTACAGGCTATATTAACCCTCAATAATATACAGGCTATATGAATTCCTGAGTATAAGTCTATTATGTTTGCAAATGTATGAAAAGGCGTTTATATGAGGGAAAGGGTTAAACGCTTATGCAAACATATTGGATCCGGATCTAAGGGTTCCGGTAGGAGCAATTTCACCAGAGTCGGCTCTCATTATGTATCCCTCATATAAACGTGTTTTCACGCATTTGCAAACAAAAAAGACCCAGCTCAGACGGCTCCTATAGGAGCCATCTGATCAGGGTCTGCTCTGTTTGCTAATGGAATTTGATAAGTCTGGTTCTTTTCTTTCTTAAATAGCTACAAGGTTCCACCTTCCATATGTCATTATAACTATTTTGTCCATGAATATTGAGAAGGTAGTGATATGTGAAATAAACATAGAACAGGGAAAGGGTTATAGAATGGCCTATGTCTGATTCTACACTATCTATCATGGTCAATGCCACCTTGTTCATAATGTCACCTTGTTCATAATGCCACCTTGTTTATAATGCCACCTTGTTCATAATGCCGTTTTATTATTTCAGCTAATTGCTAATTGCATTGCACTAGTTGCTAAACAAAAAAGCTGTAAACTAATCATACATTCACATTCATCATTTCTTAAATGCATAAGCGTTTGGATGACGTAAAGGGTTAACCAAACAGAGCATGATCAGATTTAGTGAAGTCATTTTAATATGCATTTCTGAGTGAACTTTTCTAAATAAGTATGCGGATTGAAATCTAATTTTCATTTTGAGGAGTGTTTCTGCGAGAAAGTGTCATTCAGGTGTGCAGCTTCGAAATTAATTTGCTGCGTCTATATCGCTTCATAAGAATAATTCTGAGAGGAAAATATGGTCGTTATTCAAGACGCATGATACCACATCATTTAAAACGTTCATGTACTTCTTGCTTAACCCTTTACTCCATAGATACGCATTTTTACGCATTTTCAAACAGAGTAGACCCAGATCATACGGCTGCTTTTGGAGCCGTCTGATCAGGGTCTGCTGTATTTACTTAAGGTATAATACAGACTTGATTCTACAGTTATTGTGATGCTCAAACATTCCGTTTGTTTATTGTGTCATAAGTATTAAGTTATCAATATGCATGATGCCATTATGTTTTGCCTAAATATTCACGAAGAATGGGGTTAACCCTTTATCCCGTAGCTACGCTTTTTGCGCCTTTGCAAACAGAATAGACCTAGATCAGACAGCTCCTTAGAAGCAGCCTGACAGGGTCTGCTCTGATTGCTTATGGAAATATATAGAGCTGTTTCTAGAGTCTGGAGTTTCTTCAATGGTATTCTCTTTTCACATGCCATCACAGAAATTGATTGAATTAATATCCATAGTTACGAACGTATCTACAGAATATGTAGATGAACCAAAATAACCGTGCGGGTGTCAATCAGTTCAGAGTGTTCAGTAAATTGTTTAATCTGAACGTGCATCAACAATGTAATTTTCTAATTGAAATGGCAACATGCTAATATGTTTGTATTCCTTCCCAAATGCTAAATAAGATCTCCGTGTGTCGGAGCATTATATATACGCCCGAAGTATGTGCTGTCGTAACATGTACACTGTTAACATGGGAGGGGGCTCATGTTATCAAGTTATCAAGCGGACAATGTTTTTGAGTTGACGGTCATTGTGACTTTAATCTTTTACCGACTGACCTCAAAACCAATAGGGTTCATCTACTAGCCATAACAACCTGCCTACTAAGTATGAAGACAACACACTTAATAATAGTTATTGAGCGGACACGAGTTTTGGGTTGAGGGCCACTATGACCTTGACCTTTGACTAAATGACCTCAAAATCAATAGACATCATCTACTTACCATGACCAACCTTCTTACTAAGTATGAAGACAGCATACATAATTGTCAAGTTTTTGAGCGGACAAGGTTTTTTAATTGAAGGTCACTGTGACCTTGACCTTTGACCGACTGACCTCAAAATGTATAGGGGTCATCTACTGGCCAATACCTATCTCCCTATTAAGTATTGGGGCTGTACATCTAATAGTTGTCAAGTTATTGTGCGGACAAAGATGTGGCTAACGGACGAACGGACGGACGGACAGACGGACAGACAGACAGACAGACAGACAGAAAGACGAACAAACCGACAAGTGTCATACTATAATACGACCTAAGTAAACTTTGGGCGTATAAAAAGAGTAAAGTATCTAGTTATAGTCTACTTTCAGTCCCAGCGGATTGTACATTTACTCCCCTGGTCATTGAGACATTCGCCTACAATACTGAGCAGTGCTAACATATGGCATGATTACGCGGCCGCAGAACCGGCTAGTGACTCACACAGATACCCATTTTAACCCCTGGATGGAGAGGAGGCAACCTCGTGCGGATGGAAGAAACTGAAAAGCGTCTCTGAAATTTCGAACTGGTCAAGCTTGGATTCGATCCTCGAACCCTTATGTTATCAGCTCAACGCTCAACCACTAATCTAAGCCATCTACACCCTTTTCCGCTATCCACAATCCTTAGTAACGTTTGCAAAAGTGTTGGGTCTAGATGAGAGGCCGAGTTACTCGGCGTCTCATCTGTAACCAAGCTGCCTGTGTCATGAAACTTAGGCAATATTTTCTCAAAGTTTAATATATAGAGTTCCAGATAAGACGCGTAAATTGAAAGATTTTCAAGACTAACTCCTTTATTTCTACACCAAACCCTATACTTTGACCACTCTTTAGAATCGTCTCTGTGGTCAAAGTATAGGGTTTGGTGAAAAATGACGATTTCAGTATTTGGGTACGCACCCTTATCTGTAGCTCTGAATTCAGATTTTAGCGGACACCATTTTTCCACAGCATGGATAGGGTTTAAATAACCACCAAAAAGACATTTTAACCCTTTTCCTCATATTGACGACTTTTGACGACTCTGTAAAAGCCACTATGTGAAACCATTGTGATAAATAGAGCATTTGCTCCTATAGGAGCAAATGCTCTATTTATCACAAAGGTTTCAAACTACAAAATTCTAAAAGTTTCATTTTCTCTAGTTAATGCTCCTTTTCGGTAGATTTATTCAAAGAGGTTGGATCTAAAATAGCTTATGAGGTAATGGGTTATGCAACAGGGGAAAATGTACACAGGCTAAACCCAGTCCCTCATGGGCTATTTAGACCCATTTCCCGATATGCTATTTTTAGACCCAACCTTTTTGAATAAATTTACTGAAAATGAGCATTTTTCATATACAAACGGAAAATTGTAAAAGTGTGTAGTTTTGAAACTATTGTGATAAATAAATAGAGCATTTGTTCCACATGAGCAAATGCTCTATTTATCACAATGGTTTCAAGAAATGCCTTTTACAGGAGTCAATATTAATGAATGGGCTAAAACTGAAATATGGAAGTTCTGGAAGCTGTAAATAGAACTATACTTAAAATAGACAAGCAAGGTTTTACGCAAGCGTAAAATGGCTGCGTAACGTCTTTAAGCAGGATAGAAGAAAAAGAGGGAGCAATATTGTTTAGTAGTTTAAATTAACAGATACATTGGGAAAACATGACTGTAATGTATAAATTAACAGCAGAAACGGGGGAATGTTTTAAGGAGCCATGATGCATAATACCTGTGTATGACACCAATAATACACATTACCACGAAGTAAATACAGATCAATGGTATTCAGCACACTTGTGAAATATTCAAAACGGTCAACAAAACCACGAGTAAAAGGTCTCAGCTAAATAACTTTACCAAAGACAAAATTCAAACAAAGGACTTATACTTTTACAATATTTGTGTACAGAATTGTTTTTAAACCAAAAGCACGTAAACTAAGGGTGCTAACAAAAAAATGAGAGAAAAAAATTATGCTTCCGCCGAGGATCGAACCCGCGACCTCACATTTCCTAGGCCACCGTTATAACCCCTCGACTACGCTGACTGCTACAAGTGGTGCGTGCTTTTAAATGATTTATACCCAATACACTAGCATTTTCAATGGCAGAAAAGAAGCAAATAACATCGACAAAAATATTTGTCCCCGCTAACAAAAAATGTATGAATCAAAATAAGTAAAATAAATGAATGTATATAAATAAAAGCTTGTCTCACAGTAACCCATAGTTATTAAAAAAGATTGACTTTTATAGAAACACAGGAACGCAGAAACGCATGGTCAAAATTCAAAGCCGTATAATTGTGGGCTGCTTTCAGCAGCCCAATGACGTTTAACCCGTTCCAAGCTGTAAAAATAATGTCCACTCAAAGTTTGATGAAGTGCTATTTTGACTACTTCCGATTTGTTCCAGTTTTGAAAACAAAATATTGATCTAGTGTCAAACAGCTTTGATCTTGATGAATCGCCGTGTTACCCGAGTCTCATTTGGATTCAAGTTGTTTGCAAACGCGAGTTAGCGGGCGGTTATCGGGAGACGAGTAAATAACTTTAAAGGATAAATTTCCAGAAATTGACAGTCTGTGCTAACGCTATTTACAGGATATTTAAAATTGACGATCGCACTTGTAACTTCGAAGTTAAGAATAATTTTATTTTCTGCATTACTAGACATGAAGCAATTTCAGTCCAATTTATACGTTGGCGTATAAATACCATAATTTCGCTATTTATGGACTTGTCAATTGGCATCCAGTTATAACGTTATATAAAGTCGTAGTTATAAACACCTACGTAAAGCATTTGTTAGAATCTGGAAGCACTTCTTAAATAAAACATTTGACTCCACTCAACAGTAGACAATAGACAATTCCATTCTTGACTATTCGTAATGCCTGAAGAATTATATTTATATACCGTGTCCTGTCGTAAAGAATATAATTATCAGCTCAAATTATGCTTAGCAACAATGCAATCGTTTAACCCTTTTCCCATAAATACGCTTTCCCACGCCTTTGTAAACAAGAGTAGACACAAAGCAGCTCTTCAGGAGCCGTCTGATCAGAGTCTGCTATGTTTGCTTTTGAAATAATATAAGTCTCATTCTACAGTTTCTGCTTTGGCAATTTAAAAAAAAAATCTAAAATAATATACATAATGTCAACATTATTTGCATGAATAGTCATGCAGTAGAGGGGTAAAGACACAAAGCCATGCAGTAGAGGGGTTAAGACACAATAGCCATGCAGTAGAGGGGTTAAGACACAATGGCCATGCAGTAGAGGGGTTAAGACACAACTGATAGAATGTCAAACAGCTTTAATCCTGATGAGACGACGAGGTACTCGGCGTCTCAACTGGATCCAAGCTGTTTGTAAATGAAGCCATGTCGTTCTTGTCATGGTAAAACTGAAGATCGCCACTGATATATGGCATAAAGTCGAGCCACACCATAGTGTCCATTTCAGAGACCTCTGGATGCTGGTATTTATAGGTAGTTGCTAGCTGAATGGGGGGGGGATAACTGCCAACACACAGTGTAGTGCATTTCTTTCGCTCTTCGTTACCGAACTACATGCATCTGAAGACGTACGTAGGTTTTTATAGGGCTATCGCTTTAACCCTTTCTCTAATTCACACCGTATTGGCTCCATTAGTAATAATTAATAATAAAACAGCTTGGTGGGCATTCTAATAAATGTGCAATTAAGGTATTTAAAAAAAGTGAAGTAAGCTGGCAATTATTTCTGCAAAATGTGTGGCCTTCTCATTTTATGTTGTTCTTTTTATTTAAACAGCGCATAGTTACAGCGCCATCAATCTGGATCTTGACAACACACCGCGAGCTACTCTGCGTCTCATCAGGATCCAAACTGTTTACATGGGTTATCACATATTGGCCGTTGACAGCGGAATGGTTAATGCTAATGACGATAAATCAACAAATGTATTACATAGAGCATTAGCTTACATTGGTTCGTTGCTTGTTTAACTTGAAAACGTTGGTGTTACGTGCATTAATAAATGAAGCAAACTGGAAACCATAGCAACCTTAAATACGGCTAAATTGCAACAATAAATCATTTGAGATTAAACCTTTGGATTTAACAGAGAGAAGGACTACACTATTAAATATTCAAATAGTTCACGAAAAACAACCTTTCAAAATTACCACCGCCTCTCATTTTTACATGATTAATCACAGACAGGGCAGAGTTGTTTGTGTGCTTATTTTTTAACTACAGTGCTCCCTCTCTACAACGACACCCTTTGGGATACGAAGATTGTATGTGTTGTTCAGAGGGAGTTGTTATAGGGAGGGAAAATCAAACATTATTAACTTGTTTGCAGATCCCCAGATAAGGTGTATTTCGAGAACTAAAACCGTTATGCCTCAATCAAACCCTATGCTGTGACCACTCTTTAGAATCGTCACAAAGTGACGATTCTAAAGAGTGGTCACAACATAGGGTTTGATGGAGGCACAACGAAAATACGATGGAAAAAGTTGTTTCTGGAGCTTTTTTGTTTCGGAAACCGTGACATGCGTTGTTGTAATAGGGAGGGATCGTTATTGAGAGGGCCGTTGTAGGGAGGGAGCACTGTATTACCTTTATAGTATACCACTTTACACCATGACTATTCATGTAAGAAATATAGAGGATCTTACATGAGTGCTCTTGGTTATTGGATTTATTAAATGAGTCTTTTTAAAACGATAAAAAACGAGCTTTATAATCATGAACACGAATGCAAGATTCTATTTATAACATAACAGACACAAATGTTATTTGCAGCCAATATTTCAGCAGTAACGTGGATTGATATAAATTCTCCTTACATATAGAAATGATGAATGAAAGGTGTTATTAGGTTCGCAAAGTAGGTCCAAATTTTCCAACTGTTTTTTGACTTACTGTCATTTCAACCAGGATCTAATTTAGTCTCTGGTATTCAATTGAACTGTGATAGTTTATGATAACAAAAACATACAGAAACACGCCAAATTTGTTTTTAGTTACATGTTCGACATACAAACACGTCACATTATGACGTCACTGTACACAACATGTGTATGTGTAAAGTGCGCCATTTGCTCATAGTTTAAATGAAGAACCACATACAGTTCGACTACACGTCTGACATTCACTGTCAATGGGATTCAAAATGCGCCTTCGTTTTCTGCATCAGTGTTGTATACACATGGACAAGGACATTTCCAACAAGAAAAAAATCTCGATTCAAATTCATTGAAAAAGTTTATTGAAATGGACAAAAGATTCAGTACGAACTGCTGAATAAAATGTGTTGGAACAGGAGGAAGATTTTCGCTACCGGCTGATTTGGAGTATAACTTATTTGAAATATGTTTGTAATGTGCTGGGTTCAGATGACTATAGTTGTTGATTGACTAGATATTTTTATGAGTAGAAATCTGCATAAACAAAAGGACATGCGGTGAAGTAAATGTTTACAAAGTTGTGGAGACATTTTTTTTATGTAGAATGGATGGTTTGGGTCAGAGTAGTTGGTAGGTCTTTTTTGGCATACATTTTGTAGATATTTACTGACAGCGATTATAATTTGTATTATTTTATCGAAATTAAGGCGCAGGTGCCAACATTCCTTTAAATTGCCATCTGTCGTGACTCAATCGTTGACAGGCAGGTCACCGTCCGCCAGTTTGTTTGTTTTGACAGCGCGTATGAATACAGTTAGGTCGTTCGAATATTATTCACTAGTGAATATATGCCCGTGAATATCAAAATATATATGATGGTTTTACATCACGCTGAAGCCACGAGTTATGTTATAAAATGATATAATGACTACTCGTTGGATTGATTGTTGTATTAGCATATGTACAAGTGAATGTTTGGCTACTGAAACCTTAGAATGATATCTATATTATACCATAGGCAAACAGAATAGACCCTCATCAGATAGCTCCTGTAGGAGTCGTCTGATTTGGGTTTTCTCTGTTCGCAAAGGTGTAGAAAGGAGTATTGACATAGTTAAAGGTTAAAACATTTACTGTTAAACTCAAAACTATGTTCATTGCAGTTGTAGACTGAGATTTCAAGATCGCATCAATAATTTTACTAAATACAGTATAACCCCGCTAAAACGACCACCTAAAAGAGGTATAATTATGGGTGCTAGATGCAGATGGTAGCTTAATGCAGGACAAAAGTAATGCAGAAAGCTCATAGAGGAGCTTTCTGCATTACTTTTGTCGTGCATTAAGCAACCACCTGCTTATAAAGACACCGATGTTTATTCATTAAGTGGTCGCATTAGAGGGGTTCTACTGTAAATCTGTTACCTAATAGAGACACCTTTTCGTCCATATATAAACAAAGTACATCCACATCAGATGGCTTCTGTAGGAACATTCTGATCAGGATCTGCTCAGTTTGCTTATAAAAGTATATAGATCTGATTCTACAGTTTCTGCCTAAGTAAAACAAGATGCGTTTGTGAAACACTATGCCCCCAATATGACTCCTGACCTTGATGTATGACCATGAGCTTAATAAGTCACCCCTGAAAATGTTTGCCTCTTTAAGGTGCACATGCATGCCAAGTTTGAAGTATGTATGTACAATGGCGACAAAATTATCGCCAACGTTAAAGTTTGGGGCCAAACCAATCAACCAACCGACAGACAGCGCAAAAACACTACAATTCCTGTGTTCAAATAATGTACCGTTATAAAGTTCATCTAATGGATATTAATGACGTCATTTCTGACATGAATGTTCACGGGGTTAAAGAGTTAAACATCCCATTAATTCATTAATAAAACATGCAGAAAAACATTTTCTGTGTAGAAATTGAAACAGACGAGAACAAAATTTAACAAATGGCAATTGCCCCGTGTGTGAGAAAATTTTAAGAGTTTTACTCCATAAATACGCATTTAGGTGTTCTGACTGCTTAAATACATATTTCTATGCCTTAACAAACATACTAACCATTTACTCCACATATACAAACTGAGTAGATTTCTTCATTATTTCTTATATGAATATTCATTGAGTAAAGGGTTAAATATAATATGTATATAAATAACTCTACAAAGGTCTAT
Source organism: Azorinus chamasolen (assembly GCA_963576725.1). Lineage (NCBI taxonomy): Eukaryota > Metazoa > Mollusca > Bivalvia > Cardiida > Solecurtidae > Azorinus > Azorinus chamasolen. The sequence goes on along the minus strand of OY755251.1, from coordinate 5,512,187 downwards.
ACCGTAATCACACATTTATGAATCATTATTGAATACCGTTACTATAAATAGTAACAAAATAGCCGTAGAAAACTGTCATTACGGAGTCATGCGACCAAAGCCATAATGTCCCGGCGGGCCGATTATCCATAATCGGCCCACAATCTTTTTCACGTGCAATGTGTTGTCGTTAGCAACATAGCTCTAGATCTAGATCTATTCAAACATGGCCGGAGAAAGGGGTTTGACGTCGTTGTCAAATCGTATTCTAGATCTGGAAATCTGTAAAGTTTATACAATCGTAAAATTCTATTAAAAATCAATTTCTTTATTTGTATCGATCGGTAGATCTACTACCTAACTTTGTTTATGTTATTCAAAAATGACAGTTGTGACGTCATAATTTCACGTCATCCATCGGAAGTTCTCAAACAAACAGTGTAGTAAAAAGTAAAGTCATCGTTAGTGTTAGTGGTTATTACGTCGGACTACATATTTTCCGACGGGGATTCGAATCCCCATGAAAGTATGACTATTCCTTCCTTATTTTTGCAAAATTATAGATCTCTAGATCTATGTCTGTGGTTTGTTGGGATGTTACATCTACTGTAGATTGTGTTGAAATGAATAGGTTGCATATAGATATATCTAGTAAAATGTTTAAGGTATTCAATAAAAAGGTCAAAATATGGCCTGAGTGTGCCTTCTGGCCATAATGGCACACCTGGTGTCACAATAGCCCTCGGGCTAAAGCCCTCGGGCTATTATGGCACCAGGTGTGCCATTATGGCCAGAAGGCACACCTAGGCCATATTTTAACCTCTTATTATTGAATACCCTTACTATAAATAGTAACAATATTGCCATAGAAAACTGTCATTACGGAGTCATGTGACCAATCCATAATGGCCCGGTGGGCCGATTATCCATAATCGGCCCACGATCTTTTTCACGTGCAGTGCGTTGATGTTAGCAACATAGATCTAGATATATTCAAACATGGCTGGAGAAAGAAGTTGACGTCGTTATCAAATCGTATTCTAGAACTGGACAATCGTTAAGTTTATACAATCGTAAAGTTCTATTAAAATCAATTTCTTTGTTTGTATCGATCGGTACTAGATCTACCTGACTTTGTTTATGTTATTCAAAAATGACAGTTGTGACGTCATAATTTCACGTCATCCATCGGAAGTTCTCAAACAAATTTTATAAGTTAAAACAATATAGTCAATCGTCAGTGTTAGTGGTTATTACTTCGGACTACATATTTTTCGGCGGGGATTAGAATCCCAAGTAAGGCATAACTATTCCTTCCTCACTTTTTTAAAGATCTACAGATCTAGATCTATTTCTGTTGTTTGTTTGGATCTAGATATAGATTGTGTTGAAATGATAGGTGGCATATAGATCTACATTAGATCTAGTAAAATTTGTAAGATATTCAATAAAAAGGTCAAAATATGGCCTAGGTGTGCTAAAGCCCTCGGGCTATTATGACACCAGATGTGCCATTATGGCCAGAAGGCACACCTAGGCCATATTTTAACCTCTTAATAATAGCGTTGTATACTGGAAACAAACACATATATGATTTGGTTTTAATGGTTTATACCGGAAAACACATTCATGATTTGTTAAAACAGTGTAGTCATCGTTAGTGTTAGTGGTTATTACGTCGAACTACATATTTTTCGACGGGGATTCGAATCCCCATGAAAGTATGACTATTCCTTCCTTATTTTTGCAAAATTATAGATCTCTAGATCTATGTCTGTGGTTTGTTGGGATGTTACATCTACTGTAGATTGTGTTGAAATGAATAGGTGGCATATAGATCTAGATCTATCTAGTAAAATGTTTAAGGTATTCAATAAAAAGGTCAAAATATGGCCTATGTGTGCCTTCTGACCATAATGGCACACCTGGTGTCACAATAGCCCTCGGGCTAAAGCCCTCGGGCTATTATGGCACCAGGTGTGCCATTATGGCCAGAAGGCACACCTAGGCCATATTTTAACCTCTTAGTAATTGTGATTTATACCGGAAAACAAACACATTTATGAACTGGTAATAGTGATTTATACCGGAAAACAAACACATTAATAATTGGTAATAATGGTTGATACCGGAAGACGCATTTATAAATCAATACTAACGATTTTTATCGCCACTTATATTTTTGTTCTAGAACAAAACATTGCGATATCGTGAACGCATACGGATCGAGCTGAAACGCATATGAATTCATATCAAACTCTCGCATTTTAAGCAACTGTATACCTGTCAGTTATTTCAACACCATGGTACTAGTTATGCAACTACAGTTTTGTTTCATTTTTAGAGACTTCTAGAACACGTCATTTATAGGCACACTGTCTGTGAATTGTGACATCTTTCACGAGTGGAAGCAGTTGTAAATAGCGATATAAAACAATCATATTTTCATTTATACAAAGTCACTGCTCCTAACATTAACATGCCAAATCAAATTTACTCCTCTAAACGCAGTTATGTTTACATAGCACAAGTTGTCCTTTTCTGCAAATATACAGCTCGAGCATGAACTTTTTTGGATCCTGATGAGACGCCGAGTTACTTTTTCCAAAACTTGCATAGAAACTCAAAAATGCACCCTATAGGCTTAACCCTTTAGTTCATAGAAACGCCTTTTAATTCCTTTGTAAACAGAGAATACACAGTTCAGACGGCCACTTTAGGAACCCTCTTATCGGGGTCTGCTCTGATTGCTTATGAAATAAACAAAACGTTATCGTGTTCATATATCGGTATAAAAATACATGATAAACTATTACCATTTCAAAATATCAGTTAATTCATATTAAAGATGTCATTGTTTCAGACATGAATATTCATAGAGTAAAGGGTTACGTTTAAGTGCACTTTTGTACCATTGTCGGAGTAAGAAGATAAATAAGGAAATTGAAGAAACTTACTAGCCAATAATAGAACATCTTATTCTCGAAAGGCTTCCGGAATGCATGCAAACCCAATTAACTACGACAACAAAGACACGCTAAGGTCAACTCCAACGTACAATAGACGATGGTCGGTTTCAGATTTTGCAAACATGGCAAATGACCGCGATCGTATTTTATGGTCAATAAACTTTCCCATTAAGTTCATATTACGTTAGGGAATAGCAAATGTGATTTGAATACTTAACTAGTCTGAACACTACCTTAATGTTAAACTGTAATATCAGATCTATATAATTCCATAAATAAATAAAGGAGCAAACCATGATCAGACGGCTCCCACAGGATCGGGTTCTACTCTGTTGACAAAACAGTTAAAAGTAGTATTTGTGGAGTACAAGTTTACGACGTATGCAAAAAAGGATTTTAAATTAACCATAGTCTGCTGCAGAACAGTGATTTAATAATTTTAGTCCAAAGTTCTTCAGTATTCGAAAGCAAGTATCATGTTTACATTGATTTATTATAAGCAAAGTTTCAAAGAGAATATTTAGAAAAAAATGGTTAAAGGCAATTTGAGAGGAATGTTCATCCCATGCTGAGTATGTTGACTCTCTGGCATCTAATACACAACTGATAAGGCGGGCTACTATCACAGAGGAACAATATATAATTGCATAACGTTATCTCTTATGGCCATTGCCCCTGACTGGATACTGCAGGAGCACTCCAGGTAATCAACAAGACAAACATTGGTGCAAACATCTGGATCGCCCCAAAGTTTTGTTACCAGGAAGAGTTAATATATGACACCAGGTGTGGGGCACTTAGGAATCCGTGGTTCAGAGAAGGAATCCAAGCAATTTGAGTAGACACAATCAAAACTTGAATATATATGTAACAATTTTGTGAAATTAATGAAACACTTTAATTTGTTATTGCCTAATCCTCATGTCCTGTTTTTATCTACATTTTTATCTACAATATCAAATCCCATGCATTTTCCTCGTTTTTCTGCCTATATATTCTATATGAAAATTCAAATCTTAGGCATTTCTAAGAATTTTCTCAGGCATTTTGTCTAAAAGATATGGTATTCCTGCATTTTTCATTTAAATTGTGCTTAAATTAGGATAAAAGAGGTTATTTGCAAACACGTCTGATCAAATTCCAAATGGCTTGAATCTCATAACGATAATATATAATTATATATTAGCATATTCTTAACCAGCCATGGACCGTCCAGTATTATTATGAAAATATATTGGATCCGAAACGACCAAAGAGCTGGGTAACATATTTCCTAATTGGTGAAAATCTAGAACAAGAATGACACTAGACAGCTACTGCTGAAAAATTACTCGCTGCTTTACTCTCTTTGTTAATAATAGGAGAATTAATTTACCAGATAGACTTTACCCTCTTAAACTATTCGCTGCTACACTTCCTGATGCCCCTACCTCTTACTCATAGCATAAATAAAATAGACATACCATAGAATGATCGCCCCTTCCGGGGGCGATCAATAATCAACCCAGCTGGACACTTGATTTAGGCTGTGGGGAGGGGTGTGTACCTTATGAAGGAGCTTTGAGATGCCTTTAAAGATATTAACCCTTTGCTGAATAGGTACGCATTTGAACGCCTTTGCAAACAGAGGAGACACATATCAGACAGCTCCTGTATGTCATGCCTGATCAGGATCTGATATATTTGCTAATGGAATAAAAATTGATCTGATTATGCATATTATGCAATATCAAACATTTCCTTGTTGATAACGTCATCAGTTTAGATAAGTAATGTTCATAATGTCGTTCTTTCTTATACAGTAAAACCCCTCCAATGCGACCACATAAAAGAGGTGATAGCTTAATGCAGGACAAAAGTAATGCAGAAAGCATCATGAATATTAATTAGATTAAGTTTTATAAAGGCATATGACCACATAAAGTTTTAGTCATCGCAGAAACATATCTATAATATGCCTTAAGTAAACAGAACAAACCCTAATCAGACGGCTCCTACAGGAGCCGTCTGATCTGGGTCTACTCTGTTTTCAAAGCCATAGAAATGCATATATATAGAGTAAAGGGTTAAGATGGCACATTACATTTACAGAACTCTTACATACTGCACATTACCTATTACAGTAAAACCCCTCTAATGCGACCATTTAATGAACAAACACGACTGTCTTCATAAGCAGGTATTGCTTAATGCAGGACGAAAGTTATGCAGAAAGCTCCTATAGGAGCTTTCTGCATAACTTTCGTCCTGCATTAAGCTACCACCTGCCTTTGCCATTGTGAATTATGCCCCTTTTTGGTGGTCGCATAAGAGGGGGTTTGCTGTACCGGGTAATACATTATACGCATAAGACAACAACAGTCACGCTATTACGTTTTCGACACTGAGCTACTTCCGTCTGTATAAATTCTAGTTCATTTCAATTCTCAAAAACTTATTTTCAATGTTTTCTCATCAGACGATCAGTCAGAGTATCAAACAGTTTGGATCCCGATTAGACACCGAATAACTCGGCAACTCATCTGGATCCAAATAGTTTATATAAGTGATGACAAAATCGCCGCTAGCGAGCCAAGAGTTAAGATGTGTCGTTGACATTACACTATGGATAATGTGGTTACCGACTGGAGTGAATTTTAAATTATTGATGAAAATGTCTTCAACTGTAACAAATTACCCTGTCTATATCTATTATGATATACTATAAAATCTCGATAATTCGAAATTTTAATAAAGAACAATTTAGACCCTTTAGACAGGTGGCTGCTTACCGCAGGGTTGAATACATGCACATACATACCAGAGGAGCGTTCTGCATGACTTTCCTCTGCATTAAGCTGCCACCTGTTTTAAAGGTTGATAATAATACGTATTTGAGTGTTCGTATAACCGAGATCTTATTGTATATTTTCCCGAATCCTATTACTGCCTTTGCGACATCGCGATAACGCGTTGCCAAATACTAGGAGATAAACAGTTTATGTAAATTTGTATTACAACTTTCTACAACATTTTACAAGCCACTGGCGCGGCTGTTCTGAGTGGGTATTAGATATTAGCTGCATTTTTTTTATAAAGACGTGTGAATAAAACAAGTTTTGGCCACTGAGGAAACTGCAGAATCGGATCTATATACAGTATAACCTCTCTTAACAGGAATTCTAGTAGATAAGAATTTAGATACTTTTAGGCAGGTGGCTGCTTAATGCAGAGTGAAAGTCATGCAGAAAGCTCCTAGAGGAGCTTTCTGCATGACTTTCACCCTGCATTAAGCTGCCACCTGTCTTCAAGACCGATATTCATACTAAATTTAACGGCCAGTTAAGAGAGGTTTTACTGTACATGTAATAGCATAAACAAACAGAGAAGGGCCTGGTCAGACGGCTAGAGGATGGCTGCTCTAGCTGTCAGATCAGGCACTTCTCTTTTTGCAATGCATAAAAAATGAGTCACTATCAGGTAAATAATTATTAATAGTATCGGTGCAATATAAAAACGTTGTTCAAAACGAGAAATCACAAACAGGTGCATTGACGTATTTTGGAGGTTAGTAGTAAATTCAAAATTTACAAAATATATTTTACATGTAAAATATAACCAAACAAATAGCTATGCAGTGTGGATGGCTGATATAAAAATGAAAGTAAAGGTGACAATCTTGTACGATTATTCTACTGCAACTGTTTCAATATTTAATACTGTAGTATTTTCTCTCTGTTAAATTCATATATTTAAACTTGAATGATTTGTAGTTGCAATTTCGATGCAAGAAATAATGACATCATCCTGAGGTTCTTCTGCGCACGGAACACGTTGCATTGTTCCGTGCACAGAACATCCAAGTAGAACCACGACTTACCGTATGCCAGCTGGAAGGTTTCCTCACATGAAAAATCCAAATGCCTAGACCGAGATTCGAACCCACAGCGGTGATGGGCTAAGCGATCGTCAGTCGAATACCATAACCACTCGGCCACAGAGGTCTCTCGTGAATATTAATCAGCTAAACTTTTATACTGACACATGCACTTTTGGTCGTGATATACACTGAAGAATCACCTCTATACTATTTAACCCTTATCATCTCTGTTTGCCCATGGAATAATGTAGACATACTTCTACAGTTTCTTCCATTGTCAGACTTCCCGTTATGCCATTTTAACCCTTCTCTTGCTGAATTTTAAAACACATTTCTCCTTCTTTACCAATTTACCTAATTGTGTTTTACTTTTGATCCATACTGGCAACATGCAAACCTATATCCAGTTAATTCTCGATATTACGAAATTTAGAAATGAAAAATGTGTCTTTGTAGGCAGGTGGCTGCTTAATACAGGGTGAAATGCATGCAGAAAGCTTCTAGAGGAGTTTTCTGCATGACGTTCACCCTGCATTAAGCTGCCAGCTGTGTTAACCCTTCGCTTGCTGAATTTTAAAATACATTTCTCCTTCTTTACCCATGCCCTGTTGTATAATTACATATATATTCACTGTGTACAAGTATTTCGCTGTGCAATCACTGCTGTGGAGTGCACTGATTGCACAATCAACTTGTAAATAGTGCATACCCTGATGAGACAGCTCCTGCAGGAGCTGTCTCATCTGGGTCTTCACTATTTATGGGTAGGTATATTGACGTGAATAGCAAGCGAAGGGTTAGAAGCTCAGTTAATTAGTATTATATCTTAACTATTCAGGAAGTAAAGTATTAACGCTTTATTCAATGAATATTCATGTATATTCATGTAAGAAATAATGACCTCAAGACTGCTCTCATTCCACTGATATAATGCAGAGCGTCTACGTTAATCAACATACGTTTACTTTAAACTCTTCCATGCGTATAGATGCCTTTTCATGCATTTTCAAATAGAGTAGACCCAGATCAGACGGCTCATGTAGGAGCCATCTGGCCAGTGTCTGCTCTGTTTGCTTATGGAATTACACGTATATAGATCTAATTCTACACTCTATTTCACAGCCAAAAATCCTATGTTAATAATGCTTTAAAATAGTGTGGCTCATTAATATTCATTACGTCATTGTATCTTACATGCGTATTGAAGATATATAGGGTTAAAATAGACTTTAGTTAGAAACGAACTCACAGTTGCATGGCATTGGAATACGACAAACATGGCAATAAATGTCTTAAACGCGTGGGCTGTCACTATATAAGGGAGTTTATAATTATCCAAACAACAAAAATAATTCTAAAAGTACATTCATTAATAGTACTTGCAAATGGTTCAGAATACAGAATAATTGTTCAACATTTGTCAAACAGTTTTAAACATTTGTCTGCTAAGAGAGTCCTGGCTAGTGTTTGCAAACAGCCTAGATCCAGATGAGACGTCGAGTAAAAAGGATTGATTAGGATACAAACTGTTTGACACTCGGTCAATAATTTCTTAAATGTTGTAAGTAAAACGTGTTAGAAATCGAAGTTTAAACATGCTTTTTTATAAAAAATAAATTCAGCTAAGGTTTAATATGCTATATATTTTCTTGTTACCCATGCGAAGTGAAAATGCATTTAAGGCTAGAGTTTTATTAACTGATATATCATTTATAATTCTTTATTCAGGAGACTGTCCTTTTCTATTTATAGAAGTTGCAACCATTCTAATTTATGGGTAAGTGGATAATGATTGTCACAAGAAGCTCGTAGCATTCGTGCAGTATTAGTGTACATATGCTTATTATAGGTCTGTATTTATAACCACGGGTAACTTCGGAACAAATACATTTCACCTCTACGGGGGGACTCGTCCTTAAGGTCACAGCTCACGGGTCAAAATCGAACTATATACTGCTACGCCCCTGTTGTTCAATTCAATTGTTGCATTCATTATTATGCTATACGAGACATGACGTGCATTTACAAGCAACCTGGATTCAGGTGAAACGTCGAGTGACTTGCCGTCTCGTCAGAAGCCAAGGTGTTTGCCATTCGGACAATTGTTTATCATATGTTTGATTGAAAGTAAGAAATAAACACAACAGATAAGTGTTTCAACAGAAATCAATTTGTACAGCATGTCAATGGTTAATTAGAGGTACACAATCTCTGATTGAGTCCCAAGATACCAAACACATTGTTACGTGCTATTCATGTACTAAAGCTGATGGGGTCCAACGAGGATACCAAACGTCCTGCTACCTATGCACTAAATAGCTAAGTTGAAACATTTTATTTGGAGTCCGGCGAGGATGCCAAACACATTACTACCTACGTACTAAATATCTGATGGAGTCCAGGATACTAACCACCCTGCTGTCTACACACTAGCATTTTGGTGGAGTCCGATGATACCAAACACCCGCTACCTACGTACTAAATCTCTGATGCAGTACGATGATGCCAAACACCCGCTACCTACGCACTAAACCTCTAAATCTCTGATGGAGTCAGAGGATGCAAAACACCCTGCTACCTACACACTAAATATCTGATGGAGTCCGATGATACCAAACACCCGCTACCTACGCACTAAATATCTGATGGAGTCCGATGATACCAAACACCCGCTACCTACGTACTAAATCTCTGATGCAGTACCAGGATGCCAAACACCCGCTACCTACGCACTAAATATCTGATGGAGTCAGAGGATGCAAAACACCCTGCTACCTACGTACTAAATCTCTGATGCAGTACGAGGATGCCAAACACCCGCTACCTACGCACTAAATCTCTGATGGAGTCAGAGGATGCAAAACACCCTACTACCTACGTACTAAATCTCTGATGGAGTCAGAGGATGCAAAACACCCTGCTACCTACGAACTAAATCTCTGATGGAGTCAGAGGATGCAAAACACCCTGCTACCTACGTACTAAATCTCTGATGGAGTCAGGGGATGCAAAACACCCTGCTACCTACGTACAAAATATCTGATGGTGTCAGAGGATACAAAACACCTTGCTACCTACGTACTAAATATCTGATGCAGTACGAGGATGCCAAACACCCTGCTACCTACGCACTAAATCTCTGATGGAGTCAGAGGATGCAAAACACCCTGGTCCCTACGTACTAAATCTTTGATGCTGTCCAAGGATGCCAAACACCCTGCTATCTATACATTAAACCTCTGACGGGGTCCAATCATACCAAACACCCTGTTACCTACTAAATCTCTAATGGAGTTCGATGATATCAAAGACCGTGCTACCCACGTACTAAATCTTTGATAGAGTCCGCCAAGCAAACCAACCACCCTGCTACCCACGTATACTAATTATCTGGTAGAGTCAGGGGATATCAAAGACCGTGCTCGTACTGATTCTCTGATGGAGACCCTGCATACCAAACACCCTGCTACCTACGCACTAAATCTCTGATGGAGTCAGAGGATACCAAACACCCTGCTACCTACGCATTACGTCTCTGATGGAGTCAGGGGATACCAAACACCCTGCTACCTACGCATTACGTCTCTGATGGAGTCAGAGGATACCAAACTCCCTGCTACCTACGCATTACGTCTCTGATGGAGTCAGGGGATACCAAACACCATGCTACCTACGCATTACGTCTCTGATGGAGTCAGAGGATACCAAAAACCATGCTACCTACGCATTACGTCTCTGATGGAGTCAGAGGATACCAACGTTAAACTCCCTGCTACCTACGCATTACGTCTCTGATGGAGTCAGAGGATACCAACGTTAAACTCCCTGCTACCTACGCATTACGTCTCTGATGGAGTCAGGGGATACCAAAAACCATGCTACCTACGCATTACGTCTCTGATGGAGTCAGGGGATACCAAGTTCCATGCTATCACGCACCAAACCTCTAATTGAGTCCGAGGATACCGAACAAACTATTTCAGCAAAGCTTCTACTTTGCCATGCATAAGAGATAACGTTATCGAACTGACTTATTATGTGTACTCTTGCACAAAAACATATTGGACCATGCCGAACAGAACAAAGTTCGTACAAGGATATTATATACTATATTTAATTATATCAAATTATATCCTACGAATTTGTCAAATCGCTCTTTATGCAATCTTTCCGGCCAACAGGGTCCAGTCTGGTTTTCCATTATTTCGCCGCAGCCACTCTTTCGTCAAAATTCAAAAAATGATCATGATTTACTGTGAGACTAGTTTTTAGATTTACACTCTAGAACAATGTAGCTGCAATACTTTCACTGTGCTTACTTATGCCTCACTAATGCCCGAGAACCCTTTAGTGTTTGATGTGTTGTTAACATTATGCAGGTCATTTGCAGGTCATTTGCTGTCCAGCATTATGTACTCCAAATACCTTCAGCACGATGAGCAATTAATGTCTGCAAATATTGTCGTTTTGCTGAAAATATTTTTCTGCCATATATTTTCAAATACAAATGACAGAGTGAAAACCAGTTTGAACCCTTATGAGCTGCCAAGTTACTCGGCGTCTCATATGGATCCAGTCTGTTTTCAAATGTTATTATAAATGCTGAAAACCATAAGCCATAGCAGCTGGGACAAAACTCATACCTATTAAGAGGAACAGTTGCTTGATTTAGAAGACAATCGATCGTCTTTGGGCAGAACTTTGTATGTCCTTGCATAACATCTCTTATAAAAATGCATATCAACAGGAAAGTTTTGTATCGGAAATACGAAGATATCCTTTATTCGCAGCTATTCATTTTAAAAGACGTTTCAAAGCATGCTTTAACTTGCGCCTTTCAAATTGACTGTCAAAAGGTCTTACCAATTCTATGAGATGGCGAGAACTATGTATTTCTGGGTTTCCAAATGTTCACATTCCCTTCTTTAAGTGATTCAAATATCTTTTTCAGCAAATAATATCTTATTAAAACATTTCCTCATTCTGCAATCATTCTAACATTTCTCATGTATCTCTTAATCAAACTTACTGAATAATATTGCCCTCTGTTTTATCTTCTGTCCTGCTTAAACAATGTTTTACGCAGCCATGTTACGCTTGCGTTAAACCTCGTTTGTGTATTATATTATTAAGGTCATTCAATACTGCCACCTATCTAAACCTCTCTAATGTAACCACTTTATGAATAAAAAATATGTCTTTAAAAGCAGGTGGTTGTTTAATGCAGGATTAAAACAACCTGCAGGAGCTTTCTGTATAACTTTCATTCTGCTTTAAGCTACCACCTGCATTTAGGACCTAGAATTAGACCTGTCTTTCGTGGTCGCATTATCGGGGTTTTACTGTACAGTAAACCCATTCTATAACGACCACTAAAACAGGTCCAGATAAGATGCGTAAATTAAAACATGTTAAAGAAAAACTCATGTATTTCTCCACCAAATCCTATGTCGTGACCACTCTTTAGAATCGTCTCGAAAGACGATTCTAAAGAGTTTTCATAACCTAGGGTTTGTTGGAAAAAAATACGATTTTAGTATTTGAGTACGCACCTTTATATTTTGCTCTGCTAAGAAATGTATACATTATTTTGTTGTTTTTTTCTACATAGGTGGTAGCTTAACCCATTCCCTTATATTGGCGTCTCTATAAAAAACATTTTTTTAAAACATTGTGATATTTTGAGCATATGCTGTATAGGAACAAAGACCCTGTTTATCACAATGTTTTAAAAACTGCATAATTTTAAAATAATCTAGGCAAAGATAATTTTAAAATTGTCTTTGCCTAGCACACACCCCTTTTCAGAAGATTTATTCAAAGAGGTTGGGTCTAAAATAGCCTATGAGGGAATTGGTTAATGTGGGACGATAGTTATGCAGGAATACTTTCCTTTTGTATTACATGTAAGTTACCACCTGTTCTTATAGCCCTGTGTTTCTTCATTAACACCTTCCCCGATGAGTATTTAGTATAATATACTGACACCATGAATATTGATTGGCTGAATTTGTATAATGGCATTATAACCAAGAAAATATCCGATCTATATAATTCTATAGGCAAACATAGTAGACCTTGATCAGACGGCTCCTATCTGGTTCTACTCTGTTTTCAAAGGCCTGAAATGGCGTTTATATCAGGGAAATGTTTTTTTTTTGTGCATTTTGTCTTGTAATTGTACTGTTTCGTGTTTGGTAATGTTTGGTGTCGTGCACTTTTGTGTGTGGCGTTTCCTGTAAGGCTGTTTCTCTACTGTCAGTGGTAGCCATACATGTGCTTCTGTTTCTCTACCGTCAGTGGTAGCCATACAGGTGCTTCTGTTTCTCTACTGTCAGTGGTAGCCATACAGGTGCTTCTGTTTCTCTACTGTCAGTGATAGCCATACAGGTGCTTCTGTTTCTCTACTGTCAGTGGTAGCCATACAGGTGCTTCTGTTTCTCTACTGTCAGTGGTAGCCATACAGGTGCTTCTGTTTCTCTACTGTCAGTGGTAGCCATACATGTGCTTCTGTTTCTCTACTGTCAGTGGTAGCCATACAGGTGCTTCTGTTTCTCTACTGTCAGTGGTAGCCATACAGGTGCTTCTGTTTCTCTACTGTCAGTGATAGCCATACAGGTGCTTCTGTTTCTCTACTGTCAGTGGTAGCCATACAGGTGCTTCTGTTTCTCTACTGTCAGTGGTAGCCATACAGGTGCTTCTGTTTCTCTACTGTCAGTGGTAGCCATACAGGTGCTTCTGTTTCTCTACTGTCAGTGGTAGCCATACAGGTGCTTCTGTTTCTCTACTATAATTGGTATCCATACAGGTGCTTCTGTTTCTCATATCTTCGTGATCTTTTTTATTAGCTCGACATGCTCTTGTCTTGTTGTAAACACTTCAGACGTTAGATCAATGACATACAACCACACAAGGTGGTCTTATCAAAATCGATTGAAGTAAAGTGAATTACAATGAGCGCATCTAATGTGATCACCGAAACCGAAGTATATAACTAAGTGCTAAAGGCAGGTGGTAGCTTGGTGTAGAGCGAACGTTATGCACCAAATCCAAACTTGAGAGCTTCCTGCATTATCTGAATCTTACATATACCCTTCTCCTGTTTAACATTTGTTCAAGAGTTCTTTACGTCATGAATATCCATGGACAGAATCAATAAAAAGCGAAAAATTTCACAACTCTGGAAACTGCATAATCATATCTGTAAATCCCCATAGACAAATATAGCAGACCCAAATCAGACAGCTTCTATTGCAAATGCGTGAACATGCGTTTATATGAAGGATATGGTTAAGCAGCCACCTGCTATGTTTATCCATAAATGGTCGCTCTAGACGGGCCTTACTGTTTCAATTTTATAGACTAACATTTACTCGATAGAAAGTCCTTTTCATCGCCATGCAAACAAAGACCACCCAGACCTTTAGGAGTCGTCTGACCAGGGTATTCACTGTTTACCTATAGTATTATTATGATGAACATAGTGTGCCATAAAATGTTATGCAATAGTGAGTAATAAACTAAAGTGTAAATAATGAATTTTAAATTCATTAGAATACAGTATTCATATTTGGTATCAAAATAATTGTTTTTTTTGGCTTAGATTTCTGATTTGGAACCAAACCATTTCATTATTAACTTCAAAATTCAGTTACATAATCTATACATAAGGCTTTGTTTTGATGCCAGATTTTGAGGCATAAGTCTAATTTCTTTCAATTTTCACCTTATAAATTGAATATTTATGTCAATGTACCTGTTTATAGAATAATCACAGTGTATATAACTTGTCACCTGTTGAGACCAATTGTTAATAAATATTAAATGGCTGCCAAGCCATGTTTGATTGTTTTGAATGTAGATTGTTTGGAGCTAAATGTGTAAATATGTGTAAATACCAATAGTGGTGGACTAAAGGAATTGTAACATTTAGGGAGATTAGTTCTGACTTTCGAGAAGATAATACTCTGTGAAATTTCTCTGTGACTAAAATTCAAGTTCAGAAATTACTAAGTAAATCTGCAAGATCTCAGTGACTTTATATTGTAAAATCTACGTGACATACAAAAACTCTGTGTAAAATCATTGTGTACTGTTGTAGAGACTTTGTTAAGAAGAAACTTGGAATTAATCGTAATAAAAAACAACTTTGGAGTCTGTAGTATCGGCCTGATCCCTTCAGAAATATGGCACGTCACATCCCGCACGTTATGCGTTGGGTGCGACCAACATCTGCGCATAATAGTATTATAGAGATATGAGTATACAGTATCTGCCAAAATACTGCCGTGTCTTCGGGTGACACTTTAAAACCCGAGGTCTGGTGTATCAGTGCTTTACACTGGATATCTAAAAGAACTAAAGTATATCGATAATAAGAGTAGGGCATCACGCCCGGGTATTTCTGCATCCGCCTCTCTCTCTCTCTCTCTCTCTCTCTCTCTCTCTCTCTTTCCATCTCTGTCTATGTCTCTGTATCTGTCTCAGTCTCTATCTCTGTCCCTTCTCTCTCTGTATGTCTGTTAGTCGGCCTGTGTATGTCAGTCTGTCTCTGTCTGCCTGTTCCCTTCTCTCTTTCTCTAGGGCGACAAATTAGCCCATAGTTGGACGAACCGGATGTTAATCAACACAACCAAGTAATTATAAAAGATTCAGCTAATACATATTCATGACGTCATTTTGTACTTGAATATTCATGAGGTAAAGTATTAACTGCATTTCAAAGATTCCAGATCAGACAGTAATGAACAGAAGAACTAATGTTTCAGCTTTGTTTTTCATTTAAAACACCATTAGTATTAGTTATCATCCCGCTAACCAAGGCCTGATTCGCATTTGTGAACATCTTAGATCCAATTGAGACGGCCAGTGTTTCATCGAAAGCTTGATTGAAACCACAGTAGTCAAAATTGCACCAGATAAACCTTGTCTGTGCCAATTTTCTCATTGTCGTCTGCAATCCAATTTAGTCAAATAATTCGGTAAAATATGGAAATGAGATAAATAAATGCAACTTTCAAAGGAATAAAGCACATACAGCAGAACCCCTCTAATGCGACCACTTATTGAATAAACATGAGTGTCTTTATAAGCAGGTGGTTGCGTAATACAGGACAAAAATAATGCAGAAAGCTCCTCTATTAGGTGGTCGCATTAGCGGGGTTTTACTGTATATAGAAATAAAGTTTGAGACAAAAGCTAAAGTCCCTGATCAGACGCTGCCTTGAAAAGGTGGCGTTTGATCTGGGACTACACTATTTGTCGTTGTGCATTTTAGCGACATTGGCGGTGAAAGGGTTAAACTTGAAACATACATTATATTCTGCAGTGGGATGGGAGGTTACTGTAGAAAACACGAAGACGACACACTTGGAAGTTGCACTATAATAAGATCCTCCTTGTTAAGACAATCAGCTGCATAGCCTTGAAAAGTGCATAAACGTGTACCGGAATAAAAATGCCTTTAACTATTTCGCAACCGATGTCGCATCTATGATTACCTTTGCAAACAGTTTGGATCCACATGAGACGCCGAGTAACTTGGTGTCTTATCAGGATTCAAACTGTTTGTTACTATGACAATGTTTTTTTGGCAACAAAAATGGGGAAAATAAAACAAATGAAATTGTAGCAGACGACAAAGTTTGCAGACGACAATAGTTGGCAGAGAAGGAGTCCATGTTTTATACTTAACCCGCTCAAATTTGGATCTGGTGTAATTTTGATTACTTCTGAGTGGATCAAGTGTTTTAGACGCTATTGATAGAATGTCGAACGACTTGGATCCTGGTGTGTCATCTAGATACAAAGGGTTGTGAACGCGGGTAAAATCCCAGATAACGAGAAAAGGGTAAACCCATTCTCTCCTACTGACACCTTTTGGCGCCTCTGTAAAAGTCAATTTTAAAACCATTATGATAAATACATCAATTGCTCCTAAGGAGCAAAATGCTCTATTTATCACAGTGGTTTCAAAGCAACACACTTCTAAAATTCTCATTTTCTATATTTAATGATCTTTTTCCGTAGATTTATTTAAAAAGGGCTGGGTCTTAAAATAGTCTATAAGGGAATGGTTCAATGAGTGTAGCTGAATCATTTTTCTGCTAAACGCAACTTGATCAGCATTGAAAACAACATGAGTCCGGATGAAACGCATACTAGTTCAGTTGTTAATTTCTTAATGGCTTACACGAGTTAGAGGTGAGTAGAAATTGCTTCAGTTCGGAGTTTTAACAGACCGCATTTTTCATCTTATTATGTTTAATTGAATCAACAGTATAAAGGTTGTCAAGATAAAGAAAATCGAAATCCATTGCTGATTTTATAAGGTCATAATTAAACTCTTACCCAGTTGTAAAAACACGAGCACCACATGCGGGCGCCAACGCTAGTCTAGTCGAATGTAGCCCTTGTTACAGCGGACAAGTGTGTGAAGTTTCATAAGATTTACATGAATAGTAAAGACACAATAGCCAACGTTCAAGTTTCCCGACAACAATGACAACGATGTAGACAACGACAATAATGTAGACGACGACAGCAACAACGACGACAACGACGACGACAACGATGTAGACGATGACAACGACGACAAGGCGGACGCGGGAGTTACGACAATAACTCGCATGTAATGTCTGTTCAACTTTATATCGCGTGCAATATCGACTCCTCCAATTTTATGAAACATTTGAGAAACTAAACGTTTAACTTTCACGCCCTGTACACACACGTCTGACCACGTGCATCATACGATCTTTGGATAAGTACATCTAGAATCAGGGTAATGTAACGGCAATAACTCACAGGACAAGTATATTTTCATGAAAATGACAGAAGTATACATGCAACATGTGCCATACTTAGGTATGTGTCCTATGTCGATGTGGTCTATTTCATTATAACTGTCCCATTGCATATTTGACTACTAGTATATGCACATTCTGTCTGAAATATAAAGGGTCTTTTCAGTTAAGAACTCGGGGAGCTGCAAAGCGTTACATGCATACAGATAACGGGTTGGTCAAAGTACATATTATTATTCGTATAATATATGGTCATAGGTAAAGCGAATGTTTCTAAATTGTACGGGAAACACATTTCATGACAATAAGAAGGTCACAGCATATCGGTATCAATTGGATAAAACAGACGAGCGCATCTGTCCTTATACTTATAATGCAACGCAGTCCAAGTATTAGATCAGAACATATTGAAGAACGATAGAACCTGTCCTAAGCGGAAACTGAACAAAAGAGTAGGGGTTTGCTTAATAAAGGACAAAAGTAATGCATATAGGAGCTTTCTGCATTACTTTTGATCTGCATTAAACTATCACCTGCCTTACATACATTTTGTTCTGTGAAACAGAAAACAAGATGTATTTGTGAAACACTATGCCCCAATATGCCCTTTGACCTTGATGTATGCCCTTGACCGTTACAAGTCACCACTAAAATGTTCGCCTCCTAAACTTGCACATACATGTACATGCCAACGTTGAAGCATGTATATGCAATGGCGAAAAAATGATCGCCAACGTTAAACTTTGCGACAAACAGACAAACCAACCAACAGACAGCAAAAGCAATATGTTCTCGATCACAGACGGGGGAATAAAAAACAAGATGTGGGGTCCTTTACCATCTGCTTCTAGCTTGATGTCGCGATATGACTGAAATATTGTTAAAGCGCCGTAAAACTCCAAATACAAAAAAACAATCAAAAGAAAGTGTCCTACAGATGTACTCATTCATAAATATGCACATGCAAACCTTTATCACAAATACAAGTGGTTCTGCGAATATAACAGAGATATCTGATACCTTCATGCGAGCATTTAAACTACTGAAATATTTTATATCGGCACTGACACGACAATGAACCATATTTCATCCAGAAATATTTGTATTGTTTTCGAATGGACATAAAATCTTACCCCTTTGTAAAAAAGTAATGTCTAACGAAATTTAGATTTGGTGCGGTTTAAATAAGTCCGATCCGTATAAGCATTTGAGAACTATTGTCAGAATGTCAAAGAGACGGTCTCAGCGGGATCCACACTGTATGCAAGTGCGAGTCCCGGTCTACGATAGCCGGATGAAGGTTAACCCTTTCGCTGCCAAACTCTGTCGTCTGCTAACTTTGTCGTCTGCTACAAAATTTCATTATTTTGATTTTCTTCATTTTTGTTTCAAAAACATAGTAACAGTAACAAACAGTTTGGATCCTGATGAGACGCCGAGTTACTCGGCGTCTCATCTGGATTCAAACTGTTTGCATAGGTTATCACAGATCCGGCATTGGCAGCGAAAGGGTTAATATGGATTTTATCCCGTTTTAGCACCTTATATCTCATACAGTGAACCCCTATAAACCGGAACTTTCATAAAGAAGAATTTGTGATTTTAGACTGGTGGCAGCTTAATGCAGGGTGAGCCATAAAGAAAACTCCTAAACATGCAGAAAGCTCCTTTGGGAGCTTTCTGCATGACTTTAACCCTGTTTTAAGCTGTAATCCGTCTTA
Source organism: Azorinus chamasolen (assembly GCA_963576725.1). Lineage (NCBI taxonomy): Eukaryota > Metazoa > Mollusca > Bivalvia > Cardiida > Solecurtidae > Azorinus > Azorinus chamasolen. The sequence goes on along the minus strand of OY755251.1, from coordinate 5,492,854 downwards.
AAAACTGATATTAGTTCTGATTTGAACATCCAGTTTAGAGGGGTTTTACTGTACTCGGAATCTAGAGGGTTCGAAACGAGAGACAACATTAATATTATTTAACAACATGTTGATGGCTTTTGTTTGACACTAGGGGTGAGTAATTTAGTGACAAGATGGAAACTATCATGCAATACAAAACTTTACTTCCCTAATTTCTGTCTCAGACAAGACATGTGGAGGAAGAGCCGATTTTGATTAACATTTCTACAAACGAAACGTAATTTTTAGAGATTCTTCTACAAACAATCCTGTCGTCTTTGTACATGAAGTGACACATATTCATATGATGACGGTATGTTTTAGCATAAAGGGGAACAAGAGGTATGACATATTTCTTATAAACTGCATAATTATATCTTAACATTGTCGTATTTAACACTTTATGCGCGAAAGAAAATTTCAGTAATTAAGATGGGTTGATAGCAAACTAGAATTGTTTTTTATACTGATGTAAAGATTTACAGTAAGGCATTTTCAGCAATCAGGTCAAATATATTGCTTGTTAACCCTTCGCTTGCTATTTACGTCAATATACCTACCTGTAAATAGTGTAGACCCTGATGAGACAGCTCCTGCACTATTTACAAGTTGATTGTGCAACCAGTGCACTCTACAGCAGTGATTGCACAGCGAAACACTTGTACACAGTGAAGATATATGTAATTATACAACATGGCATGGGTAAAGAAGGAGAAATGTATTTTAAAATTCAGCAAGAGAATGGTTAAAACTAACATTGGGTTATCAGCATAATGTTTTTTTCACATGATACTAAATGGGTACCTGCATGTGGAAATGTTTTATACACTCTGTTAAAGAATATACCTGTATTAGCTGTATATTTGGTAGTAGAGATTCACTCTAATGAGATGTAAATGGTTGTACTGATCACATCTTGATTCTGTACACACACTGTTTACTACTATTGCTGATAGTTAACACATAGTTTCATCTGACAGTTGTCTTCTATAGCTGACTTGAAACACTGATTGTTTCTCTGACAATATGTCCAATAGTTTAAGGTAATCTCACTTTGTTTTCCCTCTCTCTAAATAGCAGTCTTTAGTCTACGATCAATTTTGAATATACCATTTTCTCTACTGCTTTAAAGTTTATAGTTGAAAGTTAACATTGGTGATATTCTATTCGTTTAACATCGATTCTTATAACTTAGTTATTTTAGTCACTTTTTGTCATACTGTTATATTATATTGTTGATAATTTTAAGTTAACGCTGGTTACACTGTGCCCCCGATTCGAACTTTGACCTTGATGTATAACCTTAAACATTGATAATGATAGTGTAATGACCTAATTAGTCGCCCTAGAAATGTTTGCCCCCATAAGGTGTACACACCTGCCAAGTTTGAAGTATGCATGTGCAATGGCAACAATATTATCGCCAATGTTAACATTGGAGCCAAACAGACAAACCAACCTATGACTTGCCCTGTGATCGGGGGAGGGAGAAGGAAGAAGAAAACAGTATAGAGAATGCAGTATAGAGAATAGTATTACCCGTCAGAGTAAATCTTTGGAATTTGATTGGCCAGTTTACTAAAATTTGAACGCACGTTATACATCTTGATCCCTCTGGACAGTCTTTGTAAACAAGGTAAACAGTGTTCAAGTATTGGCGGAAGTGTCACTAAGGTGTCCTCTCCTTGTGATCAGGGGAGGGGGAGCATAAAAACAGTCAAGTACAAATATGAGTCATGCAGGAAAACCTACAGTGCAATACTTCTGCTGTGTTTGGCCCAAACTCATTGCCTCATAAGCTATTTTAGATCCAATCTCTTTGAATAAATCTACCGGAAAGGAGCATTAACTAGTGAAAAGGAAAACATTAGAATTTGGTAGTTTGAAACAAATGTGATAAATCGAGCATTTGGACAATGGTTTCAACAGGTGACTTATGCAGAAGCGTCAAAAGGCGTCAATATGGGGCAATGGGTTAAGCTTAAGTTCATGTAAACTGCTTGAAGTGCAAATTTCTTCCGTGATTTTTTCGCGATGTGCCGAAGAAGTAAACATATAAATAGTTGAATGTTGCACAGATTACATAACAAATTATCATATTTGTACACTCAGCGAACTATTAGACAAACTTGTCTTTTTGCAGAGACAAGCACAAAATGCGGAAACCTTATTAAAGCCGGATTTTTCAACTGAAATACCTTCACCAAATCTATCTGCATACCACATATGAATAGTCTAGGATATGTAGTGCAGAAGTTATAACAAAACTGTAATGACAACCAAAAACTTCAACGATGGCCAACTAGTCAAAATAGTGACAATGACCTTGAACTAATTTCAAATATATTTATATCAACTGAAGGGATTTTAGTATAGTCATCTGTACACTAAAGATGACTTGCCTTGCTCAGAAGTTATAGCAATGCTAAAGGTTGTTAAAAACGGCAAAGTTTTGTAATAGTGACCTTGACCTTGACCTGATTTCACGTAGCATTGTATCAACTGAAAGGCCATCGCCAAAGCTATATGCATTCCAAATATAAATCGTCTAGCATAATTATGTAGTTCAGAAGTTATAACAAAATTTTAATGACAACCAAGTTTTCAAAATAGTGACCTTAACCCTTACCTAATTTCAGGTTTCTTTATATCATCTGTAAGGTCCTTCCTAAAACTATATGAATACCAAAGGTGAATTGTCTAGCTTTGTGGATCAGAAGTTATAGCAATGTTAAAGTTTGTTAAAAACGGCAAAAATTTGGAAATAGTGACCTTGACCTGATTACATGTATCATTGTATCAAGTGAAAAGCCTTGACCTAAGCTATCTGCATACCAAATATGAATTGTCTAGCTTAAGTAATTCAGACGTTATAAGCAATGTTATAGTTTTGTTAACGACGGCACACCACCCATCCGCCCGCGCGGTAAACTGCTGCATTTTTTCGAGTGAAAAACAGTTTGGCTCCTGATGAGGTGCCAAATTACTCCGTGTCTCATCTGTATCTAGACTGTTTGCAAAGGTTGTTATAATTGAAAAACCAAAGCAAAAGCAGCTGGAACAAAACTCATACCTGTTTAGAGGAACAGTTGCTTATATGTCAGAAGTCAGATGATCGTCTTTGGTCAGAACTTTGTATGTCCTTGCATAATCTTAATTGCTAAATAATAATGTTGCTCTCTGTTTTATCTCGTGCCCTGCTTAAACATGTTTTACGCAGCCATTTTACGCTTGCGTAAAACCTCGCTTGTGTTCCTGTTTAGTAGAGTTATTCAAAGTGGTTGGTTCTAAGAGCAGACTATCTGAAAATGCGTTATATAGAATACCAGGTTAGTGTCGTATATATAGAAAGGCGTAGGACAGCAGTTCAGTAGAGATTTAGCAAGAACACGTGTTTTCCGAAGCCGAACCAGTTAAACTTTGCCATACACGGCACTGACCTGATATTCTGCTTATCCTGTCGCCGCAGGACATCGTTTTATTTCGTCAAACTATCCTTAAATCCCTTCCTTATGCGGCATTTGCGTCAACTACAAAACACGATCGATGAATTAAATAATTATGGGTAATCGAACGGAAATCTTGGTGTAGTTTGCATCATTATTTAGCCTTAATGCTAGGTCATATTGAGAGGCTTCTTAATATGAGGCTTAAATTTGCTAGAGGAATTTTATGACAAACAGTGCAGACCCTGATCAGACGGGTACTGATCCTGGACAGACGTCTACACTATTTGCACAGACAGTACACTCATTTCCCGCGTTCAAAGTGTTACCTACCCCTTTCCTCCTTGAATATTCGTTAAGGAAATAATGACGTCATAAATATTGATTAAACTAATTTGTTATCATAGTTCGGAAATTTTGGCCATAGAAGAGACTGTAAAATCATATCTGCATTATATCATAAGCAAACAGAGTAGACCCTGATCTGACGGCTCCTATAGGAGCCGTCTGATCTGGGTCTACTCTGTTTGCAAAGGCGTGGAAAGGCGTATTTAAGGAGTAAAGGGTTAATGTAGAGAAAAAAATCTCATTTTCACTTGATCTCGACGATATTTTTTTCTGTCGAAGAACAACATGTCCAGACGGGTAATGGCTACATTAGCAGTGTTTTCATTAGAAGAATTACTACGAGGTGTATTAACCCTTCTTGCTGGGAAAAAAATGATAACTGCTAAAACTCTGATCTGTTGCATTTTTTACTTGCTTCAGATTCGTACAAGCGTTTGAAAAAACTGTTGACCGGGTGTCAAACTGATTGGGTCCAGATGAGACGCCGAGTTACTCGGCGTCTCATCTGGATCCAAGTTGTTTGCAAATGCGAGACAGGTCATTTGCATTGGAATATAAAGAGCAGTTTTTTTTAAGAATAAATCATATGAACGAAGCAATATGCTTTGCAAAAAAACCAACAACACAAGTCAACGATTCCTTCTATGCATGTCATTACACCCACTGAAATTGAGATCAAAGGGATCCAAAAATACTGCACTATTAAAGTTCAGTTTAATGAGGAGATTAAAGAGATTAAGTGCAATTTGAACGACTTCATTGTGACTAAGGTATCTAGGATGATTGCATTGCCTTAGTTCCAATTCAAACCTGATGCGTGCCGGAAACGAGTGCACTGGCATTGGCAAACAGTGTAAACCAAGATCAGACTGAATGAAAAAAAAACTGTTAAACAGTGATGGAATATTCCATTCTCGACAATTCAACATCTAACCCTTAACCTTTAGCCTGCTATGAGCGGATGAGTGAATACCCGCGTCTCATCAGGATCCAAACTGTTTGACACCCTAATTGCATTTTGATAGACAAATTGGTTATAGCTTTAATTTTGAAAATGTAGTAGGTGAATATTCTGTAAAAATAATTTGCTCCGCGGATTAAAGGTTAAATACGCATTTCTACGCCTTTGAAAACAGAGTAGACCCAGATCAAACGGCACAGGATCTGGTATGTTTGCTTATGATATAATATAGATATAATTCTACAGTTTCTGCCATGACCCAAAGTTCCTTTGTCTATGAGCTGTTATAGCAATTAATCATGATAGCATTATTTCTTGCTTGGACATTCATGGAGTAAAGGGTTAAAGAGATACTTTTAGCGTGGTCGAGACGGTTGCACTTTGTCCTTATCTGTGCTGATAAACATAAATTCCAATTCTTCCCCATCTTGTTCCTTTATCAGCACTACGAGTAATTCAATTACCATTCCTCCATAAATACGCCTTTCTACGCCTCTGTAAAATTCACTTAATGAAACCATTGTGATAAATAGAGCATAATTATGCATTTCCATAGGAGCAAATACTCTATTTATCACAATGGTTTCAAAACTACACAATTCTAAAAGTTTCCTTTTCTTCAGTGAATACTCATATTCGGTAAGATTTATTCGGTAGAGATTGGGTCTAAAAATAGCCCATGGCGGAAAGGGTTAAAATTCAGCCTGCTGTTGACGGATGATTGAATACCTGTACAAACGGTTTGGATCCAGATGAGACGCCGAGTAACTTTGTGTCTCAACAGGATCCAAACTACTTGAGACTCTAACTGTGTTGTTGAAAATAAATACAAATTAAACCATCTGTGTCTACTGAAGTTGATGACATTTTCTACCTACAAAATTTTCTCAGCAGGCTAAATATTAAAAGTACATTGTGATATTGCCTGTTTTTTGTAAATCCTCTGTAAGTACGTTGTGTTGTTGTCTGCTTGTGCAAATCATTGCGTTGTTGCCTGTTTTTGTACATCCTTTGTAAGTACAAGATTGTTGCCTGTTTGTGTAAATTCTTTACTCTATAAATACACACTGTGCAAACAGTGTGCCCCAAATTATACGACTCCTATAGGAGCCATCTGGTCTGGGTATACTCTATATGGAAATGCTTGAAAAGATGTTTATATGAAGGAAATGCTTATCTAGTAGACGTTACAGTGTGGCTTTAATGTATTTCTCTGAAACGCGAATAGAAATCAACCGAAACAATATCGCGTTGCAGTTTAAGTTAAAACAATTTCAAACACGTAATAGTATAATCTTGTAAATGCCCATGAGAAATGAAATTTACTTGCGAATCGAGATGTTTTCATTGTCTTATCTATTTCAATAAATATAACTACGTAAGAAAGATAGCAGCATTTAAATCTATTCAACCCTTAGCAATTGCAAGCACATTGGATCCAGGCGAGACGCCGAGTAACTTGGCGTCTCATCAGGATCCATGCTGTTAGACATATAGTCAAACGCTTGATTGAATCAGTTGTATAAATATTACACCATGTCCAAATATTATCAACCATTGTTTATCACGCAAGGTAATACATGTAGATACAACACATGAAAGACCATACATTTCCTCCGCAATGACACTGACAACACAGTGATATATTACGTAACTGGCATTTCATGTTGTGTTATATTATCAATACTACTATATCGTGGTACATGTACCAGAAAGGAAAGAGACGAGAATAACCGTCCTTAACTATTTCGGCGCCAATGTCGTCTGTTGGCACCACTGAAAACAGTGCAGTCCTAGGTCAGATGCCGCCTTCTCAAGCCGGCATCTGACCTGGGACTTCACTGTTTTCTGTATTTTTAGCCCACGCATACAGGTTTTTAAAAACAAATGTTTTACTAATATATCTTTATTATTTAGTTTAGAATTATATTTAATATGAAATTATTTTTGCAGACGACACTTTTAAATTTGGCGCCAAAAGAGTTAAAGAGAGATACAGTACAACCGCTCCAAACCGGACGTTTAAATTAGTAACAATGCCGTATTGAAAGACAAGTGACAGCTTAATGCAGGGTGAAAGTCGTATTACTTTCATCCTGTATTAAACAGTTACCTGCCTAAAACGAACTAAATCATTCTTTACTAAAATTCCGGTTTAGAATAGTTTTACTATATTTGGGAAACGAAGCGGGCGACAGACATTGTACGTGAACTGGTTGTTGACGTTATAAATGCTTTCGTCTTTACAAACAATGTAGATAAAGGCCTTGGTCAGTTACTGCATCAACCGATGTCTGACCAGGCTGTATTATATTAGTCAAATAAGCCACCAAAGCCAATTAAGCGCTGATCAAAACGTATTGAAAAATAAAAATACGCCGTGTATATCAAGGTCTGCACTGTTGCAAGTTTAAAATGATAGGTCATGTATTCCTATCTATGCAACTGTTAAAGATTTTGCGTTTCAATCTGACTTCAGAATCGGAACATATGTACCTTAACACTTATTTAACACTAAACAGAACGGTTAGTAAAATTATTTTAATGGTTGTTTGTGTCGAAAAAATAGAAAAATGATTTGCTACGGAAACCAACGGGAACGTTCGCCATTGGCCGGAATCTGTTGTAAGATTCAAATTTACATACCGGAAATAATCATTCGATGTACAATGTAGGCCAACAACCAGCGTCAGCCATTGTACATGTGATAACAACCTAATAAATATTCAAAGCGTTGTTTCGAAATAGAATCGAAGTCATTCAGAACTTGTCCGAAGATGTCCGCTGATTTCCGTACAAATGAAACCCGTTTCTAAAAAGGAGGCTCATTTTAAAGGATTTAGCAGTATTCGGATAGCGATAATATTTAGCTGAACAAATATATCCTGTCGGAAAATCGGTTGTAAGCATTTGTTCATTGTATGCATATGTGTACAGCTTCTGGTGTTGATTGATTAATATAACAAGAGTGCCAAAATGTCACAAAATACGCCCGTCAAATTTCTTTAGTTGAAAGGCCATTACTCCATATCAGGTAGTAATAGTTCACGATAATTATTTGTTTTTACCTTTAATCTATTTTTAGGAAAAGTGACCATGACCTTGGTTGGGCAAAGCCCATATTTAATAGGGTTCCTGCCCTCATCGATATCAATGCACATGTAAAGTGTCGTGAAGATTGGATATACAGAACTAAAGTTATCGTCCAGAAACGGTACAATTCTACTGAAAAAAACAATCTATTTTTAGGAAAAGTGACCTTGATCTTATTCAGGCAAAGCCCATATTCAATAGGGTTCATGCCCTCATTGATATCGGTGCATATCTGAAGTTTCATAAAGATCGGAGATACAAAACTGAAGTTATCGTCTGGAAATGGGGAAATTCTACTGAAAAACACTATAATTTTAGAAAAAAGACCTTGACCTTGATCGGGCAAAGCCCATATTCAATAGGTTTCCTGCCCTTACTGATATCAATTCACATGTGGAGTTTCATGAAGATCAGGGATACAGAACTAAAGTTATCATCCGGAAACGGAAAAAAATTACTGAAAAACAATATATTTTTTGGAAAAGTGACCTTAACCTTTGTCTGGTAAAGCCCATATTAACAGGGTTCATGCCCTGGTTGATATCAATTCACATGTGAAGTTTCAGGAAGATGGACATACAGAACTAAGTTATCATCCGGAAACGGGAAAATTCTACAGAAAATATATTTTCAGAAAAAATGACCTTGACATTGGTCGGGAAAAGCCCATATTCAAAAGGAAAAGGCTTCCTGCCTTTATTGATATCAATGCACATGTGAAGTTTCATGAAGATCGGACATACAGAACTAAAGTTATCGTCCAGAAACGAATCGAGACGCCCACCCGCCCAAATATATTTTCAGAAAAAAAATGATCTTGACCTTGGTCGGGCAAGGTCCATATTCAAAAGAGTTCCTGCCCTTATTGCTATCAATGCACATCTGAAGTTTCATGACGATCGGACAAACAGAACTAAAGTTATCGTCCGGAAACGAATCGAGACGCCCGCCCGTCCGCCCGCCCGCCCGCCCGACGGCCCGCCCGCCTCAGTGTTTCACATAATACGTCCCTTCTGAAGACGGCCGTATAAAATATGTGCATTATACATCTTTAAGGTTGTTTCTATTATCGATTACAATCGATTATTGATCGAAATACATGTAGTAGTTGATATACTATTGACAATAATTTTACCAATATCGATTATAATCGATGATCGATGGAAAAAGGATGTTCGATCTACTATCGACAGTAATTTTAACATAATCTTTTATTGACTGTATTTTTTGTACAGCAGCATCGGTAATTATGTAGGCGTTTTAACCCTTTCCTCCATAAATATTCATGTAATGAATAATGACGTCATGAATATTAATCACATTAATTGTTATGATGGCAAATAGACATTAAGGAAGTTTTTAAAATGGCAGAAACTATAGATTCATACATATATCTATATTGCATCATAAGCAAATAGAGCAGACCCTGATTAGACGGCTCCTATAGGAGCCGTCTGATCTGAGTCTACTCTGTTTGGAAAGGCGTTGAAATGCGTGCTTATGGAGTAAAGGGTTGACATATTCCCTCATATTGACGGTTTTTGACCTCTGTAAAATCATTTTTTGAAACCATTGTGATAATATACCCTCATACGCTGTTTCGTATCCAACATACGGACGTTGGTTGCTGTAAAAGCTCATACACTGTTTCGTATACAACATACGGACGCTGGTTGTTGTAAAAGCTCATACGCTGTTTCGTATACAACATGCGGACGTTGGTTGCTGTAAAAGCTCATACACTGTTTCGTATACAACATACGGACGTTGGTTGCTGTAAAAGCTCATATACTGTTTCGTATACAACATGCGGACGTTGGTTGCTGTAAAAGCTCATACACTGTTTCGTATACAACATGCGGACGTTGGTTGCTGTACAAGCTCATACGCTGTTTCTTATTAAAAATGTATTTTATTGAACATGTTTACGTGAACGTCATCGTCACTTTACTGATGAGTGTCAATCTAACATTTTCCCATTTGACAATTATCACTTCATTATTGCATCCAGTTCTATTTACACTCCCACATGAGCGACATTTCTACTATAGAAAACATACATATCAGAGCGAAATATAAAGGGGCGTTCTCAAATTCTAAAGAGCAGTCACAACAAAGGGTTTGGTGGAGAAATAAAGAAGTTATTCTTGAACATGTTTAAATTTACGCATCCTACCGGGACGTCTGCATACGCTACCAATATTAGTTTGTTCGTCAGTCAGTCAGATGAAATAGTGTTTAACCTACTTTTTGGGCCAATCACAATGCTGGAAATTTTGAATTTCTCCACGATTATTTTCATATAGTCAGGCACTAATCGCTGACTTAGCGACTAAGTCGGCTGTCACCAGCGCATGCGCGAGTACATCCTGTGACGTACAGTGCTTAGCTCGTCCCACCATGTAACAGCGCGAGCGTCAAATACACATGTGTATACATGTTCTGTGTAGAATACCAAGCTGAGACTAAGAAATGAGGTAAATTGATGCAACTCAAACATTTTATTGGTAGATCTACATGTACTGAGATTCGAAATAAAGAAGAAAAAACAAAGCATTAAAAACACCAAAAAAGAAGACCCTATTTAGTTATTAGACAAGTGAATGCTAAATGCAGGACAAATGTAATGTAGAATGCTCCCTCGAGGCGTTCTGAACTACCTTTGTCTGTATTAAGCAGCCACCTGTCGATAGAGATTTCATTGTTTTGCCGTTGAATGGCTATTGTACAACGGTTTACTGTTAAACATTATATATGGTAATTCCTGTCTTTTATGTAACTGGTCTCTTGTCCAGGCCCTGAAATTATAAAATATGATAAAATTACCAGCTGTCGGTTAGATCTAACCCTTTCCTCCATAGTTTGTTTCAGAATTAAAGCAGACTTTAGGAGTATTCTGCTTTAATTTCAGCCTGTTAAGCTACCGTCAGCTAGGATATGGGAAATATTTCTTACGATGACTACCCATGACGGTATAAAGTGAAACTAATTTCTAAAGTGGAAGAATAATTAAAGGCGTTAAAATAAGTACCTATTGCGTAAAGGGTTAAATAGCATGTGTATAGTCTACGTCTGCATTTAAAACTGAATTTTATCTTTAAAGCATTTGTTGCATTGGCTATCTGTTTTTAGAGCACAGCGCTTGAAACATCGACTCAATGAAATATCTTACCTAATTCGGGTTTTAACAACTTTTGTGTCTGCACATTTAACAATTGTGTTAGACAGCTATCTTGAAATGCATCGTCCGTAAAATTTAACGTCATTGTCCCCAAGAAGGTCGAACAATCGGCTTCATTTCTGCCATCTTTCTGAACGACTGAAACATTTGTTCAACACACGGCCTCGGCTGTTGCCCCTAGCAACGCATGCGACCAAGTCCAGCTTCACTCCGCCCACTTTTAATCCTGTCCAAAAACTAGGCTAAACACTATATCAGTTAGTGTCTATTAAGTGCGAATTTAATGACTTTAAATGCCTTGCTCGCTCGCTAACGCTCGCTGCGCTTCGGCATTTAAAATCATTAAATCCACACTTAATAGACACTAACTAATACATAGTCACTCACATACTCGTATAAGTTCTTAAAAGGGATATGACCCCTCTATATTGCAGCACACTACATGCTTGGTGGTCGACCCTTTACAGTTGGTCATTATGCTTTCCTCTTTGCTTGTGCGACGACGGAAAAAGCTTAATACTCTATGAAGATTCCCTCTTAAACCCGTTTACGGAGGGAGGAAATTAGATATTTGTATTTTGCCAGTTCTGTCGTACCCCAAATGACTTCTCCACAGCTGCTCTGACCTCTGAATAGTCATCGAGTACATGTCTGCGATGTCAAGTTTATTCTTTTTCAAACAAATCAGTTGTGCATGTTTAATATCCACTAGATCTAGTAGTTGTATCTTCTTGCGATTTATTTTTTATAAAATGTCGGTGTAGAAGTGTTTCATATAGTTTTCCCATACTTTTAAATTATGACGTCATTTAAATGATGACGTCGTTTGTATACCTCTATCTTAACTCTTCGCTTGCTGAATTTTAAAATACATTTCTCCTTCTTTACCCATGCCATGTTGTATAATAACATATATCTTCACCGTGTAAACGTATTTCGCTGTGCAATCACTGCTGTTGAGTGCACTGTTTGCACAATTAACTTGTAAATAGTGCAGACCCTGATGAGACAGCTCCTGCAGGAGCTGTCTCATCTGGGTCTTCACTATTTACAGGTAGGTATATTGACGTTAATAGCAAGCGAAGGGTTAAGAAATATATTAGTACAAGCCTGAAACTAATGTTTTGATAACAATCAGGTCCAAATAAGATGCGTAAATTAAAACATTTTCAAAAATAACTTTTCGAAGAGACTATTCTAAAGCGTGGTCACAGTATACGGTTTGGTGGAGAATTGACGAGCTTAGTATTTGGGTACGCACTTTTAGCTGCAGCTCTCCGCACTCTAGATTTTTATGATTTGTAACCGACGGAATACTGTTTAAAGTAAAACCCCTCTAAACCGGGTGTTAAATAACGGTCTTGGAGACAGGTGACAGCTGAATGCAGGTTGAAAGCATCCATGTGCATAAAGCTCCTAGCTTTCTACGTGACTGCCACCTGCCTAAAAGTATTGAAAGTCTTTTTTATTAGAATTCCAGTTTAGAGGGGGTTTATACTGTACTCTGTATACGGTAATATTCTGGCTACAAATACAGATAAAATCCACACAAGGTACAGTACACCCCCTCTAAACCGGAATTTTAGTAAAGAAAAAATGGGTCATTTCAGGAAGGTGGCTTCTTAACGAAGGATGAAAATTAGGATGAAAGCCATGCAGAAAGCTCCTGTCTGTATGATTTTAACCCAGTATTAGTCTGTCACCTGTCATACTGGCATTGATGTTAATTTGAACGTCCGGTTTAGATAGGTTTAACTGTAACTATATTTTTGTTTCCAAAACAACAAAATTCAAAGACAAATACAGAAGAACCTGTCTTAAGCGGTCATTCTTTTGTACAGGACACACATGGTGCAGAAAAATCATATAGGAACTTTCTGCATTACTTTTGATCTGCATTAAGCTCCTGTCTGCCTTACACATACCAATAATTAGACATCTTTTTTTTTATGGCGGCTTAGCCCTTTCCTTCATATCAACGCCTTTTCACGCAGTTGACCCAGATCAGACAGCTCCTATAGGAGCCGTCTGATCAGGGTCTATTTTGCTTGCTAATGAAACTTGATATATTTGTTTCTTTAGTTTCTAACATTACTGCAATGCTCACCTTCCATATTTCAAAATTAAAAGTTTGTCCATGAATATTCAGTAGGTAATGAACTTTGGAATAAACATAGAAAGGGTTAATACAGGTTCTACTGTACGTAAAATATCAATTTATAAACAATATCAAGTAAGTAATTAGGTTACTAACCGATCCACTGGTCCCTCCTTAGCACTATCACTAGAAAACTTCTGCGTCAAATGTTTGAAACACAATATACACACAGATCAAGACAAATGTCCAAACAGATAGGTCCAGCGTGGGTATCCAGTGTGAGTTTCCTGGTGGGTGTCCATTGCGGGCGTCCAGTGTAGACAGAATCGCATCGAACAGTCCGCATTGCTCTACTTCAGTTCAAATGTCACATCATTTCCCGTCGTTAATGAAGATGTATTATTGTGTGGAAATATCCAGTAAATAAATGAGTACAGTTTATTCAGTATCCAATGCCGAACACCGTTTTGCACGATCTGTCCAATCAATCTATCCACAAACGACGTGGGTGCCAATTTTATAGGGTTCGTCAATAAAGGTCCAGGGCAATGTGGATTTAGATTTTATTCTAAATTATCTGAAACAATGCAAAATACTATAAACAAAGGGAACACGAATATTAAATACAAATCATAATATATATATTTTCGCCTAACACGATATGTAAACAAATTTATATGTACAAACGAGCGGTAAGGTGAATGCTTAGCATACTTACCAAACATGTACATGTACATGACATTCTACAAATTTAACAAAATAAACAACGTTCAACAAGATAAAATGTAAAACAACCATCATTATGGATGAACAGAAGAAATATTTACCACTGGTTAAATGAAGAATTTCCCAAGATGTTTATAAAATCATGTCAGGTTTATAAAAAATGGCTGTCGACTCAAACATGACGAAACAAAGGACCCGTGACTCTCGTGATACATGTAAAAGTTATGTTTTAAGTTAGTTGTTATCTCCCTTTACCAAAACTTAATACGTTAATTAAAGGTAGCTACAGAAAGTTATTCGGGAAATTGAAAAGAACACGAGAAATAAGAATACGGTTAAAACTCGATACTTTGAATTTTTATTAATAAACAGTTGATACCTTTAGCCAGGTGGCTGTTTAGCCCTTTTCTCCATGGATATTAATGTAAGACATACTGACATTATGAGTTATTAATTAGATTAAGGTTTATAATGAAACAGTCATGAGAGCAGGAAAGTTTGGCCATTGCAGAAGCTGTAAAATCAAACCTATATTATTTCATAAGCAAACAGAGCAGACCCTGATTATGTGGCTCCTATAGGAGCCGTCTGATCTTGGTCTCATCTGACCTGGGACTTTAGTGTTTTCTGTATTATTTTAGCCCAAACATACAGATTTTTAGAACAAATGTTTTACTAATATACCTTTATTATTAAGTTTAGAATTATATATATTATGAAATTATTATTGCAGAAGACATCAATTTGGCGCCAAAAGAGTTAAACCTCATACAAACGCATTTGCACGCCTTTGCAAACAGAGCCCACCCAGATCAGACGGCTCCTATATGAGCCGTCTTGTCAGGGTCTGCTGTGTTTGCCTTTCATAATATAAAGCTGATTATACAGTTTTTGTCAAAGCAAAATGAAAATCATTGTAAGGTTTACACTATAAAAAAATCAGATAATAAATATTCGTGGTGTCATTATTTCTTACATGAATAATGAACAGGGAATGGTTTAAACATATCAAAGTGTACTCTTTGACACTTTGCAGCATCCCTCCGAAATGAAAAATGGATGGATTGTAATCTTAATTTGGACGAGTTTATTTGATATCTGACTACAGTTTCCTACCAATGCCAAACAATCCTATGTACATATGGCATTATAAAAATTCAGTAAATATATATTCATGGTGTCATTATATTTCTTACATGAATATTCAACCGGGAAGGGTCAACTATAATCCACTTAGTATGAACGACTAAAACTAGCTTTTGAATTTTGTACAGTGGGTCTACAAATGGCAATGGATGCATTTCCAACATTCAGGGTGTTATCACCAAATTATTGTGGTGTTTACCAGGGGCCTAGCTAGTGATACGCACTTACTTTAAAAAAGGCGACCGGCACGAAATTACAAACTACAGACCGGTATCTCTTATTTCATGTGTAGGAAAAGTTTTTGAGCGGGTTATTTTTAAACATATGTATAACTACCTAATAAACCACGATTTATTTTATAGACGACAATCAGGTTATCTACCATGTCAAACCACGGTTTATCAACTTATAGAAGTGTACGAAGATATTTGTAAGTCATTAGAAGAGAGAAAGCATTGTTGTTTAATTTTTTGCGATATATCGAAGGCTTTTGATAGAGTTTGGCACAGGGGTCTTATTAAAAAATTAGAGTGTTACGGTTTCAAAGGAGACTTTCTCCAATGGATTATCAGTTATCTCTCCAACAGGCGACAACAGGTCTTAGTAAACAATCGTAAATCCCCTATGGGTAATATATCTGCGGGTGTTCTTCAAGGCTCTGTATTAGGTCCATTATTATTTTTGCTATATATTAATGACATTGCAGATAATTTGGATAGCCTGACCCGATTATTTGCAGATGATACTTCTTTGGCATATGCGTCTTCTAACACTAACGATATTGAGGTAAAAATGAACAGAGATTTGGGTAAACTGCACGACTGGTCTGTCAAGTGGCTAACAACATTTAACCCTATTAAAAAGAATTATTGTTCGTTTCAAATATATATATATAGTGGTGACAACCTATCGGTTATCTTTAATGGAACGTTATTACACCCTGTAAATGCACGCAGACACCTAGGAGTCCTCTTATCGGATGACGCAAAATGAACCAATCACATCGATGCCATTTATGAATCATGTATGAAAAAGGTACACGTACTAAGGAAGCTTAAATACACACTAAACAAACCGTACTTGTGAGAATTTACAAAAGTTTCATTCTGCCAGTACTTGAATATGCATGTGAATTGTGGGACGGCTGTACCGAAAGAGATAAACATAGATTAGAAAGTGTTCAATTAGAAGCTGCAAGAATTTCATGTGGTCTGCCAATTTATGCCAGTTTAGAATCTATTTATTTTGAATCGGAGCTTGAACCACTGGAACTTCGACGCGAAAGAAGAAAACTAACTCTTTTTTACAAGATTCACCACAATTTAGTCCCTTCATACTTAAAACATTTGTTGCCGCCACTAGTCTCCAGTATTTCCAGTTATTCCCTACGTAATCAAAATGACTATGTCTTACCGAAAGTTCGGTTATTGCTAAGCGAAAAATCATTCATACCTTCTTCAGTTAGATTATGGAATGATCTCGAAAACGAAATTCGAAATATTGATTCACTGACTCGATTCAAAAGTGTTATCACACCCAGGCAGACTCGATCACCATGTCATTACTTCGTTGGAAACAGGACAGTTAATACCATATACACTAGATTACCTCATAATTGCAGTGTCTTAAAATATGATTTATACAGGTGTAATTTGTTAGAGGATCCGAGCTGCGATTGTGGAAATGCATGTGAAAATACATATCACTATTTTTTCGAATGTCCCTTATACAACCGGGCACGAGCAAATCTTTTTCGTGAATTACTATTTCTTGCAGAAATTAATTTGCACTTGTTACTCTACGGAAATCCTGACTTGCCTCCTGACATCAACAATACAATCTTTCATGCAGTACAACGGTACATCCGAATCTCCGACAGATTTTTGAGTTAAGTAATTGTTTCAAATCACTCTCTTCTTAATTAAGTCTCTTCGAAATGTCTCTTGCATAAATTATATTACAATTGCAGTTGGTGTTTACAATGTATGTTTTGATACATTATTGTTATTGTTAGTATGAAGATATACTTTTATGCGCTTATAATTATGTAAACCTCTGCTCATGTTTCATTGTTAGTTTAAAGACAAACACTTCTATGTACTTCTATGTAAACCTCTACTCATGACTCATTTTACATACTCATAATCCATAACCGTTTGTGTATTGCCATGACACTATGTTTGTATTACCTTGAGAGAGGGCATTATATAATGTTGTAAAAACGTGTAGCCCAATCTCATGCATGACATTATATGCAATAAATATGTTTAAACTAACTATACGCACTTACGCACGTGCGTAACACCAATCTGAAAGATAAAAACATTATTATGGCCAAAATGTAACAAAAATCAAAGGCTAAGAGGGTGTGAATGTTGATAAACGTTTTGTCTTGTTATGTAAGCTTTAAACCTATTTTCTCATATTGGCGCCTTTTGACGCCTCTGTAAAAGTCACCTTTTGAAACCATTGTAATAAATAGAGCATTTGCTCCTATAGGAGCAAATGCTCTATTTATCACTGTGGTTTCAAAACTACACAAGTCAATACTAGATTTCCCACTGGGAGCCCTAAATCCCCCCCCCCCGCGGGAGCCCTAAGCACGATGTGTACATTATATTTGGGGTTAGCATGTTTCTACAGTGAATATACAGACAACCCAAAATACTGTAAGTGATTGTACTTACAGTAAATGCATATTTTTTAATAACACCATAAAACATGGTGCAGCTGAGCCCCACTAACCCTGGCGTTAAATTCAGTATAAATATCGTTTTTGGAGATAGGTGGCAGCTTAATGCAGAATTAAAGTCATGCAGAAAGCACCTTTATGAGCTTTCTGTATGACTTTCACCCAGCATTAAGCAGCAACCTGCCTAACAATATCTAAATTCTTCTCAACTAGGATTCCTGTTTAGAGTGGCTTGACTGTAGGTGTTGTATTCAATCATTTTTATGAAGATTGGCAATTTGAACTTATATCGAAAAATGCCCCTGTGATACAAAATACATGTAAGTCGTTTTTCCTAAAGAAATAAAAGACATTGACTTGAATTAGATTGTCTATGCTTTAAGTATTTGGTGTACAGCAAAATATCATCGCCCTATGTCGAACAGCTACGAAACTAAAACGCGACCCGAATAAACAATAATACATTGACGAATAACATCGGAGTCTCCGATATCAAACACATGAAGGTTGTGTCTTCTCCAGCATTTTGTCGATTGGATTTCTTGTGGTATACATGTACTTCTTTTCAGCATATAAACAAATGATATATGTATATCACTTAAAAAACTACCTATATTGAAAGTAATTATCAAACATATATCTTAATCGTAAGCACACCAGGCCAGAGTATGTAATTTACAGCTGCAAACATAATACAGATTTATCAAATTTGCTCAGCAGGCGATGGGTACTTTAAAGCAATATAAATGTACAATGACTCAAAAGTTCAGCTAGAACATGTTCAAGGAGACACTTTATCCATCCCTCTCCATTTATTTAAAGAAACCCGTCCAGATCTTACTTTAGAACCAATCCATTTCTTAAATAGAGGGGGCACGGCAAATAAAATACTTGCTGGAATAAACCATTGACATTGATGGGATTAACACACAGTACAGACCCAGATCAGAGGGCTCCTTATTTCCCATCACCACCAGTTTGTAAAACTGAATGATTCAATGTGGCACCATTTTGATAAATTCCAATTAACATTTAGGCTGCTATAGGCGGATGAGTGAATGTCTATACAAACAGTTTGGATCCAGACGAGACTCCGAGTAATTCGGCGTCTCATCAGGATCCAAACTGTTTAACACCCTAATTGCATTTTGATAGACAAATTGTTTATAGCTTGAATTGCAGTATGAATGAGGCCAAGCATTGCAGTATGAATGAGGCCAAGCTTTGCACGAATGAACATTAACTCAGCTGGTTAACGGTTAATAAAACCTCTCGAAACCGGAGTATAAATATCGGTCTCGGAGACAGGTAGCAGCTTAATTCAGGGTGAAAGTCGTGCAGAAAGCTCCTTGATGACTTTCACCCTGCAATTACCTGTTTAAAGGTATCTAACATCATCTCTACTATAATTCCGGTTTAGAGGGGTTTTACTTACTACCAACAATATTACGTAAGCGTTTACCCCATGAATATCCATGAACGAAGTAATGCCATCAGGTATATTACTTTTCTGTGATTTTATAATAATATATGAACACAGTCATATTTAACCAAGACAGAACGTGTAGAATCAAACCTATATTATGTCACAAGCAACGAGAGCAGACTCAGAACTATCTGAGCTGGGTCTACTCTTCTTGGAAATGCGTAAAAAGGCATTAATACATGTATGAAGGAAAGGGTTCATGGTAAACAGTATTTCAGTATGGTTAAATATTTTATAAGAATAGATGCTGTGTAACGACCATAACAATAACAATGGAGTACATGTATATAAGAACAGGTGGTTGCTTAAGACAGGACAAAAGTAATGCAGAAAGCTACACTTTCATCCTGCATTAAGCTACCACCCGTCTTAAGAACCAATGTGCGTTTTGGCAAATTTGCAAACAATGTAGAGTCACATCAGACTGCTCCTATAGGTACGTGTACTGTCTGAGCAGGGTCCATGCTGTATGATTCTGCAGATTCCAGGCGCGGTTTTAGAGGGAGTGGAGGCGGCGTTTTTTGCCCAAACAAACGTTTTGAGTAATTTTTATTTCCCTGTTCGCATTTGGATGACATCACTAATGTCTTTGTAAGTTAGACACTATTGATGTTATCTAGGTTTTCAAAATATACGACCCAGCCCAAATCTGAATTTCTGGATCCGCACCTGGTTTCTGCCATGGCCAAACCATGGTGCGTTCATGCACCATTATAAATTCCGATAATTTCATAATTTCTTCTAATAAATCATTTAGATCTCATTCTACAGTTTATGGTATGGGGGAAATCGCCTAATTGGTATTAATGATGGCATTATATTTTACATGAATATTCTTGATGAGATTGTACTGGTACAAATTACAATATCCATCAGCTACAGTAAAACCTTACTAATTCAAACACTCAAATCAGTATCATCATTTACATGTATATAAACCCTTTCCTCCATAAAAATACGCATTTCTACGCATCTATAATAGTCACTGCTTGAAACCTTTGTGATACATAGAACATTTGCTCCGTAGGAGCAAATGTTCTATTTATCACAATGGTTTCAATACTACACAATTCTGAGATTTTCCTTTTCTTTAGTAAATGCTCCTTTTCGGTAGATTTATTCAAAGAGGCTGCGTCTAAAATTATTCTATGAGGGAAATGGTTAATACAGAGCTACAGATAAAGGTATGTACTAAAATACTGAAATCGTCATTTGTCCACCAAACCCTATGCTGTGACCACTCTTTCGAGACGATTCTAAAGAGTGGTCACAACACAGGGTTTGGTGGAGAAATAAAGAAGTTATTCTTGAAAATGTTTTATAAAGGCATATGAACACAGAAACTTTTGATCATAACAGAAAATGTAGAATCGGATCTATGTATTTCATAGGAAAATATAGCAGAACCTGCTCTACAGAAGCCACGTGAAGCGTGTTTGCTAAAGGCCAGGGAAGGAGTTCCGGTAAAGGTTGATTAGATGTGTTGATTAATGTCTGTTTTTGCCAACTAACGAGCGTTACAGTAAACACATTCTCTCAAAGGCTATTTTTAGACCCAACCTCTTTGAATAATTATACTGAAAAGAAGCATTAACTAGAAAAAACGGAATATTTTGGAATTGGATAGTTTTTAAACCATTATGATAAATAGAGCATTTGCTCCTATGGAGCAAATGCTCTATTCATCACAGTGGTTTCAACAAGCGACTGTTACAGAGGCGTCAAAAGGCGTTAGTGTGGAGGAATAGGTTAAGCAGACTTTTCCTTAACTCTTCTAACAGTTTGGTTTGACGAGGTTTTATATACAGTAAAACCTCTCTTAACCGGAATTCTAGTAGATAATAATTTAGATACTTTTAGGCAGGTGGCTGCTTAATGCAGGGTGAAAGCCATGCAGAAAGCTCCTAGAGGAGCTTTCTGCATGGCTTTCACCCTGCATTAAGCTGCCTCCTGTCTCCAAGACCGATATTCATACTAAATTTAACTGCCGGTTAAGAGAGCTTTTACTGTAGTCTCAAATTGAACAATCAAAGCAGAACTTCTAGAGTGCCACCAAGTAAAACACATGGTCATACGACAGAGATCCTCTAAAGGGAATACTCTATGAATGAAGTCTTTTCTTGGGTGTCTTTGGTGTCTCCGATAGGAGCTTTCTGCATAACTGTCATCCTGCATTAGGCTACCACATGGCTTTAAGACTCAGAATTATACATAGCAACAGATAACTTTCACGTGAGTACTCAAATACTAAAATCATCATTTCTCCACCAAACCCTGTATTGTGACCGTCCCTTCGAGATGATTCTAAAGAGTTGTCACAACATATAGGGTTTGGCGGAGAAATAAAGACATTATTCCTGAAAATGTTTTAATTTACGTATCTTATCTGGACCCCTGATTATACCTCTTAGGCGGTTGCATCACACAGGTTCTGCTGTGTGTGAGACCAACATCTATGACAGCAATGATTATTTGCACCAAAAGCATGACGCTGGCTTATAAAAGTAACATATTAGACCCATGCGTATTTATTAGCTGAAGTTTCCTTATCCTAATGGCATGATCACACGAATGTTTAATATTGGTAGAAACTGTCAGATGTACAGTAAAACCCCGCTAATGCGACCACCAAAAAGGGGCATAATTCTGGGTGGCAGAGGCAGGTGGTAGCTTAATGCAGGACGAAAGTTATGCAGAAAGCTCCTATAGGAGCTTTCTGCATAACTTTCGTCCTGCATTAAGCAACCACCTGCTTTAGACGACATCAGTGGCTGTTTATTAAGTGGTCGCATTAGCGGGGTTTCACTGTATTATCAATTCATAAGCAAACAGAGCAGATCAGCGTCTTATCTGGACCCAAGCTGTTTGCAAATGCGGGTCAGGTTGAGCTTATGTAACCGGGTGTTCTCATAAAGAAACATACGCGCTCAGACCCGGGATCGAATCCGGGTCGCCAGGCTCGCAGTCATGCATCTATTATCAATTCATAAGCAAACAGAACAGACCATGATTAGACGAATCCTACAGGATCCGTCTGATCTGGGGCTACTCTGTTTGCAAAGGCGTCAAAAGGCATATTTATGGGGAAAAGGGTAAACAAACCTTCAACAAAATAGTTTGCTTGTATTGTACATTATTAATAAATACATTCATTCATAAAGTGTTATCCCTTATGCCTGGTACAAACAATGATATCTACTTCAACTCTAGTCTAATTCCTGTTTGTTCGAGCTTTTGAGAATGTTCTGTCTAAACAGCTTGGTCCTTAGGAGATACTTAGTTAATCAGCGTCTTATCTGGACCCAAGCTGTTTGCAAATGCCGGTCAGGGTCCATGCTTATAAAACGTTTAGTTGAGTCTGAGTTCGTTCTCAAGTTTTTGATTGGTCAGATCTGTGCCTTTGGCTCAAATCTGACCAATCAAAAGCTTGAGAACTCAAATCTGACCAATCAAAAGCTTGTGAACGAAACTCAGACTCAACTAAAAGCTTTAAACATGTAAGCATGGACCCGGGTTGAGATTAGCAGGCAAAGGATTGAGGGCGTATGTAACCGGGTGTTCTCATAAAGAAACATACGTGCTCACACCCGGAAATACTCACTCAGCAATTGGAATTCGTCCCGAATTTCTATGGGTATAAGAACGATATGGAATCGAACTCGGAGCACATACAGTCAGAGCCCCACGTTGGGCGCCAAATGTAACATGGGCCTGGAGTAATTTCTCAACCATTGTTAAAAGACATGAACAAAACAATTCTCCATCATTGACCTCCATGATTTCATGATAAAAACAGGTGGACTGGTGAGAGGTTTTTTTCTCCATGTTCTATACAATGAATTTATTCGCTGGTGTAGCACATATTGATATTGAAAAAATGTACCAGTAAAACCACCTTTTTAAATAAAAACTACTAAATCTGAAACTGTCAAAGCTGCCAATGGATGGCTCAAATAAATAGAACCAATTAGAGTGGCAAACACAAGGATTTTAGAATATGTATATATAAGTTACGCCATTCCATAAGACTTGGTAAAAAGTGACAATGTAATGATACAGTAAAACCTCTCTATAACGACCACTAAATTATGATAATTAGTTGATATTTTGGACAGGTGGTTGCTTAAAGTTTCCACCTGCCTTTAACACAAAATACTTGATGTATTTAGTGGTCGTTATAGAGAGGTTTTACTGTAGTTTTAAGTAAGTATAAACGGTTTGTGTGAAACAAGTGCTGTGTCAAAAGGAATACACTTATCCTAAAATCCTTTTATATTATCCCATATAAAATGGTGAAAACTTTGTACATTACAATAAGTAAAATTCATATAAAACAATTAATTTTAAAGTTGCAGCCGTCGTAACGTTGAGCATAAATAGCATGATGATAAGCATTACCATGTTTAAAGAAAATCTGTTTCCTCAAATTCACTATTTAGAATGATGAAAAACAAAACCACCAATCGCTGTTTATCCTTACCGTGATACCATTGAGGCCCTTTGTTGGCCAATTGTTTCATTCGGGTAACTTGTAATTGACTGAAAATTCAATTTAAACCCACACAAATTTGTGAATTACATACCCCATGATAGAAAAGGGGCACCGACAGATTTTAACATTATTGCGTAAATAATTAAGGTTGTAGAAAATCTGATGCACATTTCTATGTCAAAGCACAGAATGAAAGAAAACAGTTTACCGACATGAGATAAATTAATCAGACATAAGTGAATCAGCAGATATTTGCTGATAGTTGATCTTTTGTTGTGTGGGTTTGCAGAAATGTGCTCTTGACGTTTGCTCCTGGATCTATCAAAATTGATGTTTGTATGTACTTAAACCATTGCAGTCATGTACAACAGTTACTCAATGTGATTCTGAGGCTTTTCTTAATGGACACAATAGTCCAAGACCACTTACAAACTATCAGATGATCAAGAGAGGTGACTAAAAAGGATCAAACCCTTTGAATATGGATAATATTTTTAACCAGTATTTGCAAACAGTGTAGACAAAGTCAGAAGTCTATACGAGGGGCACTCTGAAAAGGTCTGCACTATTTGGTGGTCAAGATCTCTAGCACATCAAATCCCTTGATGTCAGAATTCCATATATAGAATAACCGTCCTTAGCTTTCCAGTCCTTTTTGACAGACAAGCTTAAGTAGCTTCAATCTACTATTCAATATTTAACCTTTTGATTACAGGAATAGAGTTAACTAACAGTTACAAACAGATGACCCAGATCAGAGGGTTCCTAAAGAACCTTCTGATCGATTTCTGCATTGTTTGTCATTCAAAATCCCCTAGGAAATGTGTTCTTTTCATATCTCATGGACTCCACTGTTAAACAATGATAGAACATTTCACGTTGACAACTCATCATTCAAAGAGTGAACTCTTACAACACCGAATTCTAAAATGGACTATTCCAAAATTCAAACAGGCCTAGTTTATGGTGAATATCTAGGGAATTTTCTAAAGAAAGTGTAATATGACAAACAGTACAGGCCCTGGTGAGAGGATCCTCTAGTGTGTATGTGTATGTATGTGTAAGTATATGCTAAATACCTTTTGTAATTTGACAGAAGACTTAGGCAAATAGTGCAGACCAGATCAAACTGAAGGAGCAGTTTGATCAGGGTCTACACTGGTTGCCATGTTTGTCTATCTTAACACCTTTACTCCATTATTATGGCTTTCTATGGCTTTGGAAACAGAATAGACCCATATCAGATGGCTCCTGCAGGAGCTGTATCATAGTTCTTCTTGACTGATATTTCTAAGGTCTATTACAGTATAGGCCCGCTGCATGATTGCTCTCCTCGACTGATATTTTCCAAGGTCTGTCATCTTGTCTTATGTCTGTTGCTAGCCCCTGAAAGAAAACCGATTGCATGTGTAGCTTTTTGCCTGATACATGTAAGTAAAATATGACATATGATTTATAAACAGTTTGGATCCAAATAAAAAGGCATGCAACTAATTGTGTAAGAATCCAAACCATTTTAATCGGGCAACATTTTGGCGGACTGAACAGCTAGCTAAGGACAGCATTTTATTGACAAACAGAAGCTAAATTGTCTGGCATGACTACTATGGGAAATGCACACTTTCCTTGTTAAATGTTCATTTTTTAATATCTCTTTCAAATTTTGACTGCTAAGTTGTTGTCTGTCTCAGATGTAGAAGTGGTTTTCTTCCATTTCCTTTTTTATCCATACTGACATCTTTTGACGCCTTTATGAAAGTCACTATCTGAAACAATTGTGATAAATAGAGCATTTGCTCTATAGGAACATGTGCTCTATTTATCACGATGGTTTCAAAACTACACACTTTTAAAAGTTTTCTTTTCTGTAGTAACTGCTCCTTTTCGGTAGATTTATTTAAAGAGATAGGATCTAAAAAAGGCGTATGGGTTAATTTCTCTTACATAGACGCGTTTTCACAGATTTGCAAACAAAGTAGACGTATATCAGACGGCTCTATAAGAACCATCTGATCAGAGTCTGCTCTGTTTGCTAATAGAATTCGATACATCTGTTTCTTTAGTTTCTAAAATGACTACAGTGTGCCACATTCCATATTTCATTATAACTATACATGAATATTCAGTAGTATTGAAATTTGGAATAAACATAGAACAGGGAAAGGGTTAAACCCGTAACTCTATTAAATATCAGTAAGATAGAGTCAGACTTAGGAATAACGAAACCATTTAATATTCAATAGTTTGCTCTTGTATAGATAACCCTGTCCAAGTGTTATTAAACAGAGCAGACCCACACCAGATGACTCCTATAGGAAGAGTCTTATCAGGGTCTGCTCTGTTTGCTTTTGGAATTATTTAGTTATGATTCTAATGTCTGCCATGACCAAACAATCCTGCGTTCATACCGGTACCACGACTCGTCAAAATACCGGAATATCCCCAAACTACTGGAATACCTCCTAAATACCGGAATATCCCCGAAATACTGGAATACCCCCGGAATACCAGAATACCTCTTCGCGATATAAAACAATTAAAAATACAGCTGATAAACATTAATGATGTCAGTATCTATTACATGTATAATGGTCAGGAACAGGACTAGTAACAACACAATCGTGTAAAGTTAGAATAAATGGAATCTGATTATTGACCCCATGAACATCAATTGCATTAAATGTTATAATGACACATGGATACAGGATAGTTTGGCCTTGGCAGACATTGGTAGTATCATATCTATAGTATCCCATACGCAAACAGAGCAGATGTTTCGATCAGTCTTATTTCCATATGTCACTTTTCTTATGTATGAACCCTTTCCCTGTTCAATTTACAAATAAGAAATAATTACATCATGAATATTCATAATGTTGTCTTTTCAAAGACATGTTTTGCTCTAATAAAAACCAGAATCAGATGTATATCATGTAATAAGCAAACAGAGCAGACCCTTTTACACAGGAATGTTTGGCCATGGCAGAAACTGCAGAATCATACATGTATTATAGCATAAGCAAACAGATCAGATCCGGATCAGACGGTTCCTATAGGAGCCGTCTGATCTGGGTCTGCTCTGTTTGCAAAGGCATAGAAAGGCGTGTTTATTGATTAAAGGGTTGATTCTTACCCTGTTGTAAAAAACAAACAACATGTCTACTTTAGAATAAATATTTTGTTAAATTATAGAAGAAGCATCAAAGAGCTTGTATCTTCGGCGTCTCATCTGGCTCTAGGGTGTTTTCAAATGCTGACCAGGCCCAGTAGATATAAAACCTCTTGCTTGATTCTGAGATCATTCTCAAGCATCTGGACAATCAGATACTTGAGAATTATTTCAGACTCAGACTCTAAAGTTTTATATCATTGGGCCCAGATCTCGGTTAAAGGCTAAGGGCTAACAACACAGTGGCTAACCCCTTAAGGGAAACAACAGCAACACATCTTCAATGTGATGATGCATGTTTTGAGTGTACGATATTTACCAAGCAGCTTAAAGGGGAAGTCCCTATATTCGACACGTTTCAAAAATGCCTAAAATATACAAAACTCATTTGTTTATATACTGAAAAGAAGTATATCTCAAGAACAAAATTGTACATGTAAGTGTCGATTAAAACGGTTTATCTTGTATCACAGGGCATTTTTCTATATAAGTTCAAATTGGCAATCTTCATAATAACGATTGAACATAACACATATTAAGTTTTATGACATTATTGAAAATATGCGTTCATTGTAGGGACTTCCCCTATAAAGGTTGTATCCACATGTCGGTCCTTGTTACCACAGCGGAACATATGTGACATGAAGTATTCTGTACTGTTCACAATTCCTATAAAACACGATTGACGTCATGAGTCTTGACCAAGTTTTTAGTACTCTGTTTGCAAAGACGTAGAAAGGCGTATTTATGGAGTAAATGGTTAACCCTTTAAATGAGCGAGACACATGCACTGGCTTGTGCAAACTCCGTAGACCCAGATCAGATAGCCCCTTGAGCAGCCTCTGGGTAGGGTCTGCATTGCTTATCATTCCAAATCCTCTAGCAAGGTTAATCCTTTCATATTAAGTGGGTTATATAGTTAAACACTGATGGGCGATTCTACTTTGACATTTCAGCGTTGAAAGAAAACCCCATTTTAACATGTATTTTATAGGAAGTGCATCTAAATAATGTATAATCACCCATGTCTGCTGTAAATACGAAAGACCGGTGGTGACGTCAGAATTCACCAGGATCGACTGGAGAAATCGGTACCTTTGTATGCTATTGCTTACGCCAAGCATACAAAAAATCATGTCAAAACCAGTTAACCCTCTTGGTGCCAAATTTCTAATTATAGTATACAACCCAATTTTGTTAAAGATAAAGGAATGAGATCATTAAATGCAAATTGCAATGGATTTAACTACAGACATAAAACTAGAGATCGGGACAAAGGTGAAGTACAAGGCAGTGTCTGATCTGGGACTGCCCTGTTTGTCGTGATGCATGTTGGCGACATTGGCGGTGAAAGGGTTAATTGCCCTATATCATGCAGCACGCTCTTCTAACTGCAACCATTTGCTTTCTTTTTCTTATACGCCATTACTATCGTCATTTGATGACTCCGTTTATGTCCCCCGTTGCGTGTTCTTCTTCACTGACAGTCAAACTTCGCTAGCTTTGGGTCATTTAAAACGATCTATTAATTCAATCAATGACATTAGGCCCCCACAGGGTGTCTAAACAATTCAGATCAAAACTCAGGATACATGTAAGCCCATTAGGTGTAAGTAGCTTGAATCTAGCATCTTGTTCAGAGATAATTGACCAGGTTCCATTGTCTTACAATATTAACATTTAGCCTGGTAAAAATAAATTATATCTGCTCAAATGATACAATATGAACTTAACTTCGATTCAATAAAACTTCTTTGAAACCACTGACCGAGTGTCAAACAGTTTGGATCCTGATCAGAGGCCGAGTTACTCGGCGTCTCATCTGGATCCAAGTTGTTTGCAAATCAAGAAGTCGCGCTTAGCAGGATTAAGTGGTGACTATCATATGTTCAAATCAGAAGGAAAACGTACACTAAATTCACAATAAAGTACCGAATGCAATCTTGATTTCTCATGTTTAATCCCTTACATGTACCTATTGAAGATTATATTTACATATTCGCATAATTAACTAAGTCATGGATAACATATCTGATCAGGGTCTGCTTTGTTATAAAATTGAATGTTATAGCTTACGTCGTATGCACACGTTCTCTTGCTCATGATACAATTATAATTTATCAGCTAATGAATAATTCATAAGTCATTAATGTTTACTTGAATAATCATCACGTGCAGGGTTAAGACATTGTAAACTTTCTGGCGTGTTGGGAAATATATACAGTCAATCCCAGCTAAACCGGAATTCTAGAAGAGAAGAATTTTGATACTATTAGGCAGGTGGCGGCCTAATGTAAGGTGGCAATCATGCAAAACGCTGAAAGCAGCGTGAAAGTTAGAGGTTTTTTATCAAAAGTTTCTCAAAAGCTTGAACAAATCAGAATTCTAATAAAAATGCACTTTATTAGATTTCGAGACATATTGTTTTGCCCAGTGGGATAAGAAGTAGAGTATTGCTTCTTTATGTTCAAAGTATGTTTTCAGATATGTCAATTTGTATAACAAGACAAATACATATAATCATTATATTTCAAAGAGATTAAGCTTTGTACAAACTATTAGATATTTTATTCAGTCTACAGTAGGGCCTGTCTTTAACGGCCTTTGAAAAGAAGTTTAAATCTGGATTTCTGGTGGTAGCTTAACATATAGGACATATATAGCAGGTTTCTGTATCATGTTTACCCTGCATTAAGCAACCACCTGCTTTTAAGACTCCCTCGTTCAAGAAATAAATGACCGCATAAGCGAAGTTCAATTGCATACCAAAAGGCATTTATCAATTAGTAGGGAAATTGTAAACTATAGTTTGTATATTAGTATAAAGCATTAAACGTAAAGCAAAATTCAATAAGCAATAAAAGCAGAAAGTATTTATCAATTAGCTTAGTGCGCCGGTCTCCATAACAGAATCGACGTGACAAATTATGTATTGTATTATTGTTTTGTTCCGAGAACTTGTTTCATAATTAAAGCTTGACTACAAATGACGTCCAGAAGAAAATTGTTTCCGGAAGACTAGATGCTGTTGTTATGGTTTAATAAGGATCGTTCCAAGTTAGTTAAGCTGATGGGAAACATGTCATAACCTGAGATTGGTTTTCTTTCCCTGGAATAGGAGACAAGTGCAAATAGGGAAAGTCACACACAATGCAACTGAAACCTCCAGTAGCTCGTCCACTGTATAACGAGACCAGGACATTTGCAAACAGCTTGTATCCAGATGAGACGCCGAGTAACTCGGTCGAGTAACTCGGCGTCTCATCAGGATTCAAGCTGTTTGATATGCCGATAGTAATATCTCAAACAGCTTGAATCCTCAACACAATGGAAAGAATAAAAAACAATTCAACGGTAAAGAGTTTGCACAGACACTATTTTTGCAGTAGAATGAGAGTTAATCCTTTACTCCATGAATATTCATGTAAGAAATAATGGCACCATGAGTATTAATTAGACTATTTTATAAAATTGCATATTTTACACATGATTTTTTTCCCGGAGCAGAAACTGTAGAATCAGATCTGTAAAATTTCTTTTTGTTCTACAGAAGTCGCCTGATCTGGGCATACTCTGTTTGCAAAGGTGTAGAAAGGTTAATGCATGACTCATAAAGTGATAGTCTCTATTTGCAATACGTTGTAAAATGCCTGAAATAACTTAAAGCATTCATTTATATATTACAATGTATGCCGAAAAGAAGTATATCGCAAGAAAATCTATCGAACATTCGCTGAAGACGACAAAACGTGCATATGTTTGATATCGAAGACCCCGAATTTACTGGACACTGAATTGGCATTTATTCGGGGTTGGTTTTAATCCCGTAACTGTTCGACACAGGCCGATAATATTAAATTGTAGATCCAAAAATATTAGAGTATCGACGAACAAGGTATATTTTGTAACACAGATGCGTTAGTTTCGATATATAAGTTCAGATTGACAATCTTCATAAGAATGATTGAACATAACAGATACCATGTTTTATGATGCTACTGAATAATATGCGTGTTTTGTAGGGACTATTGCTTTAACTCTTTCCCTGATGAATATTCATGTAGGAAATAATGACGTCTGAATATTAATAAAATTATTTTTGTAATAGCATATGAACACAGGGCATTTCGGCTAAGGCAGAAACTATAGAATGAGATCTATATTACACCATAATCAAACAGAGCAGACCCTGATCAGACGGTTCCAATAGGAGCCGTCTGATCTGGGTCTACTCTGTTTGCAGATGCGTCAAAATGCGCTTACATACGGGAAACGGTTAATAGAGTAACTTAACCCTTCGCTTGCTGAATTTTAAAATACATTTCCCCTTCTTTACCCATGCCCTGTTATATAATTACATATATCTTCACTGTGTACAAGTATTTCGCTGTGCAATAACTGCTGTGGAGTGCACTGGTTGCACAATCAATGTGTAAATAGTGCAGACCCTGATGAGACAGCTCCTGCAGGAGCTGTCTCATCTGGGTCTTCACTATTTACAGGTAGGTATATTGACGCGAATAGCAAGCGAAGGGTTAATCCAAACAAAGGCAAATACAAATATAGCAGCCAGATGTTATATGTACGGACAGTAGAACTTGTTTGAATCTATATCATGCTAAACAAATAAAGTTTACTAAACCACCCGAGCTGGAACATTTTTATTAACATCCGATTGGTTTATTGTTTTCAAAAACTATCGATCGAGTGTCAAACAGCTTGGATCCTGGTGAGATGCCGAATCACTCGGCGTCTCATCTGGATCCAAGCTGTTTGCAATTTTGATCCGGCCGTAGATGTATTATAAGATAAGGGTTAAGCGGTCATCAGGTGGTAGCTTAATGCAGGCAAAAGTAATGCAGAAAGCTAATATATAGGAGCTTTCTGTATTACTTCTGTCCTTTATTAAACAATTGCCTGCTTTTTAAAGAAGTCTGTATCCAATCAATATAGGATCGCTTTTAAAACTATTTACTCCATAAATACGTCTTTCTACGCCTTTGCAAACAGAGCAGAACCAGAACAGACGGCTCCTACAGGCACCGTCTGAACAGGGTCTGCTCTGTTTGCTTATGGAATAATATAGATATGACTCTATAGTTTCTTCCATGACCAACGTTTCCTGTGTTCGTATGTTATTATAAAAATGATTTTACAGTAAAACCTCTCTATAACGGTCACTAAATTGCATTAAGTAGTTTGTGTTAAATGCAGGTGGTTGCTTAAAGCAAGGTGAAAGTAAAACAGAACGCTCCTATAGGAGCGCTCTGTTTTACTTTCACATTGCTTTAAGCAACCACCTGCTCAATATACCAACTAATTATCACAGTTTAATGGTCGTTATAGAGAGGTTTTACTGTAATTAAAATTCATGACGTCGTTACGTCATACATGAATATTTATGGAGTAGAGGAGTATCTGTATATTTCTATATCCAGTAGCTCTGTAAATTTCGCTATACAGTTTTTATCATGCAACGTCACGAAATACAGTCACTTCCTACTAGCATAATATTTTCCACGTCGACGCTGTATTTTGTGAGGTATAGTGCATGTGTACTGGCCCCACTGGAATGTAAGTTTTGTTCAGCCAATAGGAGGAAAACAGAAGGAGGAAAAAGGCATTATTAAACATAAACATCAAATTAACATATTTGCTCACCATTGTCTCAACTATTTGTCCATATAAAAGGATTAAATCAAGTTTGTTTATGTTGTTAAAGTCGATGACGTCACTGCATGCCAACATGACGTCACATAATACGAACTTGCATGTATTTTCATTCAGGGGACGAAACCGCTTTAGCAATCTTTCTTTTACTCCATTTTCTCCTTTTTTCTTGGAGTTGCATGATAACATCGCCAGGGCTCGTATTTAACAACTTTTCTAACTCACCAAAATACAGCTGAACTTCCAAACTACTAGCATAGTAATTCTTATATATCTACCAATAAGTCTTATAATAATATTCACTAGCATAACACAAACGGATCTAGGGGCTGTTTCGTATGAATAATTTTATCATGCAACGTCACGAAATACAGTCACTTCCTACTAACATAATATTTTCCACGTCGACGTTGTATTTTGTGAGGTATAGTGCATGTGTACTGACCCCACTGGAATGCAAGTTTTGTTCAGCCAATAAGGAGGAAAACAGAAGGACGAAAAAGGCATTATTAAACATAAACATCAAATTAACATATTTTGCTCACCTTTGTCTCAACTATTTGTCCATATAAAAGGATTAAATCAAGTTTGTTTATGTTGTAAAAGTCGATGATGTCACTGCATGCCAACATGACGTCACGTAATACGTACTTGCATGTATTTTCATTCAGGGGACGAAACCGCTTTAGCAATCTTTCTTTTTCTTCATTTTCTCCTTTTTTTCTTGGAATTGCATGATAAAAGAATTACTATGCTAGTAGTTTGGAAGTTCAGCTGTATTTTGGCTCGTCAGAAAAGTAGTTAAATGCTCGCCAAGGCTCGCATTTAACAACTTTTCTAACTCACCAAAATACAGCTGAACTTCCAAACTAGCATAGTAATTCTTATATATTCTACTTTCTCTCCCTTTATTCAACTGTTTAGCTTATGTATATTCATTTGAGAAATAATACTATCATGAATATTTCTTAGCTGAACTTTAATAATGTAAAATCTCCAGAGGAATTATTTCTTTTGAGAAAAATATAACATGTGACAAGCAAACAGAGCAGACCCTGTTTGCAAAGGTGTGAAAATGCGTTTATATCAAGGAAAGGATTCAGCGACATACATTCTGGTATTTCCTTTTTCTTAGATATAGTTTACCTCTTCGTTCCTTTTTCTTAGATATAGTTTACCTCTTCGCAATAGAGTCTATACGTCATACTGTCAATTAGCTTTGTGAATGGTAGATAGGCAGTATCATTATCAGTATGGTGAAAAATTTATCTATTTTTCTGATAAGGTATCTTTAGTACCTGTAATCACACACTAATTAATTATACTACCATTTCAACGAAAACTATATATGTTTAACCCTTTCCCTGTTGCATATTCATTCAAGAAATAATGACGTCATGAATATCTAATGCCTGACTCTTTAATAATGGTATACACAGGATTTTCCAGCGTTGAGAGAAACTGAATCAGCTCTATGTAATACATGTACATGTATCATGAGCAAACGGAGAAAATCATGATCTTGGTCTACGCTGTTTGCAAATGCGTGAAAGGGAGTTTATAGGAGGGAGTCTGTTAAGTAAGTAATCTTTTGTATTTGGTTTTGGTATATAAACTGCGAAGATGCTTTTGAAATGATATACAGTACAGTGCTCCCTTTCTACAACGACACCCTTTGGGATACGAATATTGTATGTGTTGTTCAGAGAGAGTTGTTATAGGGAGGGGAAATCAGACATAACTGGCTTGTTTGCAGATCCCCAGATAAGGTGTATTTCGAGAACTGAAACCGTTATGCCCCAATCAAACCCTATGTTGTGACCACTCTTTAGAATCGTCACAAAGTGACGATTCTAAAGAGTGGTCACAACATAGGGTTTGATGGAGGCATAAAGAAAAAACGATGGATAAAAGGTTGTTTCTGGAGCCTTGTTGTTTCGGAAACAATGACATACGTTGTTGTAAGGAGGGAATCGTTATTGAGAGGGCCGTTGTAGGGAGGGTGCACTGTAAACCTCTTTATAATGGCCACTAAATTGTGTTAATTAGTTGGTATTTAGGACAGGTGGCTGCTTAAAGCAAGGTGATAGTAAAACAGAACGCACCTATAGGAGCGTAAGCAGCCACCTGCCTTTAACACAAAATACTTGATGTCATTTAGTGACCGTTATAGAGAGGTTTCACTGTAGATTTAATTATACACTTTCTGCCATGATGTTAACGCTACTATGTTTATATGTTATTATAAACATTCAGCTGATATTAACATTCACCGAGACATTATTTTTAACATGAATATTAATGGAGTAAAGGGATAAACAATTTGATACATGTGTACAGTTGGACTTCAATATCTCGAACTTCAAGGGACCATACAAATCACTCAGAGATATCAGAGGTTCGAGACATCCGATTTCTAATCCGGGACACTTTCTCTCACAGCTTTAATGCAGTTCTAAGTTCTAAAGTAATGCTGAAAGCTCATTTAGGAGCTTTAATCAAGTACTTTCGACCAGCATTAAGCTGTCATGTGTGTTTCTAGATATAATCGGTGTTACATTTTGGAACGAGTCTGTATGCCAAAGTTTGGAACGACCGGAGTAATCCAGAAGCTCAACTCATCCAAGTACGAGATATCGAAGTTCAACTGCAATAATATATATAGAGGATCTTACATGAGTGTTCTTGATTATTGGATTTATTAAATGAGTCTTTTTAAAACGATAAAAAACGAGCTTTAGCGAGTTTTTTTTATCGTTTTAAAAAGACGAATTTAATAAATCCAATAATCATGAACACGAATGCAAGATCCTATTATAACATAACACACACAAATGTTATTTGCAGCCAATATTTCAGCAGTAACGTGGATTGTTATAAATTCTCCTTACATATAGAAATGATGAATGAAAGGTGTTATTAGGTTCGCTAGGTAACTGGGACAAAGTAGGTCCAAATTTTCCAACTTTTTTTTTACTTACTGTCATATCAACCAGGATCTAATTCAGACCTCTCTGGTATTCAATTTAACTGTGATAGTTTATGATACAAAAACATACAGAAACACGTCAAAATAAATTTTGAGTTACAGTTTTGACATACATAGTTACAAACACGTCACATTATGACGTCATTGTACACAACATGTGTCTATGTAAAGCGCGCCATTTACATGAAGACCCACATACAGTCGCCAACACATCCGACACTCACTGTCAATGGGATTCGAAATGCGCCTTCGTTTTGGTATATTAAGCCCTTCATTAGTGTTGTATGTATACACATGGACATGGACATTTCCACCGAGAAAAAATCTCGATTCAAGTTCAGTGAAAATGTTTGAAATGGACAAAAGATTCAGTACGAACTGCTGCATAAAATGTGTTGGAACAGGAGGAAGATTTTCGCGATCAGCTGAGTTAGTGAGTATAGCATATTTGAAATATGTTTGTACTGTGCTGGATTCAGATGACTATAGTTGTTGATTGATGAGATATTTGTATGAGTAGAAATCTGCATAAACAAAAGGACATGCGGTGAAGAAAATGCAAAGTTGAGGAGGCATTTTAAATGTAGAATGGATTATATGGGTCAGAGTAGCTGGTAGGTCTTTTTTGGCATACATTTTGTATATGATTCCTGACAGCGATTACAATTTGTATTATTTTATCGAAATTAAGGCGCAAGTGCCAACAATCCTTTGCCATCTATCGTGACTCAATCGTGGACAGGTAGGTCGACCACCGTCCGCCAGTTTGTTTGTTTTGACAGCGCGTATGAATCGTTCGAATGTCATTCGGTCGTTCGAATGTTATTCACTAGTGAATATATGCCCATGATTATCAAAAAATAAATGATAGTGTTACGTCACGCTGAAGCCACGAATTATGTTATAAAAGAGAATTGTCTTAAATTTGTCTCATATCAGAGGTTACTGTAAAAGAAACCTATGCTGTTGAAAGCTTTTGACATCCAATGATTTAGCAAATTGTGTAGACGCCGATCATACGGTATCTGAAGGAACCCTCTGATCTGGGTCTACACGGGTTAACTATGCCCCCTGTGTCTATAAAGCAAATGGATTAATTTAGATTCAAGCTTCGGTGATGTTTAAGCCTTTACTCCATAAATACGTCTTTCTACGCCTTTCCAAACAGACAGGAGCTGTCTGATCAGGGTATGTTCTGTTTGCTTCTGGAATTTGATAGATCTGTTTCTTTAGTTTCTAAAATGGCTACACTGTTTCACCTTCCATATTTCATTATAACTATTTTGTGCATGGATATTCAGTAGGTATTGGAATTTAGAATAAACATAGAACAGGGAAAGGGTTAAGCCTTGGTATTGATGTGCATTTGTTAGTTTCTCTTGCACTTACGTCATTCGTGTGATAATGTTTTGCAAACTTTGTCTGGCACGTTTTTATAGACATATATTAACCATGCCAGGGGATTGGTTATGGGCTAATTGATCTATAAATCTTTCTTCGAAGAAAAATCTAATGTCAGTTGAAAGTTAACCCCTGAAAAAGTCACCTTTTGAAATAATTGTGGTATGTAGAGTATTTGCTCCAATGGATCCTATTCATCACAATGGTTTGAAAATTACACAATTACAAAAGTCCCCCCACCCCTAGTATATGCTCTTTTTCGGTAGTTTTATTCAAAAGAGGTTGGGTCTAAAATAGCGTCTGAGGTAATGGGTTTAAAATAGCCAGCGGTGCCACCGGTTAAAGGTACTGTTTAACCCATTCCCTCATATTGACGATTTTTGACGACTCTAAAAAGGTCACTTTGTGAAACAATTGTGATAAATAGAGCAGTTGCTTCTTAATGAGTAAATGCTCTATTTATCACAATGGTTTCAAAACTAAATTCGAAATTGTTCCTTTTCTCTAGTTAATGCGCCTTTTCGGTAGATTTATTCAAAGTGGTGGGATCTAAAATTATCCTATGAGGTAATGGGTTAACGGACATTTTGTCGCGTTTTAAAACTATATTACTTCCTCATAATGGCTGATTTGACGTAAACGAGCAGATTTTATTTGTCTGTTTTGCAGTTTCAGACACGTGTGTGAACGAATCGTGGTCATTGTCAGGTCTTTAGCACTACTATTAACCCGTATGCTGCACGAGACCGGGTTCGCATTTGTATACAGTCTGTATCCAGATGAGACGCAAACTAACTTGGTATCTCATCAGGAACCCAGCTGTTTGACACTCACTCAACCGTGTCTCAAACGCTTGTACGATCAGAAGAAAGTAAAATAGGCACAGGTCAGAGGTTTGACAGACATATTTTAACCCTTCGCTTGCTGAATTCTAAAATACATTTCTCCTTCTTTACCCATGCCCTGTTGTATAATTACATATATCTTCACTGTGTACAAGAATTTCGCTGTGCAATCACTGCTGTGGAGTGCACTGGTTGCACAATCAACTTGTAAATAGTGCAGACCCTGATGAGACAGCTCCTGTAGGAGCTGTCTCATCTGGGTCTTCACTATTTACAGGTAGGTATATTGACGTGAATAGCAAGCGAAGGGTTAATAGTTATACCAGACAGACATATTTTTTCAGCATGTTAAGGGTTAAACATGTCAGGGGATTGGTTATAGTCTGATTGGTCTACAAATCACCCCTCGAAGAAAATCATCTAACAAATCAGCTAACATCGGCTGATATTTAACCCATTCCCTCATATTGACACAATTTGATGGCTCGGCAAAATTCACGTTTTGAAACCATTGTGATAAATAGAGCATTTGCCCATTGGGAGGGAATGGTTTAAAGCATTCGGAACACCTCAGCTATTTTTAACGAAATACTCCGAACCCTGACGGAATAAGACGAGTAGTTACGAATGTCGGTTAAAGGTACTGTCTAACGGGCATTTAGTTTATTTCTTCCTTATAATTGCTGATTGGAAGTGTTCGAGCAGACTTCTGTTGACTGTTTTACAGTTACGGACACGTGTGTAAAAGAGCCAGGCTCATTGACAGGTCATTAGCACCAGAATTAATGGACGGCACAGACATATACATATGTACTGATTCGTGATCCGCTTTAGCTTTTATCACGCTGTGAATAAAATGTCTGCACAAATGTGGATCGTGTACACTTTGACTTCTTCCATTTCGACCAAGCGTTTGAGACACTGTTGACTGAATGACAAAAAGCTTAGATCCAAAAAGCAAGTAAATCGGCGTCCCATCTAGATTCAAGCTTGTGATCAGCTGCGAGTCAGATCAACACTATCGTGGTATGTGTATGTATGTATGTATGTATGTATGTATGTATGTATGTATGTATGTATGTATGTATGTATGTATGTATGTATGTATGTATGTATGTATGTATGTATGTATGTATGTATGTATGTATGTATGTATGTATGTATGTATGTATGTATGTATGTATGTATGTATGTATGTATGTATGTATGTATGTATGTATGTATGTATGTATGTATGTATGTATGTATGTATGTATGTATGTATGTATGTATGTATGTATGTATGTATGTATGTATGTATGTATGTATGTATGTATGTATGTATGTATGTATGTATGTATGTATGTATGTATGTATGTATGTATGTATGTATGTATGTATGTATGTATGTATGTATGTATGTATGTATGTATGTATGTATGTATGTATGTATGTATGTATGTATGTATGTATGTATGTATGTATGTATGTATGTATGTATGTATGTATGTATGTATGTATGTATGTATGTATGTATGTATGTATGTATGTATGTATGTATGTATGTATGTATGTATGTATGTATGTATGTATGTATGTATGTATGTATGTATGTATGTATGTATGTATGTATGTAT
Source organism: Azorinus chamasolen (assembly GCA_963576725.1). Taxonomy (NCBI): domain Eukaryota; kingdom Metazoa; phylum Mollusca; class Bivalvia; order Cardiida; family Solecurtidae; genus Azorinus; species Azorinus chamasolen. Next base: position 5,453,474 of record OY755251.1, on the reverse strand, counting down.
GTATGTATGTATGTATGTATGTATGTATGTATGTATGTATGTATGTATGTATGTATGTATGTATGTATGTATGTATGTATGTATGTATGTATGTATGTATGTATGTATGTATGTATGTATGTATGTATGTATGTATGTATGTATGTATGTATGTATGTATGTATGTATGTATGTATGTATGTATGTATGTATGTATGTATGTATGTATGTATGTATGTATGTATGTATGTATGTATGTATGTATGTATGTATGTATGTATGTATGTATGTATGTATGTATGTATGTATGTATGTATGTATGTATGTATGTATGTATGTATGTATGTATGTATGTATGTATGTATGTATGTATGTATGTATGTATGTATGTATGTATGTATGTATGTATGTATGTATGTATGTATGTATGTATGTATGTATGTATGTATGTATGTATGTATGTATGTATGTATGTATGTATGTATGTATGTATGTATGTATGTATGTATGTATGTATGTATGTATGTATGTATGTATGTATGTATGTATGTATGTATGTATGTATGTATGTATGTATGTATGTATGTATGTATGTATGTATGTATGTATGTATGTATGTATGTATGTATGTATGTATGTATGTATGTATGTATGTATGTATGTATGTATGTATGTATGTATGTATGTATGTATGTATGTATGTATGTATGTATGTATGTATGTATGTATGTATGTATGTATGTATGTATGTATGTATGTATGTATGTATGTATGTATGTATGTATGTATGTATGTATGTATGTATGTATGTATGTATGTATGTATGTATGTATGTATGTATGTATGTATGTATGTATGTATGTATGTATGTATGTATGTATGTATGTATGTATGTATGTATGTATGTATGTATGTATGTATGTATGTATGTATGTATGTATGTATGTATGTATGTATGTATGTATGTATGTATGTATGTATGTATGTATGTATGTATGTATGTATGTATGTATGTATGTATGTATGTATGTATGTATGTATGTATGTATGTATGTATGTATGTATGTATGTATGTATGTATGTATGTATGTATGTATGTATGTATGTATGTATGTATGTATGTATGTATGTATGTATGTATGTATGTATGTATGTATGTATGTATGTATGTATGTATGTATGTATGTATGTATGTATGTATGTATGTATGTATGTATGTATGTATGTATGTATGTATGTATGTATGTATGTATGTATGTATGTATGTATGTATGTATGTATGTATGTATGTATGTATGTATGTATGTATGTATGTATGTATGTATGTATGTATGTATGTATGTATGTATGTATGTATGTATGTATGTATGTATGTATGTATGTATGTATGTATGTATGTATGTATGTATGTATGTATGTATGTATGTATGTATGTATGTATGTATGTATGTATGTATGTATGTATGTATGTATGTATGTATGTATGTATGTATGTATGTATGTATGTATGTATGTATGTATGTATGTATGTATGTATGTATGTATGTATGTATGTATGTATGTATGTATGTATGTATGTATGTATGTATGTATGTATGTATGTATGTATGTATGTATGTATGTATGTATGTATGTATGTATGTATGTATGTATGTATGTATGTATGTATGTATGTATGTATGTATGTATGTATGTATGTATGTATGTATGTATGTATGTATGTATGTATGTATGTATGTATGTATGTATGTATGTATGTATGTATGTATGTATGTATGTATGTATGTATGTATGTATGTATGTATGTATGTATGTATGTATGTATGTATGTATGTATGTATGTATGTATGTATGTATGTATGTATGTATGTATGTATGTATGTATGTATGTATGTATGTATGTATGTATGTATGTATGTATGTATGTATGTATGTATGTATGTATGTATGTATGTATGTATGTATGTATGTATGTATGTATGTATGTATGTATGTATGTATGTATGTATGTATGTATGTATGTATGTATGTATGTATGTATGTATGTATGTATGTATGTATGTATGTATGTATGTATGTATGTATGTATGTATGTATGTATGTATGTATGTATGTATGTATGTATGTATGTATGTATGTATGTATGTATGTATGTATGTATGTATGTATGTATGTATGTATGTATGTATGTATGTATGTATGTATGTATGTATGTATGTATGTATGTATGTATGTATGTATGTATGTATGTATGTATGTATGTATGTATGTATGTATGTATGTATGTATGTATGTATGTATGTATGTATGTATGTATGTATGTATGTATGTATGTATGTATGTATGTATGTATGTATGTATGTATGTATGTATGTATGTATGTATGTATGTATGTATGTATGTATGTATGTATGTATGTATGTATGTATGTATGTATGTATGTATGTATGTATGTATGTATGTATGTATGTATGTATGTATGTATGTATGTATGTATGTATGTATGTATGTATGTATGTATGTATGTATGTATGTATGTATGTATGTATGTATGTCTCTCGTACAAGTTTTGTAAAAATGCTTTACCATACTTTATCACTTGTATAAACTAGACAGCGATTTCTGCACAGCAGATATAACAATTATTAGCAAGTATTCAGCTTAATTCCACCTCATGTATTTTTACTTTTTTTTAATTCCACCTCATGTAGTAGTCGGCTGTATGAGTCCACCTTCGTAAAGAATTTCATTCGAAACACGTGTTACAAATGTGACCCGAAAATCAAGCACATATGTAACACATTTTATGAACAATATGATCGATGCCGATTTTTTATGTGACATACAATCACATTTGTAACACGTCACAATTCATACAGAAGAGGAAGCTAAAAAGTGCATGTGTACAACTGAAAGACATTTGTCACAAGCTGTGAGCAATAACACGATGTGTTATTTCATGTCAGGTCTTGAATAGTATCGGAAAGAAACCATTACCACTCAATCATTATCATCGTGATCATCATTCATCACAAAAAAAGAAACCTTATTCAAATTTAACAACAAACTAAAAGTATTAACAAAAGAAATGACCAAAATGTTCTTTCCTAAAAGTATATCATTAGATTTATAGTTGCTAAATATAGTTGGCATAGTGTATTACTCAATTAAAAGCAAAAACAGGAACTAAGAAGTAATATTTATTTTATCATAGGCACATATTAACAGCATTGCATAGGTGCATTATATGACAAGTTCTATGAAAAATGGAAACTCTTCAAGATATGTTAGGCAGCAATCCTAAAACATGTTACAAGCATGTACATTATATCTTTAAAATGTGCTGCTAAGGTTGTGAAAAGTTGAGACATGATCCTCAAGGAAATATAATAACATTCTGAAAATGCAGTCCTCCTGCCGAACAAAACAACCTTTTAACGGTAGAAAGTATCGACAACTTCAAACCACCCGGTGATACCACACATTCTCAATTGTAACCAGGCAGTCACCTGTTTGCTGTGCTTGATTATGTTTCTGATTGCAATAAGGAGTCTGCTACCTTTACCTTTTCTCTTCTGGATAATAAATGGACACTGACCACGTTTGGTACATGATCCATTACTGTTTGTGATATATAAAGTTGTGGTCTTGCAAAACCCATCGTATTAGATAACTTTCCAAAACGAATGTGAGCTTTCTTTAGAACAAATCTGAAAGACGGATTGTCATGCAAACATACCGGTATTTTTGTAATTCTTGTTTGACTATGTAATGGTAAATAAAAAAGGAAAACAATGTTGTTTCTTATACTTCCCAGATATTTTCATCATAATCATGGATAACTTGCAAAGGTATGAATGGCAAATATACAATGATAATCCAATAACTAATTGAACATTATCAGCCAGGAACTCAACCTGTTACATGTACATATGTGATTCTAATGTCAACCTCAAAGTCGGACGCTCACATTTGTAACACATTTTACCTGTTATGAATGTGATAGCGTTCGTAACATATCTGTTACACATGTGGCCCGTTACAAATGTGGTATAACGCATTCCCTCATAGGTTATTTTTAGATCCAACCTCTTTAAATAAATCTACCGAAAAGGAGCATTAACTAGAGAAAAAGAAAATTTTAGAATTGTGTAGTTTTAAAACCATTGTGATAAATAGAGCATTTGCTTATTAGGAGCAAATGCTCTATTTATCACAATGGTTTCAAAAAGAGATTTTTGCAAAGGCGTCAAAAGGCGTCAATATGAGGGAATGGGATAACACGGCATCGATTTAGTGAACAGGATATTTATTGTTTATTCTTATATCCTGGGCAACATAAACCACGTGTTACATGCTTGAGGCTGGCTGAAGAATAGACTCTTTGTATCATGACCCATAACATTAACCCCTTCGGTGCCATATAAATTTCATCTGCTAAGAGTGTCGTCCGCTTCAGATTTTAGAGTGGCGTCTTCTCCAACTTTATTTACAACAATATAATCAGTGTTAAACAGTTTGAATCCAGATGAGACGCATATTTAGTACGCGTCTGATTCAAACCGTTTACAACGGTTACATGTATCATGGATTCGACTATGGCGGCGAAAGAGTTGAATCTCAGGAGAAAACACATTTACAATGGAAACATAATTGCATTTTCCCAGTTAGGACCTCGGTCTATATTGACCCGACAAACGTGACATGTATCTAGGTGTTCGAAAATAAACGCCCGCAATAGCTTTACTATACTAGGCGATGTCAACTAGTTTGGATGGTCACTAAACATGAAGCGGTAACCTCTCTTTGATTATTGTTCAAGGTATAGTATATTATAGTGGAATTATAGTGTGTGTTTGGGCTTCAAACAGATCAGAGGCTCCTATAGTAGATGTCTGGTCAGGGTCTGCTCAGTGTGCTGATGATATAATATAGATATGATTTCTACAGTTTCCGCCACGGCCAAAATGACTGTATACATGTGCTATTATAACAATTAATCTAATTAATATTCATGATGTCATTATTGCTTATATGAATATTTATGAAATAAGCGTTAGATTCTGCCTACACATTCATTTAATGCAAGCTACGCCCCTGTGCACGTAGGGAGAACTAAAGGCTAGACAAATGGAGTTTCCTTTGTATACATGAATATTCATCGAGTAAATGGTTAAATTCTGTCTGCACCTTGATAGAACTAGGGACTCTCAAGCGATGATGTCCTAGTCGTCTTTCCATCACACGATAGTTATTACACCACACATTGGCTAGTCTCACCCATGCATGCCTTTTGGTGCCGATGCAAACAGGGTAGGCCCAGATCAGACATCTCCTATATGAGCTGTCTGATCAGGATCTGTCGTGTTTGACCTTTACAACTCTTTTGTCCATGTTTCATTATAAACATCTGACAATGATTTCCACAATGCCATGAAATCTTAAATAATGTTCAAAGTGGGATTGAGTTAATTTCAGTTATCCTTATATTTCATGAATATTCGATAAAGACTCCGCCTATTTTTTGTATGTATCAAAGATATAAAAAAATAGACCTTCATCATGAAGGCAAATAGAGCAGAAGCTTTCTGATATGGTGTGCGGTGGTCTAGCGTTTGACTACCAATCTGGAGGTCCGGGGTTCAAATCCCGATCCCTCCAGGAAATTTCAGTGACGCTTTTCGGTGTCTCCCACCAACACCTCCTCTCTATCCCGGGGTTAAAATGGGTACATGTGAGGGTCACTAGCCGGTACTGCGGGTGCATGACTGCGCCATATGTTAGCAGTGCTCAATAGTGTAGGCGAATGACTCAATGACCAGGGCAGTAAATGTACAGTCGGGCTGAGCGGTCATTCGGACTGATAGTAGACTATAACTAGGTACTTCACTTTTTCAGCGGTTAGCTGTCTATTTTCACTTTTGTTCTAGTTTTCCACTAATCAGAAACTATGTTACATTGAAATTTGCATATGACCTACTAGTATTTTCTAGTAAACCGTATTTTCATTAGTTAACCCCTTGACTGGCATACAGCCTTTTTATAATGCCTCTGCACATGGCCAAACTGAATGTAGGACGTTTCGGCTTAGGAAGTTTCGCCCCGGGTGTTTCGACCCAGGACGTTTTGGCCATCTATTTATTCGGCCTAGGACGTTTCGGCAAAAATTGAAAATTTGTATAAAAAAGCAAAAATTGAATAATCAAAATCATTAAATAACTATCTATATGTTAAATATTGATATGTGGTCCATTTGTTTTGGTGTATACAGATCAGGATATTAGCTAAGCAGGTGACATATTCACACTTACTCAACCTTGGGTACAATGAGTGATGAAGAGGTGCTTTCAAATACCATAGTCACATTGTTTAGTCATTAAAACAGCCCCAGACCACAAAACACATTACTAATGATTTACTATCCCATTCAGTTTTGATTTTAGTCTTGGTTCAAACTGTTTGCCACTCACTTTATGCTTTTTGTTTTCAGTCAAAATGTTGTTTAGTTCAACTTTTGGTGGATTCAAATACATGTACAATGCTGTAGTCACATAGTTGTTTATTACCATGACCGGTAAAACAATATGAATTATTTATTACTTTGGTCATTATCAAAACTAGAGTATATAATACATAAACAATATTACTGAATAAAACTATATAGATCTGTTATCCTCAAAAGGTGTGGATCAATTTTGACTATTCAACTTTTGGTGTGTCATATTTTATATCAGTTCCAAACCCATTATCGTACTTATCCCCTCATGGTAATGATTGCTGAGCATTATTGCCAGTTTGCCAAAACCACTATTAAACTTTTAAACATTTATTATCATTTTGCTATCAATTTAATACCACATTTGATCACATCCACTTTGACGAACAGGTAGTGTGCCGAAACCACCATAATTCACAGGCAATGGTATAGGAAATAAAGAAGAAATGTTGTTTAGTATATTAGAGTAGTGGCATTAATAGTATTAATTACTATCCCCGACCACAGCACCAATTAAGACTCTGGTTATTCGCTCTCTGTGATATAAAGCTACTTACTGAAGGCTATTGTTACGACTCTATCACCTGGCGCTTTGGATCGAGTAGTAGGTTGAGATAGCTAACTTTATATTGTTTTAAAAGTACATGTATATTCAGTTAATGGTGTCACTAATGATGATGCACGTCAATTAATGCGTTGATCCAGGCTATAGGTAAATACCTTTCTTTAAGTGATTACAGCCTCTGTACAAACAAAAACTAAATTATGTATTCTTTATTTAAAGTGTATTCAATTAATTATCTTCATATCAATATAAATATACATGCTTTCAAGTAAATTTTTATAATAGGTAAAATGAAGAACTGACTTCAGATAGTTTTAAAAAATTCTTTGACATTGTACATTTTAAAAGTGATTTCTTATAAAAGTGACTTGAATTTGTCCATAATTGCTTATTCTACTCCAAGTCATTTCCATTGCATGCTTCTCTGCTAGTATAATTACAAGCAACCCTTCATAGATCTAGTTCCCTGTACTAACAGAATCTCGAAACATTGAAATTAAGTTGGCAGAGATTTAATATCATTATTGTTTTGTACATTATGTCAATATTTGAATGCCGCTGAATATCTTTTTAAAAGATATTTCTTGTTTGTTCTAGATTTGCATAAGTGCAAAAAGGCGATAATATGGAATAAAATGTTGAGCGGTTTATTGGTAACAATCTTTATTTAAACTTTCCAAAAAATTGACCTTTTCATAATAAACTGTTATAACAGTTATAAGCTGTTGCAAACAGTGATGAGAACTATCATTAACCCTTTCCAAAAGTAAAGCCATTTTCACGCCTTTGCAAACAGATAAGACCCAGATCAGACGGCCCCGACAGGAGCCGTCTGATCAGGGTCTGCTCTATTTGCTTAATATGGAATTATCTGACTCTACAGTTCCTATACCGAATATCGAGTGCAAAATGCCTTTATAAAAATTCAACTTATAAATATTCATGGTGTCACCATTTTTACACATGAATATTCAACAGGGAAAAGTTTAACCGAACGAATTATTTTATTAGATTCTGGCATTGCATAAACTCTCTTTGGTAAGCTGTGTTAAAAGAGTAAATGCAATGTGCAGCTTCAACGCGAATAATTGTTGAGGGAAATTAAAAGGCATTAAATCAGATCCTTGATATTTTCTCAGATACTTAGTCTATGATCAAATACTGGAATACAATAACGCCCATCTAAACCGGAGGACGTTCAGTCTAGTATAAATATCGCTCTTTGAGACAGGTGGCAGCTTAATGCAGGGTGAAAGTCATGCAGAAAGCTCCTCTAGGAACATTAAGCAGCCACCCGCCTAAAAGTATCGTCTACTAGAATTCCGGTTTAGAGGAGGTTTACTGTACATCAAAATTAGCTTTTTCGGAGGAATATATCAATCGATAACAATTTGATTAGTTGGAATTTGATTCGACACAGAGTATATATGCATTAACTCTATACTTTATGAATATTAATATTAGAAATAATAACATCGTAAATATTCATTGGCAGATTCTTAACCCTTCGCTTGCTGTTCACGTCAATATACCTACCTGTAAATAGTGAAGACCCAGATGAGACAGCTCCTGCAGGAGCTGTCTCATCAGGGTCTGTACTATTTACAAGTTGATTGTGCAACCAGTGCACTCCACAGCAGTGATTGTACAGCGAAATACTTATACACAGTGAAGATATATGTAATTATACAACAGGGCATGGGTAAAGAAGGAGAAATGTATTTTAAAATTCAGCAAGCGAAAGGGTTAAAATGGCATACATATATGAAAACTGGATGGTTTAGTCATGACACAAACTGTAGAATCAGATCTACAGTACGGCCTGTCTTAACCCTTTCCCTGATGCATATTCATGTAGGAAAATAATTGACGTCATGAATATTAATAAGATTATTTCTTATAATGGCATATGAACACAGGACATTTTGGCTCAGACAGAAGTTGTATAATCAGATCTATATTACACCATAAGCAAACAGGGCAGACCCTGATCAGACGGCTCCTATGGGAGCCATCTGATCTGGGTCTACACTGTTTGCAGATGCGTGAAAATGCGCTTACATAAGGGAAAGGGTTAAGCGATCGTCTAAAGATGTCTTATTATGGGTATGTACTGCAGGCGGTAGCTTAATGTAAGTGAAATGTAATGCAGAAAGCTCATATAGGGGCTTTCTGCATTACTTTTGCCCTGCATTAAGCAAACACCTGCTTTTTTTAAGTTCCTATATTCAATAAATGAATGACCGCTTAAGACATGTTCTAATGTATTTAATTACATAAGCAAACAGTGCATACCTTGATCAAACGGCTCCTATATGAGCTGTCTAATCTGGGTCTATTCTGTTTGCAAAGGTGTCAATATGCGTCACTTTCAGGTAAAGGGTTAACTTGCAGTATACAAATTGATGACGACCTTATACAAACAGTAAGGATTCAGATAGGAAATCTAGTACCTCGACATCCCAAACTGTTTGGCTCGCTGTTTATAGTCTTATCTACTAATTGGATGAACTTTTATGTTGTAACTTGAAATACACGAAACTCTTATCAAACTCTTATTAACCCATTACCTCATAGGCTATTTTCAGATACAACCTCTTTGAATAAATCTACCGAAAAGGAGCATTGACTAGAGAAAAGGAAAATATTAAAGTTTTGTAGTTTGAAACCATTGTGATAAATAGAGCATTTGCTCCTATAGGAGCAAATGCTCTATTTATCACAATGGTTCCACAAAGTGACTTTTATAGAGTCGTCAAAAGTCATCAATATCAGGGATATTACTTATATCACTTATAACCCAGTGATCGGGGGTAAATTGTGAAGTCGGGAGAATATGTACATTGTATGTAGTTCCAGACTATAAACCTCACCTTTACCTTTCGCAGCTTAATGCAGGTATAAGTAATGACGAAAGCTCCTAGGAGCTGTCAGCATTGCTTTCGACATGCATTAAGCTGTCACATGTATTTTTAGATAAGCGTAGTGATACAATTTTGTGCAATTCTGTTTTATAAATTTTTGGAAGAACCGAACTTTTAGTCGAGTTATCCGAAGTTCGATTTATCCGAATTTGACATATCGTATTATCAAGGCAGTAGATAAGTTGTGTACAGATCGAAATCACTTATTTCTCAGTCTAACTCTATCTATGAAGCAGTATAAACGTTAACCGTTTGAATGCGGAGAGCCTTCATTTGCACTGTCGTTTTCAAACAGTGTAGACCCAGATCAGTTGGCTCCTAGAGGAACCCTCTGACCAGGATCTGCACTGTCTGTTATTCACAATCCACTCGTAAAATGCAACCTTTCATACTGTATGGACTATATCAGTAAACAGTAGTGGATTATTCCATTCTTAAAATTTGGCGCCGAAAGGGTCAAAGGTTAAAGTGGGATGTTGGTTACCAAAGTGTATTTGTTAGATCGTTTGATTTCTATCTTGTTACATACGAAACAATTTATAATTAAATTCTCAATAAATATTGCTAATCCAACTTTATATTTCAATATCAATCTATATCAAAGTTTTTACTGCTTTTAATGCTTTAAATATAGATGTCAGTTCTCATAAACCAAACATATTATGCCAAAAAATTGATGTCTGCTGAATGTTTGATATGTTGAATTATTTACCTATTCCTGATTCGTATAAGATTTTGAGAAACTAATGACCGAGTCTCAAACAGCTTGGATCCTGATGTGACGCCGAGTCACTCGGCGTCTCATCTGGACCCTAGCTATTTTCAAATGCGAGTCAAATACGCTCGGCATGGTAAAGTTTAATATTACATGTATATCTTATACAGACATATTTTGACGCATTTGGATAAAGAATAAACTCTGATCAGACAATCATGGCTTATGGAATTATATCTGATCTGATTGGACAGTGTCTGCTGTGGCCAAGCGATCCACTGCTCACATACCATTACAAAATCAGATATCAATAAGTCACGATATATAGTGCATGCATATTTATGAGAGAAAGGGTGGTTCTTGTTTTTTGTACCCTATTAGACTGTTAACTAGAGTGGAAAACGAGAACTTGTTATTTTACTTTTTTAAAAAATATATATATATACAGGTACTGTACAACCTTTCTAATAATTATGCATCCAAAAAGCTGTCTAATTTTATGTCTTTGAGGCAGGTGATAGCATAATGCAGGACGAAAGTTATGCAGAAAGCTCCTATAGGAGCTTTCTGCATTACTTTCGTCTTGCATTAAGCTGTCACCTGCTTTACACATGTGTTTATTACCGGTATTTGAGAGGTCGTCTCGGAGGGGTTCCATTGTAGTTCGGTTTACAAACAATGTTTCGGAAGGCTGCATTCGATATAGATTCAATATAGATAAACACATTACTTATACTCTTGAGCACTCAGTTTGATGTATTTCTGTCCAATCAATATAGTTTTATCAGTTAAGTGCCTTTTTATTGTACAATTGAATCCCTCTACAGCAATGACTTAAACGATTAAAACAGACGTATTTAAAATTAAGTGTTGCTTTATACAGAACGAAAGAAATGGAAAATGCTCACATGGGAGCTTATTGTATAACTTTCACTCTGCATTTAGCTATCATATGTGTAAAGCACAAACGTAGACGCCTGTACGTGGTCGCCTTAGAGAGGTTCTATGGTACTGGATTTTATTTTCATCGGAAAAACTCAAAATTGATTTAGATTTTATAGTTTTGATTTCAATATCCCCAATACAGTCGGTTTAGTTTTAATAATCTATTAACTCTGTAGACAGTACTGATGTTGTCAAATATGTGTCTCATATTCAACGTTAGATAAAACATTCATAAATTTGGTTTAACCTTTTCTTTCATTAATACTTCTTTCTACACCTTTGCAAACAGTATAAACGTATATCAGACAACTCATGTCCGATAGATCTGCTCTGTTTGTTAGGAAAGAATATAGATGTGATTCTACAGTTTCTGTCATGGTCAATGTTCCCTGTGTTTATGTGCCATTTTAAAACTTAATCTATTCAATATTCATGATGTTATTTAGCCGCCAAAGGCAGTCCATTCCTTTTATACAGAAATTCAAGATGACCACGATTAACTGCGAGACTAGTTTTTAGATATACACTCCAGAACAAACCAGCTGCATTATTTTCATTGTGCTCACTATTGCCCAAGAAATCTTTGATGGTTTTGATGTGTTGTTAACACATTGCAGTCATTTGAAGGTCAACCTGCATTCTGAGCAATTGACCTCTGCAAGTATTGTCGTCTGCTGCAATTCTAAAAATGCGTTTTTCTTTCCGTATCATTTCAAAAAACAAATGTCAGAATGACAAACAGTTTAGATCCTGATGAGGTGCCAATTTACACGGTGTCTCATCTGGATCCAAACTGTTTGCAAAGGTTAATATAAATACTAAAAACTAAAGCAATATCAGCTGGAACAAAACTCCCGTTTAAGGGAACAGTTGCTTTTTCAGAAATCAGTTGTACAATTTACTTGCTTCGTTCGTGAGTCCAACTACATGTACACCTTTCATAACACTTTAAGCAGATGATTGTCATTGGCCAGAACTTGGTATGTCCTTGAATAACATTTCTTATAAAAAATGGATATCAACAGACAAGTTTTGTATTAGAAATAAGACAAAGATCGCAGCTATTCACTTTGAAAAAAAGTTTCAAATTATGCTTTCACTTATGCGTTTCAAATTGACTGTCAAAAGGTCGTATCAATGCATGACACATCACATAGGAACTTGCATTTCTTAGTTTTCAAATGTTCACATTGCTTTCTTTACGTGTTTCAAATATCGTTCTCAGCAAAATAATATCTTATTAAAGCATTTCCCCATTCTGCAATCATTTTAAAACAGTCCCATGTATCTCTTTATCAAAATAATTACTAAATAGTATTGTTCTCTGTTTTTCTTTTGTCTTGCTTAAACATGTTTTACGCAGCCAATTTACGCTTGCGTAAAATCTCACTTGTTATTGCTTACATGAATATTCATAGGTTAAATGGTTAATAAGGACCTGGGGTCGATATCCTCATACCTGCCAGATTCAATAATTAATCCTTATATCACTATCCCTGGCCTCACTCGCATATGCTAAACAGCTTGAATACAGGTGAGACGCCGAGTAACTCGGCATCTCATCAGGATCCTAACTGTTTGACACTCAGTCAATAGTTTCTCAAAAGTTTAATAGAATAGGGCGTAATCAAAATTCAACAAATACAAATTTGCGAAGGCGCTATGTTTTAAAAAGCGGTAAAAGAATGAATACTTTGAATCATATTACTGATTACAGTGGAACCCCTATAGTTATAACACTATAACGGGTATCATTATCGATCATTTAACACAGCTGGCAGCTTAATGCAGGGTGAACGTCATGCAGAAAACTCAACTAGAAGCTTTCTGCATGCCTTTCACCTTGTATTAAGCAGCCACCTGCCTACAAAGACACAACTTCTTCATTTCTAAATTTCGTATATCGAGAATTTACTGGATATAGGTTTTCATATTGCCATCATGGACCTAACGTAGAACACAATTATCCCTTGGAGCGTTCTGCATGGCTTTCACCCTGCATTAAGCAGAAGCGTTCTGCATGCCTTTCACTCTGCATTAAGCAGCCACCTGTCTACAAAGACATCAATTCTTCATCACTGAATTTCGTAATATCGAGGTAGTTGCTGAATATATACGTTTTCACATTGCCAGCATGGACCAAAATAGAACACAATTATCCCTTGTCCGGCTGTGAAAAAATAAAATGAGTTGGATCTTGCAATTTTGACTACTTCAGAGACGGACAAGCTTTTGAGAAACATTTGACCGAGTGTCAGACAACTTGGGCCCTTCTAAGACATCGTGTTGCTCGCGGTCTTATATGGATCCACGCTACTTGTAACTGCGAGTCAGGTTGAGGGAGGGATAGGGGTTATGTGCTGGGAGGGATAGGGGTTATGTGCTGTCGGTACTTGCAGCCCAGCTCAAATTATTTATGCATGTTTCGTCACCAGAGCTTTGTCTTTTGACAGAGTTTTAAATCATTACAAGCGTGGTGGTTAAAGGAACTGAAACTAATAACCAGGGGCAAAATGTAAACAAAAACAGTATGTATATACAGTAAAACCTCGATTATCCGAATGTTCGGTATAGAAGAATTTAGACCGTTTTAGGCAGGTGGCTGCTTAATGCATGGTGAAAGTCATGCAGAAAGCTCCTAGAGGAGCTTTCTGCATGACTTTCACCATGCATTAAGCTGCCACCTGTCTTAAAGGTCGATAATAATACGTATTTTAGTGTTCGAATAATCGAAGTTTTACTGTATTTGAAAACATCTCGACTAATAATAGCTATAGTGATATTGTCAAGAGACAAATCCCTTTGACACGACTTATAATTTGCTTTATAATTGAGTGGAGTTTAAGTCCAAAACTAAAAACAATTGGTTCTTCATTTACCTATCGATTGTTGTTCTTAATTTTAACTCTTTCGCTGGCAATGTCGCATCTGTGATTACATATGCAAACAGTTCGGATCCGGATGAGACGCCAAGTCTGCGTCTCGTCTGGATTCAAACTGTTTGTAACTATGGTCATGTTTTTGATAGAAAAGGCTGGTTTGGTTGCATTTGTTAACCCCCGTTTCTGCCAACTATGAGCTAATAAGACGCCTAGAGACAGTGGGTGGATACAGATAAACCTAGGCGAAACCAAACGACAATTGTAGCAGACGACAACTTATTCAGACAACGGTGTTTGGCAGCGAAACAGTTAAACCACGTGTCTACTTCAAAATGTTATTCTCCGGTGCCCTCAGTCAGTGTAACAGTGTCCCCATACAGGTTAACCCATTACCTCATAGGCTATTTTCAGATACAACCTCTTTGAATAAATCTACCGAAAAGGAGCATTAACTAGAGAAAGGGAAAAAATTAGAATTTTGTAGTTTGAAACCATTGTGATAAATAGAGCATTTGCTCCTATGGGAGCAAATGTTCTATTTATCACAATGGTTTCACAGAGCGACTTTTACAGAGTCGTCAAATGTCGTCAATGTGAGGGAATGGGTTACTTACAGATACCGGCGCCAAAGTATACATGATATCCCTTTAAACCGGAATTCTAATCGAGGCGAATTTCGATACTTTAAGACTCCTAGAGGAGCTTTCTGCGTGACGTTCACCCTGACTGCCATCTGTATCCAAGACCGATACTAATACCAACTTGAACGGCCGTTTTAGAGGAGTTTTGCTATATCTTATAACGTTGTGAATTATATACAAACTTTAATGCAGCTAATTAATATTGATAATCCAATCATTATTTCTTACATACAGTTTACTAGAGGTAAATGTTAACGTGGGAAAGGGTAATGGGATTACAATTTATCTAAGTGGATGGGGCTTTGAAATTGTGAGATTCAAAATTATAGCTGGTGAATGAGTGTAGGGTCGTTTAGGCGGTATGATAATTAAATTTATGACCGGGTCACAAACTGGTACAAAGTCAGAACATCTTTCGTACATCAATTCAATAATTTCAATTTAAAACGACGCTTGCTCAATCACTTAAAAATAACATCTGATTGAATAAGATCTACTACAGTAAACCCTCTCTTAACCGGAATTCTAGTAGAGAAGAATTTAGATATTTTAGGCAGGTGATTGCTTAATGCAGGTTGAAAGTCATGCTTTTTCTGCATGACTTCCATCCTGCATTAAGCTGTCACCTGTCTCCAAGACCGATATTTATACTAAATTTAATGTCCGGTTAAGAGAGGTTTGACTGTATATCAATATACAACGACACGTATGATATACAGCGACACTTACATGTATGATACATGTATACAACGACACTTATATTTAAATATTTTTCCTGAAATGGCGATCTGACTGACATTTGCAAACAGCTTGGCCTGTGCTGAGGCACCGATAAATTCGATTAACACGCCTTTAAATACGTCTTAGCAAACACAGTAGACATAGATCGGACGACTCTTATATAAGCCGTCTGACCAGGACCTGCTCTTTTGCTAATGAAATAATATAGATATGAGTCTGCAGTTTCTGTCATTGCCAAAGATTTATGATCCCATGTGTCATACATTATAATAACAATTCATGATGTCATTATTTCTTATATAAATATTCATAGAGTAAAGGATTAGCCCTTTGCCTGTTCTATGTTAATTCCATATTTCAATATCTACTGAAAATTCATAGACAAACTAGTTATAATGAAAGGTGGAAGGTGGAACATTGTAGCCATTTTAGAACGTATAGAAAAGACCTATCAAATTACATTAGCAAATAGAGCAGACTCTGATCAGACGGCTCCTATAGTAGACGTCTGATCTCGTTCTACTCTGTTTGCAAATGCGTGAACACATTTATTTGAGGGGAAGAAAAAGAATCCCTTGTTTATTCATTAAATGATAGCTTAAAGGAGGTTCTTCTGTATGTCAAAGACAGATAACAATTATTTCTAAATTGGACTGATTCTTTATCTAGAGAGAATGAAGCTAAACAAGTAGCTGATTGCACAAGTAATTGGCAATTGATTTTAGATTTGCACCGGTCACCATAGTGATAGCCACTCAAGCACGTTGCGCTCGCTCGATGCTGTAACAAGAATAGATACCCGAACGCCGAAGTCAATTCAGCCATGTCAATACCGAAGTACTAAAACGTATGTACTAAGCCGTGATTGGATATCTATACAAATATCTTCTAAGCTTGCAGTGCGCCGAAGACTCGCGTCATATTGACAACGAGTGTTTACCTAGAGAAGTACGGGCCCCGTGTATACAGGTGGCAACCCTCGCATCGGAACTACTTTTTGATGCGTCGTGATAGCTTAACTTTGTATCGTTTTACAGTTTTCGTAGAACTCACGCGTCACAGGGGAAAGAGGATTTTGTAAGATGCGTATAAAAATGTCATTAGTGATATCCGGCTTCTGGCACTGTAGTTGATATATGTGGAAATATCCGGATGTAGTGGTATTCTTTTCAACTTGGAGTGGTTATTATCTCAGCGGAAACTTAACAGTGAGGACGATAAACCGGAATAGTTGTTATTATATTGGATATAATGTTCTGAAGAAATACATTGAACTTCGTAAAGTTCGACTTCCGTAACAAAACAATTATCTGGATAAGTTGCAATATCCAGTCTTTATGAGTGCACAAGCCAATAAAACAATTGCAACTTTTACTTATGTGGTGTTTAAAGGTATGAGTATAATTAAAGGTACTATACGTGTGTGAAAATCGGATACAAACAAACATTATATTAATAATTCTGAAAAAAAGGATTAATTTTGTAAATAACACGAATCTCAGCCAAAGGAACATTCATGATTGAAAGGATTTAAAACAAGTATTGAAACGGATGTCGGATGATAAGAATTATTCATGGAAAGCAGATTTCAGCCGTCTGTACATGCAGGGTGGCACGAAGGATTCCTTGGAATCGCCAATGACCTCTAACACCAACCTCACCACTTTGCTAGAGCCACGTGCCAGCGCCTACAACTGGGGTATTCTGTTTTTGGCTCCAGTTGTTGTGTTTGGAATCACTGGAAATATCCTGGTTTGCATGGCTGTGTCCATGGAAAAAAGACTCCAAACAGTTACCAATTACTTCTTGCTTTCATTGGCTATCACGGACCTTCTAGTTTGTATAATTGTCATGCCAATCAGTATGGTGAATGATTTCTCTGGTGAGTAACATATTTAAACCTTTACTCCACATTAACTTACTGAATACCCATGTATAAATGATGGAATTATAAATATTCATTAGACTGCAGTGAAACCTGTCTGTACATGAAGTTAACATCATAAGCAAACAGAGCATACCCAGATCAGACGGATTCTATAGGAGCCGTCTGATCTGGATCTACACAGTTCGCAAGGGTGTAAAAAGGCGTTTACAGGGAGTAAACAGACACCCAAATAAGCAGAGTATCTCAGATGCTAATCGAGGATTGAGTACAAAACTGACATATATCTACAATTTACTCATTGAACAAGTGATTAAATTTTGCAATCAGTTTGGATCCTGATGAGACGCCGAATTACTCGGCGTTTCATCTGGATCCCAGTTGTTTGCCAATGCGGGTCAGAGAGCAGATAACATAATAAAGGTGAAACTGTGATAGATCGCAATGTAAATGAAAGAAAAAATCGACTTTGACAGATTTAAGAAAGGAATTAAATGTACATACTCGTATGGGTAAACTAATGTATTTATTACAGTCTTACACTCAGTCCTCGAACGGTCCTTTTCTTACACCAAACCTGTGCGGTGACGTCTCCTGAGAATCGTCTCACAGAGACGATTGAAATGGGTAGTTACATGTACAACATTCAGATTAGTCGAGAAATACATGAGATATTGCTACGAAATTTAGCTTATCCCAGCACTCTGGTGCCCGGTCATACAAGCTCAACTATTTTAATATATATAAATCAATTGAATCTTGATATATATTTGACAGAGGCTCAGATAAGATGTGTTAATTAAAATAGTTTCAAGAATATCTCCTTTATATCTCCACCAAACTCTATGTGTTGTGACCACTCTTTAGAATCGTCTCTTTGAGACGATTCTAAAGAGTGGGCACAACATAGGGTTTGGTGGAGAAATGACGATTTTAGTATTTGAATACACACATTTATCTATAGCTTTAATTTGCCAAATACAAGTACTTATTTGCCACTATATAATACATGTCCCGAAAAGGGACCTAGGCAAGCATCCCGGGGAGTTATTGAATGAACCTTCTACACAGAGTATAATCTGTTAGCTTCACAAATAGATTTTAACAATGCTCTACGATAAATTTGCAGGCACACCTCTCAAAATGAAAACCAGATTCATTCAACCTACATACAGTAAAATCTCGCTAATACGTGCACTCAATTTTTTTTACAACAGATGGTAGCTTAATGCAGAACAAAATTTATGCAGAAGGTTCCTATAGGAGTTTTCTGCATTATTTTCCCTCCATTAACCCATTCCCTCATATTGACGACTTTTAACGACTCTGTAAAAGTCACTTTGTGAAACCGTTGTGATAAATAGAGCATTTCCTCCTATAGGAGCAAATGCTCTATTTATCACAATGGTTTCAAACTACAAAATTCTAAAATTTTCCTTTTCTCCAGTTAATGCTCCTTTTCGGTAGGTTTATCTAAAAAGGTGTATCTAAAAATAGCCTATGAGGTAATGGGTTAAACTATCACCGGCTTTTACCGAATCCTGTTATCATAAATTTTGTGGTCGCATTAGCGAGACTTATTGTATTTAAATCATATCAATTAGGCCAAGAGGCCTAATCACCAGACCGTTGCAGAAATATATTATCTGCTAAACTTTGAATCAGATGAAAATGTGACTTATTCCAATTCGATCAAGCTTTAGAGAACCTACTGACCGAGTGTCAAACAGATTGGATCCTGATGAGATGCCGAGTTACTCGGCACCTCATCTGGATCCAGGCTGTTTGCAAATGCAAATATGGTCGCGAATAACGTTATAAGGGCTTTAAGCATCGTTAAGGTAACTTAATATCGAAATCTGAGACTCTTCTTTCATAGAAGTCTAATCTTGTTAGACTCTTGTCAACTGTGGTTTAAATGCTGTGGTATGTGCACACAGAAAGTAAGAGAATTTTAATAGAGCTTGTGAAATAGAAGGCATTTAGTTTCACTCGCAAGTTTAGGTTCATAGGAAACACTATTTACTTGACTTTGTAAATTTGTTTCCCAGTTTCGTCGTTTTCTAAAATATTGTCTTAACCTATTTATGTATTTCGTCCTTTGTGAAAACAGAAAATTAGCACATCGTTTTCAACCATTCAAACAAACCAAACCTATTTAAGAATATAGTCCTCTAACGTGAACCTTTTCTGTGCGGGGAACAAGTCATCAATATCCTTTGTGTAGACCCAGATGAGAGGGATCTTATAGGAGCCATCTCATCAGGGTATTCACTGTTTGTCATGTAACACTTTTCTTTAAAACAAACCTCTGAATACTCACAGTAAGCTTGACCTGTTGAATTTTGAAAATTGAGCGTTGAAAAGGTTAAACTAGATTTTATACAATAGACTTAGACATTACGCTCGTATAGGACTTGTTTTCAATACTCTAGTTCGAACCAGTGGACGTTTGCAGTTATAACGAAACCTCGCTAAAACGACTGTCAACAGGGGTCCAGATATTATGCGTGAATTAAAACATTTTCAAGAATCACTTCTTTTTTCTCTTCCAAACCCTATGATGTGACCACTGTTTAGAATCGTCTCGAAGTAACCCTATAAACGCCGAGTTTTCAAATGGAATAGCCCATCTGTGTTTAACCATAGAGTCCACTCAGTACGGAAACGTTTAAACTTGCTAGAGGATTTTGAATGACAAACAATGTAGACCCTTATTAGAGTGTTCCTCTACGAGTCCACTGATCTGGGTATACACATCGTGCAGTGTCTGTCAGTGTTTGCTTCTGATCTGAGTCTATACTGTTTGCCAGTGCATGCGTGACCCGTATTATACAATGACAATTTGATTGGATCATAATGCATAATTGGACACGTGCAGTTAGCGGATGAGGATTAGATGAGTAAGATCATTGACACTTTGGAATATTTTCCTGCATTGAGTTATAAATGTGGCTTTCAGCTGCTCTCTGTAGAAACTTCTGTCTGCCAGTACCTGATATCAACCATCAGACTGCTAATCGCGATCTGTATCCATGCTTATAAAACCTTTTAGTTGAGGCCGAGTTCGTTCTCAAGATTTTATTTGGTCAGATTTGAGCCATTGGCTCAAATCTGACCAATCAAAAGCTTGAGAACAAATTCATTTAGATCCAGTAATCAAGCGTCTCATCATGAACTAAACTGTTTGATACGCGATCTATAGTTTCTCAAAAGCTTGGACGAATCGAAGTACAGTAAAACCTCTCTGTAACGACCCCTAAATTGTGTTAATTAATTGGTATTTTGGGCAGGTGGTTGCTTAAAGCAATATGAAAGTAAAACAGAACGCTCCTATAGGAGCGTTCTGTTTTACCATCACCTTGCTTTAAGCATCCACCTGCATTTAACACAAATTACTTGATGTAATTTAGTGGTCGTTATAGAGGGGTTTTACTGTAAGTAAAACTTGCAAAAAAGAGT
This sequence comes from Azorinus chamasolen, assembly GCA_963576725.1. Lineage (NCBI taxonomy): Eukaryota > Metazoa > Mollusca > Bivalvia > Cardiida > Solecurtidae > Azorinus > Azorinus chamasolen. Next base: position 5,432,239 of record OY755251.1, on the reverse strand, counting down.
TTGTGTAAGCAGTTTTGTTTTTCAACAGTAAAAGAGTAAACCCTTCCCCCGTTCTATGTTTATTACAAAATTCAATACCTACTGAATATTCATGCACAGAATAGTAATTAATGAAATATGGAAATATTATAGCCATTTTAGAAAGTAAAGAAACAGGTATTTCATATTTTACTTGCAAACAGAGCAGACCCTGACCAGACTGCTCATATAGGTCTACTATGTTTGCAAATGTGTAAATCATTTATATAAAGGGAAAGGGTTAAACAGATATAGTAAACATTAAACTCTCTATAAAGAGGTTATTCATTTTCGGTAGCTCACCCCTTCTCTGTTTAATATTCATGTAAGAAACAATGACTTCATGAATATTTATTTATTAAAATGACATCTGTACAAAATGACATATGTACACATGTTTTCATGATATGAAACTGTAAAGTAAAACCTATTGTAATTTCATAACCAAACAGAGCAGACCTTGATCAGACGCCACGGTTCCTACAAGAGCCGTCTGGTCATGGTCCACTCTGGTTGCTAATGCGTGATCAGGCGTTTGTAGAAAGGAAAGAATTAAGACAGTAGGTCACTTAACCTTTAACCTGCTGAGCAAATTATTTTTACAGAATTTTTCACCTAGTACATTTTCAAAATTCAAGCTATAATCAATTTGTCTACCGAAATGCAATCAGGATATCAAACAGTTTGGATCCTGATTAGACGCCGAGTTACTCGACGTCTCATTTGGATCCCAACTGTTTGCATAGGTATTCACTTATCTGCCCATAGCAGGCTAAATGTTAACAGAAGACGAAAATAACAGGCGCGTTTTTGCTTAAAGGTTTAAGGGTAAAATATTTAATCGCGAAATGGCATCGTTTTATAGATTTTGTAATTTTAATGTGAAATGTTCGTGACGACGTAATGTACAGTAAAATCTCTCTAAAGCCGCCTATCTTTAAGTCATGTTGCTGCTTAATGCTGGATTGAGATAAAGCTCACAATAATATTTTCTGCATGACTTTCAACACGCATTTACCCCTACAGTGCCATCAAGACGGGTCTTGAACTGGGCTTCAAAATAAGATATTCAAAATGATTGTCAAAGTGCAATTAATTATTTACCTGTTGAATATTCATGTAATAATAATGACCTGGTGAATATGCATGTGATAATAATAGCGTCATGAATACTCAAATGATAATAATAGCTGCATGAATAACTGTAACTGTAACTGATATCTTATATAGGTTAAGTGAATGCATTAATTCTTGCAATGGCAGAAACTATAGAATTAGGTCCATAATATTTATATAAGCTAAGAGAGCATGTCGTGATAAGACATCTGGGTACATGCTTATAAAGTTTTTTAGTTGAGTCTGAGTTCGTTCTCAAGCTTTTGATTGGTCAGATTTGAGTTCTCAAGCTTTTGATTGGTCAGATTTGAGCCAAAGGCTCAAATCTGACCAATCAAAACCTTTAGAACGAACTTAGACTCAACTAAAAGTTTTATAAGCATGGACCATGATCTGGGTCTATACTGCAAAAGCAGTGAAAGACGTCTTGTAATTGTTGCCTAGTAAATAAAAATGCAGTATTGAAACATTATATTACATGTAAGAGTACAAGACCTTATATTTGTGCATTGATCCAGAACGAAAAGTTCCTACACACCCTTTTTAATGCCTTTGCGAACAGAGTAGACCAAGATCAGGGTCTGTTCTACTTTCTTGTGTAAATAATATGTTGAGATTCTGCAGTTTCTACCATGTTTAGAATGCTCTAGTTTGTAGTTTGTTATAATAAATACTGCTACTGATATTCATACATAAATCATGTCTTACCATGAATATTCAAGAAGTAAATCTTTAACTTTTAGCCTGCTGAACAAAAACAAAATTGTTTGTACAGGGTGTCCCAAAAAACCGGAACCCGGGATTAAGATATGCAAGTTAACCCATTTCTGTCATTATTGCTAACTTAAATTAAATGTATATACATGTACCTTAGTAGAGACAACATTTTGCCATATATTGTCTAAATTTTGTCCTAATATATTCATTGGTTTTTAAGATATCAGCATTTAAACGAAAGCATCCAAAACTCCATATTTTAACTTAGGTATGGACTATGCAGTGTACGTATATCATGTTAAAACAGATTTTATGTGCATTCATTAAAATACTCATATCTTTAAAAACCAATGCTTCATTTTAGGAGAAATTTGGCAGATATATGTACAAATGACATATCTACAAAACTAAATATTTTACAGTTTAAAGTGTCCGTTTACATTGGTTAAAATACACATTTGTTCCAGGGTTCCGGTTTTTTTGACACCCTGAACATGTCATCGATTTAAGTTGTCATTGTTCAAGCATTTCTTTTCAACACCACGATCAGGGTATCAAACAGTTTGGACCCTGATGAGACGCCGAGTTACTCGGCGTCTCATCTGGATCCAAACTGTTTGCAAAGGTAATCACTCATCCGCCCGCTGCAGGTTTTTAAGTTAAAGGTTTTTAAGTGTTGTTAACGATGTTCATATGTGTTAGTCTGTCTGTTGCATGCTTCTTTCTTTTCCAATGGTTGTTTTAGTAGAGGTTTTAGAATGATTCGTTGATGACTATTGAACAGATAATTCCATTTTTTGATTTATACAAAGCAATAAAAGCTTTCTGATATATTATTATATCAATATAATTGACATATATGATACAATTTAAACTATGGTATAAATGTAATGTACTAGAAATAAAACAAATAACATATAAAACAAGAATTTTTCTTAATGGTAAAACATAACATAACGGTATGAAGAAATACGTTATAATGGACTATATGACAGTATATTGCACAAAAACATTACAAATATAATAATAAATGGATTTAATCATATATACAGTAAAACCCCTCTAAAGCAGACTTTTAGTAAAAAAGTATTGAAACATTTTAAGCAGGTGACTGCTTAAAGCATGATGGAAGTCATGCATAAAGCTCCTGGTTTTGGAACTTTCTGCACGACTTTCACCCTACATTAAGCTATCACCTGTCTTTCAGGCCGGCATTAATATTGATTTAAACGTCTGTTATAGAGAGGGTTTACTGTCAGGGAATGAGCTTTAATCTGATATAGTTTTTTTCCATCGTAAACTGCGAACTCTAAAAGCCAACTAAGCCCAGTGAAACAACGATATTTATGCAACTCAACAGGATTAGTTTGTGCTTCGAAAATATTTTTTATGATCGTATTGGGATTAGCTAAAGAAATCAAAGATTCGCGGAATTCCTCATTAGTACGCTCGCTGATATTGTTTGCCAGATGTTGCAACGAGTGGCATACCACACTGGGCATATGTTACATTTAGGTGTACAGAACACTTCTCTAAATTAGACGTTCAAATTACTATCAATGCCGGTCTGAAAGATAGTTGGATAATGCAGGATGAAAGTCGTGTAGAAAGTTCCCATAGGAGCATTCTGCATGACTTTCATCCTGCATTAAGCAGCCATCCTGCATTAAGCAGCAGCCATCTGTCAATTCCAGTTCAGATTGGCTTAACATGTCTGAACCCATTCCCTCATATTGACGACTTTTGACGACTCTGTAAAAGCCACTTTGTGAAAACATTGTGATAAATAGAGCATTTGCTCCTAAAGGAGCAAATGCTCTATTTATCACAATGGTTTCAAACTACGCAATTCTAAATTGTTCCTTTCCTCTAGTTAATGCTCCTTTTCGGTAGATTTATTCAAAGAGGTTGTATCTAAAAAAAAAACTATGAGGTAATAGGTTAACCCTTTCGAGGCTGGTTGTCAGAGTGGAATAGCCTATCAGTGTTTATCTATAAGGTCCATTCAGTACGAAAGGTATAAACTTGTTAGAGGATTTTGAATAACAAACAGTGCAGCTGCTGATAAGAGCTTTCCTCTAGGATTCCTCTGATCTTGGTCTACACTGTTTGCAAATGACAGTGCATGCATGTCCCACGTTCAAAGATTAACCCATTTGCTCCCAGTGGATTGTTCCATGCTTATATATTGGATTAGTTTATCTTTTATCTAAGGGATGTGTGGTCTAAGTTTTCTTTTTTGTTTTTGTTTTATATTGAAATATCCGATCAGTAAAACAGTGTAGACTCTGATCAGACGCCGCATTATGCGGCGTCTGATCTGAGTCTACACTGTTTGCCTACGTCCCATATATGGGATCGTTGGAGCATATGGGTTAAGCGACTATCAAAATGATGGTATAATTCTGGATCTCTAAGGTAGCTTAATATAGGACAAAAGTAATACAGAAAGCTCCGATACTTTTGTCCTGCATTAAGCAAGCACCTGTTTTAAGGGTCTTAGTTTCAATAAATGAACAGCCTCTTAAGACAGGCTCTTCTGTATGAAGGCTTTCATAACACGCCATATGTTGCTTTGCAAACGAAAGAAGGCGTACAAAGCCCTTTGACGTAAACATATCAATGAGGATAATGCATATATCATATACAGTAACTCCTCGAGAATTCTTGACTTTAAGTATAGAAGAAATGACTTCTTTTAAGGCAGGTGGCTGTTTAACCCTTTCCCTGTTCTATGTTTATTCCAAATTTCGTACCGACTGAATATTCATGAACAAAATAGTTTTAATGAAATATGGATGGTTGAATATTGTAGCCATTTTAGAAACTAAGGAAACAAATCTATCAAATTCCATAAGCAAACAGCGCAGACCCTGATCAGACGGCTCCTATAGCAGATGCGTGAAAACAACGTTTAAATGAAGGAAAGGGGTAAATCTTTCCTTCATATAAACCCTTTATCATGCCTTTGCAAACACAGAAGGCCTATAGGAGCCGTCTGATCAGGGTCTGCTCTTATGATATGATATAAATATGATTCTACATATTCTGTCATGACCACAGCAGTTATGACTGTTTCCATCTGCTATTATAACAGCTTATCTAATTCATGTTCATGGTGTCATTATTTCTTACATGAAAATTCATTGAGTAAGGGGCTAACTTAACCGTTAAAGAAGAATTGAAAACCTTTAAGACAGGGGCTACTTAACCCTTTCCTTCATATAAACATTTTATCACGCCTTTGCAAACTCATCTGATCCAGATCAGATGGCTCTTGTATGAGCCGTCTGACCAGGGTCTGCTCTGTTTGCTTATGGGATTATATATGCATATGCTGGTATAAACGTGCAGTTTATAACTATTATTTCTTGCATGAATATTGAACATGTTAAGGGTTAATGCTGGGAACTGTCTACACGACTTTCATCCTGCATTTAGCTGCCATCTGCCGTAAACTGACGACAATGATACTTAGCCCTTTCGCTGTTCTATGTTTAGTCCATATTTCTAAGCCTACTGAATATTCATGAACAAAATAGTAATAATTGAATATGGAAGGTCGAATTTGTAGCCATTTTAGAAACTAAAGAAACACGTCTATCAAATTCTATTGGCAAACAGAGCAGACCCTGATCAGACGGTTCCTATAGGAACCGTCTGATCTGGATCTACTCTGTTTGCAGATGCGTGAAGACGCGTTTATATGAGGGAAAGGGTTATTTGAGTGTTTGGATTAGTGTGGTTGTACTGTACGTACAATGCGTGTACAAATGTATATACAAATGATTCACGACACGTCATAGTAACCCTTTCCCTGATGAATATTCATGTAGGAATTAATGACATCATTGAAATTAATAAGATTTTTTTTTATAATACATGTAGCATATGAGCACAGGACATTTTGGCTCAGGCAGAAGCTGTAGAATCAGATCTACATTACATAATAAGCAAACAGAGCAGACCCTGATCAGATGGCTCCTATAGGAGCTGTCTGATCTTGGTCAACTATGTTTGCTGATGCGTCAAAATACGCTTACATAAGGGAAAGGGTTAATATATTCTGCATGGCACTCTTGCAGGTTTTGGGGCATTACAGTAACACTTGAGGTAAAATTTAAAAAAAAAACCCTCTGGGGTATTTTTCCACTTGTAATTAGCTGGACGGCGTGAAATGACTAAATTACTTTTAAACTCCAACGTAAAACCCCGAAACAAAGAAACAACACAAAATTTTAAATCAAGTTAATCTCAGAATGATTCAGTTACAGAAGCAATTAAGCGTGGTTAAGACTTCCGTGTTAACATCAGTCAACATAAGCTTAAACAGGCTTAAATGTATATACAAATGTATGTGATTCAGCGAGAATAAATTCGGATAGTGAACAGTATATTCTGTTTCAAAAGTGATTCAATGTTTTACTTTGACTGTAACATTCTCGCTAATATGACCAGAGCTACATGTTAAGGTGTGTACTCAAATACTAAAATCGTCATTTCTGCACCAAATCCTATGTTGTGACAACTCGAAGAGACTATTCTAAAGAGTTGTCCCAACATAGGGTTTGGTGGAGAAATAAAGAAGTTATTCCTGAAAATGTTTTAATTTACGCATCTTATCTGGACCGATGTATGACTTCTAAAATAAAGTCCTATCTCTGGATTCTTAAAACAGTAGGTAGCTTAACGCAGGACAAAAGTGATACAAAAAGCTCCTATAGGAGCTTTGTGTATCATGTTTGACATGCATTAAGCACCCACCTGCAGTCACCTGTGTTATTAAATCACTTGGTCGTTTCAGTAAAACTCTACTGTATCACCTGGCATCGTTTTCTTTCATTTTAACGTATACAGTAAAACCTCTATATAACGACCACTAAATTGTGTTAATTAGTTGGTATTTTGGGCAGGTGTTGCTTAAAGCAAGGTGAAAGTAAAACAGAACGCTCCTATAGGAGCGTTCTGTTTTACTTTAACCTTGCTTTAAGCATCCACCTGCCTTTAACACAAAATACTTGATGTAATTTAGTGGTCGTTATAGAGAGGTTTTACTGTACCTGTGAAGGTGATAGTAAATGCATGGTTAAACATAAACTACAGTGTGCTGTTAGAAATTGGAGGATAATTATATTTTTGTAATAGTTTAAGATATTTATTTATTTATTTTATTTTACTATAGAAATGCCTACTTAAGAGAAGTAAGATGAAGTAAGATGAGATAACACATGCTTTGAAATGTGACAGGAATATATACGTAGTATCAAATATACAGTAAAACCTCTCTATAACGGCCACTAAATTGTATTAATTAGTTGGTATTTATGGCAGGTTTTTAACACAATATACTTGGTGTAATTTAATAGCCGTTATAGAGATGTTTTACTGTAATTATAATAAAAAATAAAGTATAAAATAGAAAATTGTGTCCATGGATTACGGATGCATCATTGGCGATATTGTCTCTTTACCAAGCAGTATATAATGACGAAAATTCAAATGTTACCTGAACTCTGGTAAAATTGATTTGCACCAAAATACCCTTCTTTTTGTACATGTCACATCAACTTCGTTCATTTGTGAACATTTTAAGTAAATTCTCCCATCGGTGTATGAGGGGATCGACACACGGGATTTATGAGATGCACGTACGTGCGTACGTACGTACGGACTTACGGACTGGTTGACGAGCGTACGGGCAAGAGCAAGGCAAACAAAATATGAATCATAATTATTCTAAATATCACAGGTCCAGTTCAAACACTGTCATACGTAATGCCGGGGTGATGGGAGGACTATAATAATAAAAGTATAGATACATACACTCTGCCGTGCATTGTTATATAAAATCACATATTGTACAACTATCGATATTTGTTCTAACTGTTAGTTTGATATTATCCTTTTTCTAAAATTATGCTAAGATGTCTTACTTATAACGATATGTTCTTATGCTCTCTTTCTCTCATCCACCTCTCTCTCTCTCTCTCTCTCTCTCTCTCTCTCTCTCTCTCTCTCTCTCTCTCTCTCTCTCTCTCTCTCTCTCTCTCTCTCTCTCTCTCTCTCTCTCTCTCTCTCACACAAACACTTGTATTAAGTTTCTTGTTTTGTTTGCCATTACATGTATATATAAATGCTTTGTATGGGGAGGGTCAAATCTAATGTTGTAAGAACGTGTGATCTGACCCAATTTCCTCTAATATGGAAATAAAACATGTTTACACTACATGCACCCTGACTAGTACAGTAAAACCTCGCTAATGCGACCACTTAAACTATGGGACCCTTTAACCCTTGCCCTGTTCTATGTTTATTCCAACTTACAATACCTACTGAGTATTCATGGACAAACTAGTTACAATGATAATTATGGAAGGTGAACATTGTAGCCATTTTAGAAGGTGCAAAAACAGATCTATCAAATTCCATTGGGAAATAGAGCATTTCCTGATCAGACGGCTCCTATAGGATCTGATCTGGGTTTGATCTGTTTTCAAATGCGTAAAAAGGCGTTTATATAAAGGAAAGAGTTAAGAACCATTTCATCTGAGCCTGTACTATTTGCGTATGTTTGTCTGTCCGAATACTTAGTAATTAGAGCACTTTCTTATCATCGTTAATGTGTTTTTGTCGCGCCCTATATTCTGTGACGTGAAACATTCCATAGCACACATCTGGTGTACATATAGGCTTGGCTATAGATGGATAATCAATTACAGTGAAACCATTTCCAAGCGAAATGTCATTTATTGAACAAAATAATCTGAAAAAGCTGGTGGTTGCTTAATGTTGGGTAAACGTAGTACAAAAAGCTCCTATAGGAGCTTTTTGCATTACTTTTGACCTTCACCTACTACCTGCCTTAAAGAACCATAAATAAACTTCTTTTTTGATGGCCACTTAAGGCAGGTTCTATTGTATACCAATCCTTGTATGAAAGTAAACTTACGTGTTACATCGATTGATATATTAAATACATTAACAAATCCGAAAACGTGTAAGAAAAAAATAAGAAATGAACTTGTTGTTTGCTAGGATCGACTGCCACATTTCAATATGTTACAATTTATATATTTGTGTTGTTGTTGGTTTTTTAAAAATAATCCTTGTCCGGCTAAGCATTTGCAAGCACTGTAGATTCAGATTAGACGCTGAGTAAATCGGTGTCTGATCAGGATCCAATCCGTTCGACATTCGGTCAATATGTACACAATATATTTTTAATAAATGTGGAAATAATTGAAAAGTGTAACAGATCAGGCTTTTAGCGGACAAACTTTTACAGCAGGGGAAGGCCTAGAAGGAGATAGACAGGACCTTCTAACATCTCTGTACATTGACGCATGTTTTAGTTCTATATGCCGTATGTGAATGATTGCTTCTGTCCAAAAGGTGCCATAGCTGGGAAATTATAGATTACATAATTACACATCACGTTCTTTTTTCAAAGTGGAATGGCTACTGCATGAATATTCCTGTAAGAATTAATGACTTCGTGAATATTAAATTGTTATAATAGCACATGGACACGAGTGTTTTAGCCATGGCAGAAACTGTAGAATCGTATCTATATTATATCATAGGCAAGCAGAGCTGATCCTGAGTAGTGCCGTCTGATCTGGGTCTGCTATGTTTGCAAATGCGCAGAAAGACGTATTTATGGAAGAAAGGGTTAAAAAAAGTCGATACTGTTTTACACTTAAGGATATAGTCTTGAATGGCAAACAGTGCATACCCTGATCAGAGGGCTCTTCTACGAGGTACATTGTACATGGTACTCATAGCCTTCTTAACCCATTCCCTCATATTAACGACTTTTGACGACTCTGTAGAAGTCACTTTGTGAAACCATTGTGATAAATAGAGCATTTGCTCCTATAGGAGCAAATGCCCTATTTATCACAATGGTTTCAAACTACAAAATTCTAAAATTTTCCTTTTCTCTAGTTAATGGTCCTTTTCGGTAGATTTAACGAAAGAGGTTGTATCTAAAAATAGCATAAGAGGTAATGGGTTAACTGTTACTCCATGACCATCTATGTACGAATAAAGGTATGTAGGACGATTGATCAGCTTACAATTTACTATAGCCTAAGAACAAGAGATGTTTTGACCCTGGTAAGGTCTATAGGATTAGATCTACATGTATATATTGTCATGAACAAACATAACAGACCTTGGTCAGGAGCCGCCTGATCTCGCTATACTCTGTTTGAAAAGGCATAGAAAGGTGTAACTATGGAGAACTGAGTTGAACCCTTTCTTGATGCTGATCAGAGGGCTCTTCCATAAGGCACGTGGTACCCACAGCGGTCTAAACCCTATACCCCATGAATAATTATGTAGAACTGATGTACATTGTATGTATGAATATTGGTCAGCTTAATCATTATTATAGCATAAGAACAAGAGAGGTTTTGACCCTGGTACATAATGTCATGAGCATAGCAGAGCAGACCCTGATCAGACGGATCCTATAGGAACAATCTGATCTGGGTCTACTGTGTTTGCAAAGGCGTAGAAAGTAAAGATTAATTCAACTTCTCAACAGGATCCAATCTGCTGTACACTCGGTCAATAGTTTCTCAAAAACTTGGGCGAGCCGGATAAAACTTAACCCTTCGCTTGCTGTTCACTTCAATATACCTACCTGTAAATAGTGAAGAGCCTGCAGGAGCTGTCTCATCAGGGTCTGCACTATTTACAAGTTGATTGTGCAACCAGTGCACTCCACAGCAGTGATTGCACAGCGATACACTTGTACACAGTGAAGATATATGTAATTATACAACAAGGCATGGGTAAAGAAGGGAAAAAATATTTTAAAATTCAGCAAGCGAAGGGTTAATCTTTTGAATGCTAATTTATTTTTTCCAAGTGGAATCGCAAGTCATTAACAAAATACAATGTAGTCCATACAGTATGAAAAAATATAATTTGAGCGAGGATTTTGAATGGCAGACAGTGTAGACCTAGATCAAAGGGTTATTCTATGAGCCCTTCTAGTTGGGTCTACACTGTCAGCACACTCGTTTCCAACAGTTAAAGGGTTATTCTATGAGCCATTCTATTTGGGTCTACACTGTCAGCACACTCGTTTCCCACAGTTAAAGGGTTAATTCTGCCTCTTCTATCTCATAAATAATTTGCTAGCCTAACACATAAATATTAATTTTGGGCAACACAGGGAGCATATTTTAGAAAAGCCAATGTGGCTTCTTGCTTAAAATAAGATATATATCAATGTATGATAGCAGGTCTGTTATTATATACTATACCTATGACATTACACGGCTCGTCTTAGCGAAACCTAGTTTCGTATAATGATTTACTCTTAATCCTTTCCCTGCTGTAACAAAAATAGTATCTGCTAAAGTTTGCATCTGGCGCGTCTGTGACTACTTCCGAATCGATCAAATGTGCCAAACAGCTTGGATCCAGATCAGCCACCGAGTTCCTATTTTAACCCATAACCTCATAGACTATTTTTAGATCCAACCTCTCTTCGGATAAATCTACCGAAAAGGAGCATTTACTAGCAAAAAGAGAAATTTAGATGCGTGTAGTTTCGAAACCATTGTGATAAATAGAGCATTTGCTCCATAGGAGCAAATGCTATTTATCACAATGGTTTCATAAAGTGACTTTTACAGACTTTTACAGAGGCGGCAAAAAGCGTCAATATGAGGGAATGGGTTAAACAAAATATATATATCAAATTGTATCACTGAAATAAAAAAAATCATTACAAACAATGCAGACCTTGATCACACATGAGGATGCATTTGGTCTTGGTCAACACTATTTGCGAAGGTCTATATACTCGGTGTTTCCGAACATTAACGGTCTAGTGTTGTGTGAAAAACATAGTTTACCTCATTACTCACTGACTTTTCCCAATACTTATGCAATTGTGAAATTCTTAAATAAGCGCAATTTATGATATAATTAAAACTATTGAATCAACCTCCTGTCCATTAAATATACTAATACATTACACTTATTGTTTCCATTCCTCCATGTATCAATTAATTTGTTAATATGGGCTCAGAGTATATGTGATAAAAGCACTATGCAGACACAAAAGGGATTAGATATTTCTGAGTCATATTGGTTAAAACTTTAACCCTTCATTTGCTGAATTTTAAATCTTTACCCCATGCACTGTTGTATAATTACATATATCTTCACTGTGTACACGTATTTCGCTGTGCAATCACTGCTGTGGAGTGCACTGGTTGCACAATCAACTTGTAAATAGTGCAGACCCTGATGAGACAGCTCTTGCAGGAGCTGTCTCATCTGGGTCTTCACTATTTACAGGTACGTATATTGACGCGAATAGCAAGCGAAGGGTTAAATATAACTCCTTACATATCCTCTGTATGTAGGCATATTCGTCTATTGCAGTAAAATTCCTTTTGGACTCTTAATAAAGCAGACTATAGCTCCTTTTAGGTAGGTGGATGCTTAAAGGATGGTGAAGAATGTGGAGCTTTCTGTACGACTTTCAATAAGCAATAAGCTCCCATTAATCTTGTTGGGATTACTACTCATTTAATGTCCAATTTAGAGAGGTTTTACTGCATGTACGTATTTGTCAAATTTCTGTTCTTATTTACGAAACTAAAAGGAAAGTCTGAAAAACCAGATTACCACTATAGATTTAACAATTATACAGAGATCAGCAGTTGTTAGTTTTCATTTATGATATGCTTCCTATATATAGGTCACCAGAAACTTTGACATTGCCTGAAAAGTATGTCAAATGACAAATCGTCAAAGAAATCCCAAAAGTGATTCAGTTGGTATAATCTAAAGACAAAACCCCTATTAATGATCCAACATTAGCAAATAGTTTATCATTGTCTCTGTTGATGTTTCTCAGCGCTGGTTTAAGAACACTTAATACACTTTAACACTTTAATATTCCATAAGATGCGTCTTTTAACACCTTTGCAAACAGAGTAGATCAAGATCAGACAACTCCTTTAGGAGACTTCTAATCACGCTCCGCTCAGTTTGCTTAAGAAATTGATAAGATATAGATCAGATCCTACCGCTTCTGGTTTGGCCAATTATTCTCGTGTTCATATGCCATAATAATAATAATAATTATTATTATTATGATAGATAGATAGATAGATAGATAGATAGATAGATAGATAGATAGATAGATAGATAGATAGATAGATAGATAGATAGATAGATAGATAGATATACAGATAAATAGATGGATGGATGGATGGATGGATGGATGGATGGATGGATGGATGGATGGATGGATGGGTGGATGGATGAATGCATGGACGGACGGACGGACATACAGACAGACACATATACAGACAGACATACAGACATACAGACAGACAGACAGACAGATAGATAGATAGATAGATAGATAGATAGATAGATAGATAGATAGATAGATAGATAGATAGATAGATAGATAGATAGATAGATAGATAGATAGATAGATAGATAGATAGATAGATAGATAGATAGATAGATTCATTAAAATGTATATTTCACATGACAAACTAAAATAAGATACATGGCAAAACATGCACGACAAATTATCTGATTATAGGGTCTACTTTGTTTGCAAATGCGTTAAAATGCGTATCTACGGAGTAAAGGGTTAAACTGCTCTCCAGACAGTATTAACAGAAAGAATATCTGTCTATACCCCGATTGGAGAGAAAAAGTAATAAAAAGATCAATTGGAGAGTGAAATAGTGTTAGCAGGATTTGCAAGAAACACAAAACTCACCGGGGATAATCCTAGAGATAATTGGAAACATGCCTGGCATAGAATCGGATTCCTAATGAAATACTTAAAAATAATCTGTTTGTTTAGAGAGTAACCGACTCATATTATCAGTATGGAATCTGTGCACATGTTGCTGCTGAGAAATATTTGAAATTCCAGTGATGCAAATATAAATTAATAAGTATTATGGTTGTAAATTCTTAAGAAATGATGAATCCTGGAATTCGGAAGTTAGATAAGTGTGTGTGATGAAATATAAGGGACAATCGAGTAAATGAGTTATCATAATTAATTTCTGTTACATGTACATCGTCTTGTTAACCTATTTGCTCCCACGATCCCATATATGGGTCGTAGGCAAACTGTGTAGACTCTGATCAGACGCCGCATTGTGCGACGTCTGATCAGAGTCTACACTGTTTGCTGATAGGAATTTCAATATAAAACAAAACGCAATTGAAAAATTAGGCCATGCACCCCTTAGATAAAAAATGGACTAATCCAATATATAAACATGGAAGAATCCACTGGGAGCAAATGGGTTAAACGTTTAATTCATGCTTATTCATATAAGACAAATGACATCATACATACATGTAAGACAAATGACATCATACTATTGATTAGATTAGTTTGTATAAATAATAACATATGAATACAAGAATGTTTGGCCTAACAAGAAGCTGTAGAATCAAATCTATATTATTTCATAAGCAAACAGACGAACACAGTATACCCTTTCCCATAGTATACCCTTTTCATGCATTTGCAAACAGAGTAGACCAAGATCAGACGGCGTCTATAGGATCCGTCTGATCAGGGTCTGCTCTGGTTGTCAATGGAATTGGAAAGATCTGTGTCTTTACTTTCTAAAATGACTACAATGCCCCACCTTCCGTATTTTTTTATAACTATTTTGTCCATGAATATTCAGGTATTGAACTTTGGCCAATATACACAACAGGGAAAGGGTTAAAGCATTTGTGATTAATGATGATAGAAAACTGAACAGAATTCTCACTAAGTCTAATTGTATCGATCAATACTTTATTTCACAGTTACGCATCTTAACCCATTCCTTCATATAAACGTATTTTCACACCTTTGCAAACAGAGCAGACCCAGATCAGACGGCTCCTACAGGAGCCGTCTGATCAGGGTCTGCTCTATTTGCTTATAATATACTTTCTGTCATGATACAATTACCTGTTTTCGTTGTGTACGTATAAGTTTTCAGCTAATAAATATTCACAATGCCATTATTTCTTACATTAATATTTAATAGGGAAAGGGTTAAAACGCCTTTTCAATGAGGGTAGACCAAGAGCAGACGACCCCTGCCGGTTTAATAACCATAACTACGCCTTTTCTACGCCTTGGCAAACAGAGTAGACCTAGATCAGACACTTCCTACAGGGCTCTGTTCTATTTGCTTATAGAATAATGTAGAACTTATTCTACAGTGTCTGCAAAGGCGACATTATTCTGAGTTGATACGCCAGAATTACAGTTCTGCTAATACATACAGTTGCACTTCGATATCTCGAACTCTAATAACTTCTTCCAAAATTTGCAAAACAAAATTGTTCTAAAATGTATTACTACGCATATCTAGAAACACATATGACAGCGTAATGCAGGTTGAAAGTAATGCTGAAAGCTCCTACAGATTTCAGATTATGAATCGAATAACTCTAACGCCTGTTATTTCGAAGTAATTTGTATGGTCTCTTGAAGTTCAAGAGTTCGTAGTTCAAACTATTCATGATGTCACAGTGTTTAAAATAAAAATTCATTAGGTAAAATACTTATTTAATACTTCATGACTAATTCTGATGTACAGGGCAACCCTCCCCGACCGGAATTTTAATAAAGAACACTCAGCGGCTAAATGCAGGTGGAAAGTCATACATGTACAAAATGCTCCATTAGGAGCTTTCAGCATTACTTTAGACCTGCATTAAGCTGCTGTGAACTTGAGAAATTGTTCAGATTATAAATCGTATAACTCGAACGTCTTTTTTCTCGAAGTAATTTGTATGGCCCCTTGAAGTTCGAGGTATCAAAGTTTAACTGTATTCATGATGCCACAGTGTTTAACCATTTCCTCCGTAAATACGCCTTTCTATGTCTCTGTATTAGTCATTTCTTGAAACCATTGTGAAAAATAGAGCATTTGTTCCATAGGAGCAAATGCTTTATTTATCACAATGGTTTCGATACTACACAATTCTAACATTTTCCCTTTTTCTAATAAATGCTCCTTTTTGGTATATTATTCAAAGAGGTTGGGTCTAAAAATACCCTATGGAGGAAAGGGTTAAAATTAGGTAAAATGCTTATTTATTACTTCAAGACTAATTCTGATGTACAGGACAACCCTTCACAACCGGAGTTTTAATAAAGAACAGTTTAGGTATTTTAGGCAGTTAGCGGCTAAATGCAGGTGCAAAGTCATACAAAATGCCCATTTTGGAGCTTTCCGCGTTACTTTGAACCTGTACTAAGCTGCCACCTATCGGCACTGATATTTATTGTATATCTCGATGTGGACGGGTTTTACTGTCTACTCAAATGTTTGCTCCGTAGAAAAGATACTTGATAGAGATACTGTAGAACTTGTCTGTACAAAGAGGTCTAAATCTGGATTTCTAGAACAGGTAGTAGTTTTATGCAGTACAAAAGTAATACAGAAAACTCCAATAAGAGATTCCAGTATCACTCTTGCACTGCATTTAGCAACCACATGTTTTCAATGTTCCTATTTTCAATCAATGAACGGTCGCTTTAGACAGTCTCTACAGTATAAGGGATGGGTTTAATGCCATTTAATTTCTTCGCACAATTATATGCTTTTAAAAGTGTATATTACATCATGTCTCTGAGAGCAGCTTCCTAAACAGATTTAATATGGTGCAAGAAGAATAATTTGAAGCATGTTCAAATAAAATAGTGCAGTGCTATCCATTAAAGATATCTATTGAAACCGTTTGCAACAACGCGTAATGTTGCTCACTTGAACAGATGGATAGTTAACTCATTTTTAAGTTGGGGCAAAATGAAACCCTCTGATCTTGGTCTGCATAATTTGCAGAACCAATCCATGTCAAGGTTTATACAAGCGTGTATTTTGTCTGCAGTGTCTCATCGATATGACTCTTTGAAAGGTTTCAAAATTAAGCTTGGGTCTACAATCAATAATAATGGATTAAGTGAATTGATTTCGTTAACATATGAATGGAGGCTCTCCTGATAGGTTAAATGCAATACGAATTTGAAATATTACCACAACAGTTATTACAATGGTACCTGTCCTAAGCGACCATTCATTTATTGAACAAGGGGGGCTTTAAAAGCAGGTGGTTGCTTAATGCAGGGCAAAAATAATGCAGAAAGCTCCTATAGGAGCTTTCTGCATTACTTTAGACCTGCATTAAGTTACCACCTGCCTTATAGATCCATAATCAGACGTACTTTCGATGACCGCTTAAGACAGGTTCTTTTGTAGGATAATAGTAATCATTACAGTAACAGGATAACAAAATCACAGTTTTCATAGGACATAATTGGATGCAGCAATTATTATTCGAAGCAATTCGACGCAGCAGTAATGACACAGTGCAATTTGATGCATCAATAAGTATGCGAGGGTTGATCTCGTACAATGCAATTAAATTTTGCGAATAGTGCAGACCCAGTTCAAAGGGTCCTACGTGATCTTTTTTATACTTCAACCACTCTTGTAAATAATACCCTGTCATACATGTACGTGTATAATGATGTGCATTTCGGGCAAATGGTAGCTGAATGCAGGACGAAATTAATGCAGAATGTTCTTTGCATGACATTTCCCTTGCAGCCACTTGCTTTTAACCCATTCCGTCATATTGACGACTTTTGACGACTAGATGTATAAGTCATTTTGTGAAACCATTGTGATAAATAGAGCATTTTCTCCTATAGGAGCAAATGCTCTATTTACCACAATGATTTCAAACTACAAATATCTAAAACATATCCTGTTCTCTAGTTAATGGTCCTTTTTGGTAGATTTATTCAAAAAGGTTGGATCTAAAAAATAGGAAAGGGTTAAATACATCGACGTTTAGTCACGTGTCATGGTAGTTTTGGAGAGTGTCTTTTGTTTATAACTAGAACTAGTATTTCACATGATGCTATAGACATGTAAACGTAAAATGATTTCAATTTGTACATGTAATATGAAGCAATACCATTTCGTACCAGACAAACATTATCATTAATCCATTTGTACCCCGTGTAGACCCATATCAGAGGGCCCTGGTAGACCACATTCGTAACGTACACATTTGTAACAGATATGTTACACATGTGATCACATTCATAACAGATTAAATGTGTTACAAATGTGAGTGTCCAACATGGAGGTTGACATTAGAATCACATATGTTACAGGTTGAGTTCCTGTCTGACAATGTTCAGTTAGTAAATAGTAATAGGATTATCATTGTATATGTTATTATATTTCCTTGAGGGTCATGTCTCAACTTTTCACAACCTTATCAGCACATTTTAGAAATATAATATACATGCTTATAACATGTTTAGGATACCTGGCTAAAAAATCTTGAAGAGTTTCCATTTTTCATAGAAGGTGTCATATACATGCACCTATGCAATGATGTTAATGCGTGCCTAAGATAAAATAGAAATTACTTCTTAGTTCATTTATTGGTTGTTAACTGAGTAATACACTATGTCAATGTGTTCACATTCGTAACATGTGCCACGAATGTGATTCGCTACGAATGTGGTCTAACAGGGCTCCTTAACTCATTACCTGTTCTGTATTTAGGCCAAATTTCAATACCTACTGAATATTCATTAACACAATAGTTAGAAAGAAATAAGGAAGTTGGAATATTGTAGACATTTTAGAAAGTAAAGGAACATATCTATCAAATTCTTTCAGCAAACAGAGCAGACCCTGATCAGACGGCTCCTATAGGAGCCGTCTGATCTGGGTCTACTCTGTTTGCAAATACGTGAAACTCCGTTTATATGAGGGAAAGGGTTAAGGAGTCCTCTGTCAGAGTCTGCATTATTATCTGATCCTATCAATGTCAATGGGGCATACCGGCAAATAGTTTGTTTGCTGTGACCCCTCAACATGAATAATGAAGGGTTCCAAATTAAGACCTAGGTGAGTTTTTTTTAACATTTGATTAGGGTCTGCTCTGTTTGCTAATAGAATTTCAAAGATCTGTTTCTTTACTTTCTAAAATGGGCTACAGTGTTCCACCTTGCATATTTCATTAAAACTATTTTGTCCACGAATATTCAGTAGATAAGGAAAATAAACAACAACATAGAACAGAGAAAGGGTTAAATGACATGGGAATAAATGGATTAAAGTGTTAAAAATAGAAACATTAACTTTTCTCATCCTGATGGCATTTTGACTGGTAAGGTAAGCAAATTGTTTATACAAACATATATACAAATTCATAAACACCCGGGCCCATGTGCCTATATGTCACATACAAAAAGGGTAACTTTAGACATATTCACAGATTCATAGCTTATATTAAAATATCAAATATTATTGATGGAATTGGTATGCAAATAGATACGGTTAATGACGTCATTCATGTTACGTAACATAGATAAATCTGCCTCTAAGAAGAACCGCCCTAACAAGAAACTTGGCAGTCTTTCTTGTCTGATCATTGAAAAGCATGCTTGATTTTTCCTGACACGTGTTGGCTGTGAACACGTTGTCAGTAAACATACCATTAAAATGTCTTGGTGCATTACTTCATACATATCACACTCGAACAGAAAATGAGTTTCAGTCTCAATATCATTTGAGTTGCACAAAGTGCAAATTCTATCAGTCACTGGTTCGCTTATGTACCTGCCGGTCTCTATACGAAGAGGTAAAATGCCATACCTGAACTGTGCCATTACAGACCGTTCACTTTTGTTTAGGTTTAGTGTCACATAGAATTCTTCTTCGAAGTCACTTTTAAATTGTTTGTAAGCTCTTAATTTGGGCGAACTTTGAACTTGACTGGTATAATTTACAAACAGTTTGGATGCAGATTAAACGGCTCATAACTCAGTTTATCATCAGAATCTATATGTGTGGCATTCCGTATATTGTTTCTCAAACGGTTGAAGGAATCTGATGATCAGAGTTAGAGCAGAGATGTTGTTTTAAATTGCTGTGGTTAACTTATATACTGAAACACCATTGGAATCAAATGCAGTGGAACCTCGGAATGTCGAATTCGGATAAGTCAAACTGCGATTGAAATCAGATATACTTAACCTTTTACGGGTTGAACCATTCACCTGTTGAATATTCATGTAACAAATCATATCATGAATATTTATAAGCTGAACGTTTATAATGACAAATGTGCACATGCTACTTTGGTATTGATATATACTGTAGTTTCAGATCTCGTGCTATACTTTCATAAATATCATGAATATCAATCAACTTAATTTTTCTAATGGCACTGTAAACAAAAGAATGTTTCATCTTGGACGAAACTGTAGAGTGATATATCTCTTCCATCACATGCAAACATAGTAGATCCTGATCAGACGGCTCATACAGGAGCCGTCTGATCTATGTCTAATCTGTTTGCAAAGACGGGAAAATGCATGTACATGTATATGAGAGGAAGGGTTAAATGCCATTTCAGATTGCCATTTCTTATCTCTCTGTTAACACACGTTGGCCTTCTGTGACTGTGGGATAAATATGTCATTAGTCTGACATTTGTCTTCTGTTTTGACATTATCACATTAAATTCCGTATTTCTACTTTGACATTATCGCATTATATTCGCTATTTGTATCAAAGCGCAAGTAGAAGTTAAGGAGAGTTAATCATTTTGTCTTTTGTAAAATGGACAAGTCTGTCTGTATTAGCCCTTTCCCTCATACAAACGCCCTTTAACGCATTTGCAAACAAGGTAGACCCAGATCAGACGGCTCTCGTATAAGCCGTCTGATCAAGGTCTTCTCTGTTTGTTTATGACATGATATAGATCTACAGTTTTTTGTAAAAGCAGAACTTTCCCTTTAAAATATTACACTACAAATTTGAGCTGATAAATATTCACAATGTCATTACATGCATATGAACATGTAAATGATTAATGTAAATAACATTTTTCAATATGCACTGCACAGTCAAAGGTTGTGCCAGTCTGTTCCATGCTGCAACACAATGTCAAATAAGATGCGTAAGTTAACAAAATCCAAGAATAACTTCTTTATAATCTCTACAAACCCTGTGTTGTGACCACCTTTTAGATTCGCCTCTTCGAGATGATTCTAAAGAGTGGTCACAACATAGGATTTGGTGGGGAATGGGCGATTTTAGTATTTGAGTACGCAGCTTTGTCTGTTGCCCTGAATATGTGTGCTGCAATTTTGATCTGCAACACTTTTTACTCTTTACTCACTTTGGAACCGTTCAAGCCGATACGAAACTACAGTAAAACCTCTCTATAACGGTCACTAAATTGTGTTAATTAGTTGGTATTTAGGGCAGGTGGTTGCTTAAAGCAAGGTGAAAGTAAAACAGAACGCTCCTATAGGAGCGTACTGTTTTACTTTCACCTTGCTTTAAGCAACCACATGCCTTTAACACAAAATACTTGATGTAATTTAGTGGCCGTTATAGAGAGGTTTTACTGTACTGAAAGAGTGTGTAACATATACTGGATCCTGATGAGGTGCCAAGTAATGTCGCGTCTCATCTGAATCCAAGCTGTTTTCAAATGCCCGTGTTGTCGCGCTTAGGATAAGATGGAACTTTCCATCATTGTTTAATAGTAGAGTCCATTCAGTTTGAAAGGGTAAATTCGCGGGAGGATTTTAAATGAAAAACTGTGCAGGACTCCTTTCGGAGTTATGCTGAAACCCCAGTATGTACTTTCTGCTTTACTTTCCTCCTGTATTAGAAAACCACCTGTTTTCAAATATAATATTTATTCATGAGGTGGTCATTTTGGAAGAATTCTACTTTATTTTTCATCCAATTTGCAATATTAATCCAACCATCAGACAGCCCCTATGTCTGTCTTTCTCTATTTCTTTCTGATACTCGTTTTCTCTCGCTCTCGCTCTTCTTGTTTACATGTTTTTGTTTGTTTTGCGCTTCCTGCCTATTGCCGACAGATACGTGTCTGATACTTATCAAGGTACAATTGAACCTCTCACAAACGACCACTTAATTAATCGCCATTTATGTCCTTACATGCAGGTAGGTGATTCCTTAAAGATGAAAAAAATATGCAGAAAGCTCCCAGAGGAAATTTCTGCAAAACTATCGTTTATCTTTAATCAGTAACGTGCCTTTAAAACTAACAATTAGACTGTTTGAGTGTCCACTTTAGATAGATGGAACTGTACATCAAATACATGTTTTTGTTTATCAACCTTTACTTCGCCTCGCCCCGACTACCCTGGCTACGTTTAAAAGCATATTGAATTGACCCCTTGAATGCTTACATTCCAAATGGAATGATCCATCAGTGTTAACGATAGAGTCTATTCAGTATGAAAGACTTGGAAATAGCTAGCTAGAAGATTATGAAAGATAAACAGTAAATATCCTGATCAGTGGGCATCTTTCCTCTCATCTGGACTTGCACACTCGTTCCCCAATCTAAAAGGATTACTCCCAGCCGTTTTGTAGCTCAACTACATTGATAACAGACCATACTCATTTGTGGCATTGTTTAAACAAAATTGGTGACAATACATGTACTTTGAGAATTAAATCAGACACATTTCATGCTAAAATATTCCACGCGTTTTGTATGCTGCCTATACATTTCTGAATCACGACTTAACATATATTTCGAAAGAACCTAGATCCAGATAAAATGCCGAGAAAATCGGTGTCTGATCAGGATACATACCGTTTGACATAAGGTAAATAATGTGTATGATTTATATGATCCTATAGGAGCCGTCTTATCAGGGTCTACTCTGTTTGCTTTGATATAATATACGTATGATTCTACAGTTTCTGCCATGAGCAAAACTTTCCTGTGTTTATGAACTATTGAAACACTTAATGCAATTGATATTCACGATGTCCTTATTTCGTATATTCAGAGTTTGAGCTGTTTAATTCTTTCACCTTTATCCCCTTTATCCTGCTATACGCGACCTAACTGACATTTACAAACAACTTGGCAGCTTCAATTTATTACAATCATTTTGGGTCCAAAAGTCTCATCAGGATCCAAGCTGTTTGACACTCCATCTGTAGTTTCTGTTTCTCAAAAGTTTGATCGAATCGGAAGTGAGAATTAAAATTTGGGCAGTACTACAGTAGAACCCGTCCTAAGCGACTTTATATTAATTGGACACAGGGATCTTGAAAAGCAGGTGGTTGCTTAATACAGTGCAAAAGTAATGCAGAAAGCTCCTATTGAAGCTTTCTGCATTACTTTTGACCTGTATTAAGCTACCACCTGCCTTATATGCCCATAATTATGCCTCTTTTTGACGGTCATTTAAGACAGGTTCTACTGTATTTCGATACAGTATGCTGAGGGCTAATGGTCACTGGGAATGCTTTGTTGTACCAGAGGAACATGGGTGTATGCTGTATATTTAGCATGCATGCATGCATGCCTTTCTGTTATCAACAAGGTTATCATGGTGCGGACAGGCTGTTGTGACTTTAGCGCGCATTTTTGTTGTGCAAACACATAGCATTAGTTTCAAGATCCACTAGTTATGTTAGCGATACGCGACCCTGATTAACCAGATACCTAGATAAGTATCCTGCGATGGACTGGGCAAAACAAATCGAATAAGTTGTAGGTCTAATTATAGATTTTTAAAACTGGTGGCAGCTTAATTCATTACGTTTGCCCCGGCATTAATCCTTTCCTTAATATAACCGCATTTCCATGCTTTTGCAAACAGAGAAGACCCATGCCAGACGGCTCCTACAGGATCTGGGGTTGTTCTGTTTGCTTATGGAATAATAGAGATCTGATTCTATAGTGTCTACCAATACCAACCATTGCTAATAACTATTCATGACGTCAGATTATTTCAAACACGATTATCTAACAGAGAAAGGGTTAAGCAACCACCTTGTGTTTTACAGACTCGTATGTTATGTGGTCGCATTAGCTAGATTAACGGTAGGGGCCGTCTTATCAGGGTCAGCTCTGTTTGCTTATGGCATGGTATAGATCTGATTCTACAGATTTGGTCAAAGCAAACAATTCTCTTGAAAGTGTTATATTGAAATAGCAGCTAATAATAATATATTCACGACACCATTAATTCTCACATACAGTAGAACCTGTCTTAAGTGGCCATCGTGTATTCATTCATGACAGAAAGGAGTCTTTAAAAGCAGGTGGTTGCTTAATGCAGGTCAAAATTAATGCAGATAAACTCATATAACAGCTTAGTGCATTACTGTTGTCCTGTATTGAGTTACCACCTGCCTTACAGACCCATAATTAGATATAATTCTGATGGCTGCTTAAGACATGTTCTACTGTATTGATCAGGTAAAGCGTTAAATGTCCTCTAAATAGATATTATGAATGAACCACTTTATAAATAAATATAGGTGTCTTTGGAACAAGATGATTGCTTAATGCAGTA
This sequence comes from Azorinus chamasolen, assembly GCA_963576725.1. NCBI lineage: Eukaryota > Metazoa > Mollusca > Bivalvia > Cardiida > Solecurtidae > Azorinus > Azorinus chamasolen. Next base: position 5,407,968 of record OY755251.1, on the reverse strand, counting down.
CGACATTTAATGCAGAAAGCTCTTATAGGCATTTACAAAAATGCACCCTTAACCCTTTCCTTCATATAAAACGCATTTGCAAACAGAGTAGACCCATATAAGACAACTCATATAGGAGCCGTCTGATCAGGGTCTGCTGTATTTGCTTATGAAATAATACAACTATGATTCTACAGTTTCCAGCTCTACCCAAACCCCCTGTATACATATGTATACCCCTGTATACATATGCCAGTAAGAACATTCAGCTTTTACAGTAAGACCCCTCTAAACCGGACGTTAATTCTAGTATAAATATCGGTCCTGCAGACAGGTGGCAGCTTAATGCAGGGTGAAAGTCATACAGAAAGCTCCTCTAGGAGCTTTCTGCATGACTTTTACCCTGCATTAAGCAACCACCTGCCTGAAAGTATCTAAATTCTTCTCTACTAGATTTCCGGTTTAGAGAGGTTTAACTGTAAACAATCATGACGTCATTATTTTTTACATCAATAATATGCAACAGCGAAAGGGTTAATCCGGTACTTCACGAATATTTTTGTAAGAAATAGGGCATACATGAAAATTCATTAGCATAATAGGCATTGTAAAAACTTCAAAATCATATCTATTGATTTCCATAAACAATCTGTTCTGGGTCTATTCTGTGTGCAAAGGCCTTATAAGCCGTATCTATGGGTCGATTGATTAATTTTGACAGCTGATGTTTCTTTCATTTCTGTCGTAAACCAAGACCAGAGTGTCAAATTAGTTCTTGATGAGATGCCGAGTTACTCGGCATCTGATCTGGATCAAAACTGTTTACATTAGTCAATATTACCCCATCTCCAGGTCGTTGTTACAAGTATTTACATGAAGTTGTGGTTTTCAGACCATCTTTCTGGCTACGTGATCACAAAACATTTTTAAAATCAGGACACACATCAGAATGTAATTAACCCTGTCCAGAGTGGAATTGTTCATCATCGTAAATTGGTAGAGCCCATACAGTATGTAAGGGTGACATTTGCGAGAGAATTTTGAATGACAAACACTGCATACCCTGATCAGAGGCTCCTCTAGGAACCCTCTGATCTAGGTCTACACTGTTTGAAAATTACAGTCAGCAGGTTTCCAGTACGCAAAAGGTTAATAGCTAGTTTGCTTGAATAAATTCCTGGATTGGGGTCCAGTTTTTATATATATATATTTTTAAAACTTATTGATTAACTTTAGTCCTTTCGCTGCCACGTAAAGTCGTCTGCAAAATGTGTCGTCTGCTACACATTTTATTTGTAATTCTATTCCAATATTATTCAAGAAACACGATCATGGCATCAAACCGTTTGGATCCTGATGAGACGCCGAGTTATTCGACGTCTCACCCGGATCCAAACTGTTTTCATAGTTATTAACAGTTTCGACATTGTCAATGAAAGGGTATCGTGGTTGGTTTTATCAGATTGATTTAAAAGTAATTAGTTTTTGTTGCTGTATTTAATTAAAAGGCTACATAGAAAAAACGACGAAAATTCAAACACACCCCAGCTATGTTATTCTGAAATCTTAAGGAAACATAAATCAAACTACAGTAAAACCCCTCTAACGCGACCACTTAATGAACAAACATGACTGTCTTCATAAGCAGGTGGTTGCTTAATGCAGGACGAAAGTTATGCAGAAAGCTCCTATATATATCTTTCTACATATTTTCTTCTGTTTGAATAAATCTACCGAAAAGGAGCATTAACTAGAGAAAAATGACTTTTTTTTTAGAATTTTGTAGTTTTGAAACCATTGTGAGAAATAGAGCATTTGCTCCTATAGGAGCAAATGCTCTATTTATCACATTGGTTTCACAAAGTGACTTTTACAGAATCGTCAAAAGTCGTCAATATGAGGGAAAGGGATAACTATCTGATCAGGGGTCTGCACTTTTTGCTCAACCAATTATTGTTAACCATATCCCTCATATGAACATATTTTCAGGCCTTTACAAGCAGAGTAGACCTATATCAGAAGCCATCTAATCAGAGTCGTTACTGTATAATATAAATCTGATTCTATAGTTTCTTTTTGAGCCAAACTACCGTGTGTACATACGCCGTTATAAAAATCACCATCATACCTTACAAATATTTGTAATTTGTAATCCCCCACCCCTGGATCAAAGGGGGGTCATAATGTTTTTTGTTGGTTTGAAGACAACTGTAACGTTGGGCGATAATTTTTTATACCCATTGCACATACATACTCCAAACATGGCATGCATGAACATTTTAGTAGTGACTTATTAAGGTCATACATCAAGATCAAAGGTCAAAATACGAGTCAAATTTATATTAGCGATAATCGATGGCATAGTGTTTCACAGACACATCTTCTTGTTGGTAGTTTTTGTGCCATGGTTAGTATATATCACTATAACCGATTTTCAAGCAGTATTTCTCAAAAGTTTCCCATAAAAGAATAAAAATTTAAGAGTTAGGGACATTTTTACAAGAACTTTTTTGCCGTTGTTATCGTTTGAAAACAAGCTGCGTAGCAAACAGTGCAGAACCTGATTTCAGGGTTCCTTCAGGAGTCCTCTGATCAGGTTTTTCACTGTTGGCAACAGTCGATATTTAGAGACACTGGGCATAAATGGGTACAGTAAAACCTCTGTAAACCGGACGTTAAATTTAGTATAAATATCGGTATTTGAAACAGGTGGCAGCTTAATGCAGGGTGATAGTCACACAGAAAGATCCTCTAGGATTTAAGTAGCCACCTGCCTAAAATATGTAAATTATTCTCTACTAGAATTCCGGTATAGAGAGTTTTTACTGTACATGTTAACCCTTCGCTTGCTATTCATGTCAATATACCTACCTGTGAATAGTGAAGACCCAGATGAGACAGCTCCTGCACTATTTACAAATTGATTGTGCAACCAGTGCACTCCGCAGCAGTGATTGCACAGCGAAATACTTGTACACAGTGAAGATATATGTTATTATACAACAGGGCATGGGTAAAGAAGGAGAAATGTATTTTAAAATTCAGCAAGCGAAGGGTTAAATTGTAGGAATACAGCTTGCATCGGTATTGGCGGAGCATTAGTTTTGTTACACTGAGAAGAAGCATTCGGAATAAAAGAGCACGCTGTTTTGTTTAGTTTGTGACAAAGAGCATTGGAAGTTTTTTGAATTAAATTTTATATATGACTCAATAATTGCGACACCTAATTGTGACTGTTTCTGACAAACATGTATATCATTTTATCGATATTTAACCCTTTACTCCATAATTACGCTTTGCAAACAGAGTCGACCCAGATAAGACGGTTCCTATAGCTGCCGTCTGATCTGGGTCTGCCCTGTTTGCATGTGATATAATATACATATGATTCTACAACTTCTGTAATGGCCAAAACTTATTTTGCCCATATGGTACATGTATGATAACAATTAAACTACATTAATTGATATTCATGATGTCATTATTTCTTACATAAATATTCATGGAGTAAAAGGTTAAAACCACTGGTGCACAATGTCCCTTAAAAGGAATTAGGCAAGCCCCCTGACCAGTGTCTGAACATATCGATATCAATGGCTTATAGAAGTAAATATTTTTGGAAAATGGACGTTTTCTTAAATAAGATCTGGATGTTTTTTTTAACCCTTTCTCCATGATATAATGTATACTAATGATTAATCTTTGCAATTGCACATTATACAATTGTGTCTATAACTTTCCATACATTAATAGAGCAGACCCTGATTAGACAGCTCTTGCTGAAGCCATCTGATGTGGGATCTACTCTGTTTGCAAAGGCCTAGAAAAGCCTATATGGAATAAAGGGTTAAACTATACGCTAACAAATGGGTAAACATATCATGGATGAATGCACCACTGCTTACAGATATGGTAACCCTTTGGTTAGGTATTTCATGTATGAGCCTGGACGATCGAAAACTAATGACTCGCCTGACTCTTCTCATTAGGTGGAGCGCGATCTGATTTGCATTTTCGAAACCGCCTGAGTCCCGATGAGACACCGAGTAAATCGGGATCTTATCAGGATCCAAACTGTGTGTCTCTTTGGTCATAGTATTTAACCAATTCCCTTGTACTGGCGCCTTTTAACGCCTCTGTAATAGTCACTTTTTGAAACCATTGTGATAAATAGAACAGTTGCTCCTATGGAGCAACTGCTCTATTTATCACAATTGTTTAAAAACTACACAATTGTAAAATATCCTGTTTTACTAGTAATTGATCCTTTTCGGTATATTTGTTCAGAGAGAATGTGCCTAAAATAGCCTATGAGGGAATGAGTTAATATAAAAGAAATGGAGAAAATGTAGCAACTGTCCTCTGATGAAAATGACCACATCTGCTTATTGTACAAAGCGTTATTGAGTATCAAAATACCTATTACCCATGTTACTCTATGTATTCGGACAGACAAAACCTAGGCAAATAGTGCAGATCTAGATCAAAATGCTTCTGGAATAGCAGATAGGCCAGGACCAGCAATATTGGGCACCATGTCCGTATGATCTAAATTTCATCAAAATGATGCCGAATTGAGTTATTCAGTTTTATTGACTGTTGAAGAGGAGATTCAGTAATACCCATCCAAACCGGAATTTTAATAACCAAGAATTTAAATCTTTTTAGGCAGATGGCTGCTTTAAGCTGTTACCTGTTTTTAATACCGGTATTGGTGCTAATTTGCTCGTCCGCTTTATAGGAGTTTTACAAAAACACTTTGACTTTACTATATTGGGTTTCTGAATACTTAAGGTAATCCATGTATGTTTGTTTCTATTTCAGGTAGCTGGCCGTTCAATAGCACCATGTGTAACCTCTTCATCACCTCTGACGTGCTCATGTCCACCTCTTCCATTCTCCACTTGTGTAGTATCTCACTTCAACGATACCTGGCCATCAGAAATCCACTCAAGTCCCGCAATAAATCGAAATCAATAGTCTTGATGAAGATCACCGTTATTTGGGCCGCGGCGGCTACTATCACTAGTCCTATCACGGCGCTCGGCGTCATCGATCAGAGTAACATTTTGAACGGAAACCGGTGCGTATTGAGAAATAATGATTTTATAATCTATGGATCGATTCTAGCTTTTTTCATTCCGTTAGTAATTATGGTTTTGTCCTACGCATTGACAGTAAGATTGCTGCGTAAACAATCAAAGCTTTGTGATCCAAATGGAAGCGGCACTGAATCAGGCCAGCCAATCATAAGACGATCTAAGAGTAGACGTCAAAGACACCACGTGAACACTAGATCAAGGTCGGACATTAGCATCGGTCACGTGTCGTTAGAGATGGGCAGTCGAAGTCGTAGCAATAGTAACGTTGCAAACTGTGATGATAATTTCTTACAAGTTCCTAGCATATCTCACACAACATCCTGTGATTCTATTTATAGCTCGCCTCGTTCTCAAAAGAAAAATCGTATAAACACTAGCACGTGCTTTCTCAGTGTACCAGGTAATTCCCAGCAGGGTTCATCTACTGAATCACTCATAAGTGAGAATGAAAATTCCACTGATGAAGACAATAGTCAAAATGGCAAGCCTTATCATCTCAACGTCGATAACGAAAGCTTAGGGAAAAGATCACTCAAAAATGTGATGACCAAACAAATTATTGTGAAAGCCTCAAGTATTTTAAATTTAGCGAGAGAAAGGAACAGGGACAAAATGGCCGTGCGAACTGAACAAAAGGCCTCCAAAGTGCTTGGATTTGTGTTCTTCATCTTCGTCTTCTGTTGGTCGCCATTTTTCGCGGTGAACATTTTATCAGCTATATGCAAGACATGTCATTTCAGCCAGGTTCTCATTTCTGTGTTTGTTTGGCTTGGGTGGATGAGCTCCACAATCAACCCAATAATATACACCATGTTCAACTCGACGTTCAAACAAACATTCATAAAGCTATTAAAATGCCAGTACAGGCTGCTCCAAAAGTCTATGACGCGGCGGTACTGGAGCAAGACCAGTGGATTTACACAGAAGGAGTCAAGTGAATCAAATGTGGAAATTCCACTATGACATCATGACGCACGTGCCTATGAAACGACAGAGAGCAGCTAATACAAAAAAACCCAGACAGAGATACAAATGTGTATATTAAAACATGTCCAAAGCGACCACCAGAAAGAAGTCTAATGCTGAGTGTTAAAGGCAGCTGGTAGCTTAATGCAGGGCGAAAGTTGTGACGAAAGCTCTTAATGAGTTTTTATGCACTACGCTCTTCCTGCAGTTAGCAATAATCTGCTTTTAACCCTTTACTCCATGATTATTATGATGTAAATAATTACATCATGAATATTGATTAGATCAATTATTGTTATAAAAGCACACGAACACGGGGATATTTGGCAATGACAGAAACTGTATAATACATCATTCGATACATCATAAGCAAACAGAACATATCCTACAGGAGCGTCTGATTTGGGTCTGCTCTGTTTGCAAAGGTGTGAGAGGGCATATTTGTGGGGTAAAGGATTAAAAAGCATTTATGTCTTTATTTAGTAGGTGGTCACTTTACTATCAAAAAATAAAACTCACCATTACTCAACCAAACCCTATGGTATGGACATTCGATAGAAACCATTCTATGATGTGTTCACAACAAAGGGTTTGGTCGGGAAATGAAAGCATATACAGGAATATTCCTCTTAACCGGAAATGTAGTTAAGAAGAATTGAGATATTTTCAGGCAGGTGGCGACTTCTTAATATATGATGAAAGTCAAGCAGAAAGCTCTTTTGTGAGCTTTCTGCGTGATTTTCACCCTGCATTAAGCTGCCACCTGTCTAACAGGTCAGCATTGCATCACACTAAATTTTCATTAAGCTTCCACTTGCCTTGCATTCCGGTATTAATACTACTTTGAATATCCGGTTTAGAGCAGTTTTATTGTATTCGTCAAAAGGAGAAATGTTTCCGCAGCTTATCTACTACAGTAAAGCCTCTCTATATCGACCACTAAATTGCATAATTTATTTTGTGTTAAAGGCAGGTGGCTGCTTAAAGCAAGGAGAAATTAAAACAGAACGATCCTATAGGAGCGTTCTGTTTTACTTCCACCTTGCTTTAAGCAGCCACTTGCACAACTAATGAATTATTTAACACAATTTAGTGGCCGTTATAGAGAGGTTTTACTGTATATTGAAAAACAATGGATATAAGAACTGTGCATGGGAGGAATAGTGAACCATCTAAATAGCTCATTTCTCAGCCAAGTCCTCTTTTATTGACATTTATTAGGATAGCCATGAAGATGCTATCATAGTAAGTACTCCAATGACAATGTTTGGATGAGACATAAGAAAATATTGTTTTGTTCAATCGTTTCGTCTTTCACACCCCACCCCCTTTCCCCCGTCACAGGAAAGCCATCCTATTCCTTTTGGATGCAAAGGACAACTATGTGATTATCGTTACATGTTACAAATATGGTCCATCCAGATGAGACACCGAATAACTCGGCGTCCAATCAGAATCCAAACTGTCTGGCACTTCACTTATTTGGGATGGAACTTAACAGAAGATCCATTCTGACACTTAAAACAGACGGCATTATGTGTAGACGAAACTTATTTGGCACTGAAAGAGTAAAACACTCTTCCGATTTACAACTCTTGGATTTATATACTTTTGAGTTCTAAACAAAATATTTTTTCTGACATACCATTGAATTTACATTTCATATGTACTTTAACTATTTTATTGCCAATGCCGCATTTGCGATTTTCTGTGCAAACGGGTTGGATCCAGATGAAAGGTCAAATAACTCCGGATCTTATCAGGATCCATGCATAAGATATTATCTCCTACTGACGCCTTTTTACGCCTCTGTGAAGATCTTGTTTGAAACCATTGTGATAAATAGAGCATTTGCTCCATAGGAGCAAATGCTCTTTTTATCACAATGTTTTCAAAACCACACAATTCTAAAATTCTTCTTTTCTATAGTCAATTCTCCCTTTCGGTAAATTAATTAAAAAAGGATGGGTCTTAAAATGTGGCAGCGAAAGAGTTAAAGTGTAGGAGTTGAAACTGACAATATAAAAACTTTTTTGTGCATGAGGTATGAAAGAATTGAAAACAGAAACGCTGGCACGATCTTTTTACGTCACAGCACTTCGGTATTCCTAACAGAAGACTGACTGTCGACAATGATAAATATCAAAATAAAAGCTGTACGTGAAATTGAGTCTGCATGAGAGTTTTACAAGCAAAGGCCCAGATACGATGTGTACATTAAAATATTTTTAAGAATAGCTCCTTTACTTCTCCATCAAACCCTATGTTGTTACCACGCTTTAGAGCAGTCTGTTGAGTGATCACAGCATAGATTTGGTGAAAAAAATAGCAGCTTTATTGTTTTAACACATTCCCTTCTATTGACGTCTCTTGGCGTCTCTGTAAACGTCTTTTTAACAATTGTGATAAATACAGCATTTGCTACATAGGAACAAATGCTCTATAGGCCTATACCACAATGAATTCAAAACTATAATATCTAACGTTTTCCTTTTCTCTTATATTCCTTTTCGATAGATTTAGTCACGTTTCTTTCTGAGTATTAAGCCTTCAGTTAATAGATACATGAGCGTGTTTTAACACATTTACAAATAGAGTAGACCAAGATCAGATGTCTCTTGTTTGCTTATAGAATAATATAGATGTGATTCTACAGTTTCTTTCATAGCCAAATACTCATGTGTTCATATACCACCATAAACATCAGTGAATTAATATTCATGGTGTCATTATTTCTTAAATGAAGTAAAGGGTGGATAAATACTTATTTAATTGTCTATTCTTTGCATGTGTATTGTTTCTATGTATACGCATACAATTTTGTAAAATCAAATAAATTGTTTTGGAAAGGATCTTGGTGAAACAGATGTAGTCTGTCAAAGGTTAGAAGAGCTATGAACTCTGAAATAGAGAGAATATCCCTTAACCCATTTCCTCATATTGACCCCTTTTAACGCCTCTGTAAAAGTGATGTTTTGAAACAATTGTGATCAATAGAACAGTTGTTCCATAGGAGCAAAATTAATGCTCTATTTATCACAGTGGTTTTAAAACTACATAGCTCTCAACTTTTCCCCTTTATAGTACATGCTCAGTAGATTGGGTCTAAAATAGCCTATGATGTAAAGGGTCTAACAAAAGCCTATGAGGGAATGGGTTAAAATGCAGGCTTAGGTCAGAGTCGGCAAGTCAGGGTATATATTGTTTACATATCTTCTGAATACAAAAACAGCCTCCTTAACCGACCTCTTTATGAGTAAACAGAAATGTCTTTAAAATCAGGTGGTTGCTTAATGCTGGACGAAAGTAATGCAGAAAGCTCATAAGGAGCTTCCTGCATTACTTTCGTCCTGCATTAAGCTACCACCTGCCTTTATGTTCCATAATTAGACCTCGGTTTTATTGTGACATTAGCGTATTTCAAGGTGACTCATTTGGACGTATTTAATGCATGCGATGCACGTGTACATTCGGAACGTTTCTATATTTACTGTATTCAACACGTTCAATATAGCAAAAGCCCCTCTAAACCGGAATATCAGTAAAGAAGAATTTTGATCGTTTTAGGCAGGTGGTTGCTTAATGCCGAATGCATGGCATGCAGAAATCTCCTATGGGAGTTTTTTTTTGCATAATCTTCACCCTGCATTAAGCGACCACCTGTCTTACAGACCGACATTGACATTAATTTCAACATCCGGTTTAGAGGGACTTTACTGTATTTTGAAAACAGGGACCATGTTAAATTAATATATGTTTTTAAGGGCGTCCTCTAGAGGTTTCTGTCCTAGCTCATAGTTCGTTGTTTCCCAAAATCTTATTATGACCCTACATTAAGATCGACGCAATCTTCAGATTTATACCTTGAAAATTTTCTTTTTAGTGTAGCCATTGCATATACATACTTCAAACTTGGCATGCATGTCCATTTCATAGAGGCGAATTTATTACGGTCAAGGTAATACACCAAGGTCAAGGGTCATCTTGGGGCCACACATATTGTTTCTCTTAGAAACAATGCTTTTAAAACATCTAACTTTTAAGTGTAACCATTAGAGTTTTATACGAAACAAAATAGCTGAAATTCACTACAAAATCATTAATATTGTTTTACCGTAAACAATTCAAATGTTTATTAAGTGTTCTAACCTGCTTTAATTTAGATAACAGTTTTGTATAAATTCTAATATGGTAAGAAAGTAAAATATATTTCTTGTTATTCGAGTTTGACTTCTTTCTAGTTTATTTCATTCTAATCAAGATGCATTATTGTTCTTCAAACAAAGAACGACACAAAAACACAGTTCTGCAGAAAATCTAACCTACTGTTTAGGAAAACCACCTCTAGCGAACGTCCTTATCTATCCGTTATCCTGCCAAATGCGGATTGGACATGGTTGCAAACAGCTTCCAAGGATCCAGGGTCCATGTTTATAAAACCTTTAGTTGAGTCTGAGTTCGTTCGCAAGTTTTTGAGTGGTTAGATTTGAGCCTTTGGCTCAAATCTGACCAATCAAAAGCTTGAGAACGATCTCAGACTCAACTAAAAAGCTTTATAAGCACAGACCCATGAAGTATCGAAGGTCAATGAAACATACAGCACCATCAGAGTTTGCGCAGACAATTTTATTTTGGCAGGATAATGGTTAATTCATTAGATATCCACATCTTATGTCATAACTTTACGTCATAAAGCCTTAACATGTGACGCCACTGACGTTCAAGCATCTTGGATCCATATGAGACACCGAGTAACTCTGCGTCTCATCAGGATCCACACTGTTTGACTCTTAGTTGGTAGAGCCAGTTTCTAAGAAGTAAGTTAAGTAGACCGGAGTGGCATATTATAACTAATTAATCTAATTAACATGCATGACGTCATTATTTCTTACATGAATATTCACAGAGGAAAGGGCTAAGCAGACGTCAAGTGTATTGCAGAGTAAGGTTTGAATAAATACTTATGCAGTAGAATCTCTCTAGACCTGACGTTAAATTTAGTGTAAATATCGGTCTTGGAGACAGGTGGCTGTTTAATGCAGAATGAAAGCCATGCAAAAGGATCCTCTAGGATCTTGCTGCATGAATTTCAGCCTGCATTTAGCAGCCACCTATCTTCAAGTATCAAAATTATTCTCTACAAGAATTCCGGTTTAGAGGGGTTTTACTGTACATAGGGCGAGGTTGTATATGTCATCATTGAACATTTGCAATAAATGTAAAATAACGGATTGGACTCCCCGTGTATACATATTTTTTACCCCCAATTATAGATCTAGTTTATGTTGCTGTCCTTAACCATTTTCCCATAACCCCATCAGTGCCATGAAAACGGGTCTGTGATTTCCTATGCAAATCAGTTGGGATCCAGATGAGACGCCGATTTATTCGGCGTCTCATCAGGATCCAATCTGTTTGAGATCCTGTTTATCTGTTTATAAAAACATTGAACAAACGGCCATTCTAAAACTTGAAGCAGACGAAAATATGTCCGTCAGACAACAATTCTGGCACTAAAAGGGTTAAACGCCTTTGCAAACAGAGTAGACCAAGATCAGACGGTTCCTGTAGCGTGCTCTGTTTGGTTCTGACATGGTATACATGTAGATCTGAGTGAACCAAACATTAAGATTCATACATCAACTACCGGGTATATGTTTATATCATTTATAATTATCACCAAAGTAGGCAGCAATATCTTTGTATGTTGCAGGTATTTAAACAATCTGTAATATGAACAATGAGGTTAGAATGGTTGCCCAGGAAACAGATATATCACCATCAGTGCTATATAATTTGTCCCAAATTTATTTATCTAACAATATTGGTAATATTCAGTGATCATAGTAAACTTTAGCTAACAATTTTGCATTTTTGTTTGCTTTATAAGAGAAAGACTGGTGTCTGTCGAAAATTTCAACATCTATTACTGTTCTCATAAATATTCATACATATGCAAATTAGTTTATATCAGAAAAGTAATATTTACCATTAAAGCAATGCCTCATATCTATGTTTGTAACAAATGATTCCATGATTCATCAAAAATAACTGAGATCTAGCGGAGTATTACAGGTGGATGTCAAATTTCTAAAATTTGTGAAAGGATCGGTTACCATGGAAACCGTTACAATGTTACTTACAGTTCATTGTTTGGGTATCAATTTAGATTTTTAACTTTCTGAGAATTTTGTCATCAATTTACATGTAAACTACATTTGAAGTTGTTTTCTGATATTGGTAAGATAAAAATTGAGAGGTTTACGTTATTTCTGTATTTTTTTGCTATTTTTTAATTATTCTCATTAATATTCATGTGTATGGAAATAAGGTAATTCCTAAGTATAGCCTTTAAACCAAAGCACAATGTCTTAGCTTTAATTCGGTACCAGTTTTATACTGTTAGCACAAACACTTCCTGTGACATGGAAGATTGTTGCAGGTAGGTGTCGACGGAAACAGTTAAAAAGTTATTTAGAGTTAAATTTTTGGTCCTCAAATTTGATATTTTGTTTTCTGAGGATTTGTCATCAGGTTAAACTGCATTTGAAATTGTTTTCTGATATTTGTAGGATAAAAAGTGAATAGTTTACATTATTTACGTTATTTCTATATTGTTTTTAATATTTTTAATGTTCTCATTAATATTCATGAGTATGCAAATAAGGTAAAAAACAACTGGAATTAAAAGCACAATGTCATATCTCCAATTTGGTACCAGTTTTATAGGTTTTGGACAAAAACTGGCTGTGATATGGACGATTTTGCAGGTACGGACCATCATTACGAAAACTAGGGTGTTACCATGGAAACGGTGAAAATGGTGCTTAAAATTAATGCTATGGTCCTCAAATTGAATATTTTGTTTTCTGGGGTTTCGTCATCATGTTAAATGGCATTTGAAGTTATTTTCTGATATTTGTAGGATAAAAAAAATGAAAGGTTTACGTTATTTCTATATATTTTTTACTATTTTTAATGTTCTCATTAATATTCATGAGTATGCAAATAAGGTAATTTAAAAAATCAAGTTTGACAAAAAAGCACAATGCCTTATCTTCCATTTGGTACCATGTTTATAGTTTTATGACAAATACTGGCTGTGATATGGGCGAATTTGTAGGTATGGGTCATCATTACGAAAACTGGGGGGGGGGGGGGGGGGTTGCCGTGGAAACGGTTAAAATACACATAGCCTAAAAGAATTTAAGTTTGAGTACATTCGCGATTCAGATTCAGGACACTTTTCTGAACATTTTGGTACCCATGAAAAAAAAGTCTAGGTGGGGGGGGGGGGGTGCACGGTAGGCACTATTGGCTCCCTGAGTAATACAGTAAACTAGTATGCTTATTCGAATTTCTAGTAAATAAAAGCTGAGGACTGTTTAGGCAAGTGGCTGCATAATGCAGTGAGAATGCTCACAGTGGAGCGTTGTGTATGACTTTCATCCTACATTAACCAATTCCCACTAGACGTTTTTCACAATTTAATAACCTTACGGTTTTAGCATTGCCAAATTTTATTTTAGACCAAGAAGAAACTATAAAAACATATCTGTTAAACAAAAGTAAATAGAACATACAAGAGCTGTCTGACCTGAATCTACCCTGTTTGTAAATACGTCAAAATACATCTACACGTGAATTTTGAGTGAGATATAATCCGTCGGAAACACCGACATTGATACTTATGGTGATGCCGATGATAAGTATCATTGAGGCTTATAGTATTTAATTGCCATATAATTCTGCCATTTTCGACAATTATCTGCAATATAAAAAGGAACCTTCTATCTGCATTAAGCTGCCTCATGTCTAAACATCCCCCTCTTTCATATTCATGTAAGAAATAATGAAAGTATACAAAAAAGTCATATTAATTAGATTACTGTTTAGCAGCATTTACGAGGGGTGTTCATTAAAGATTCCCCCTGACCTACTTCGGGTTTAGGTAGGAAGTTAAAATTCAACACGGACATTAGAATATACCTCTATATGTCACATGGTAATTTGCAGTTCTCATAAATAATTCGTTTCTGGTTTACTCGTGCTGATTTAATGTAAGGTAGAATGATGGAGCAAAGTGAGTACAGAGCAGTTCATGTATTTGAAAGGTTGCACGCCAAAAGAGGCATTTGATAGGATAAAAGTAGTTTATGGGGAGGATGCCCCGTCATATGATGTTGTCAAACACTGGCACCATCAGTTCAAGCATGTTCGTACGTCTGTGGTAACGGTCCCAATTCCTGGGCGCCCACAGTCTGCCATTGATGATGCCACCATCAAGCAGGTGGGGGCCGCCATTTTGGAAGATCGTCGCATAACAGTGCGCCAATTAGCCCATGAGGTCAAGATCACTGTGGTGTCTGTAGAAAAAATCATCCATGACTATTTGTACATGGGAAAGGTGTCTGCTCGATGGATTCCACGGTTGCTCACACCTTTCCAGAAGCAAGAACGAGTTGAGTGCTCCCAAACCCGTTTGGCCATGTGCCGCGACAATCAAGTGGACTGTTTTGATAGACTATTTAAACAGGACTAAACTTGGGTGTATCACTATGATCCGGAGACAAAATCTCAGTCGAAGCAATGGAAACATTTTGACTCGCTATCTCCGAAAAAGGCACGTGTCCAACCCTCAGCGGGCAAAGTCATGATGACAGTGTTTTGGGATCAGCGCGGAGTAGTAATGATGGATGTCTTGGCGAAGGATACCACAATTAATGGGGCATACTATGCATCACTTCTGAAGAAATTGCGAAATTCTATCAAAACCGAGAGGCGTGGTATGCTGACCAGAGGGGTTCGACTACTGCAGGACAATGCTCCAGTTCACAACTCACATGTTGCCCAGACAGAAGCTCGGTCCTGCGGCTATGAAATCCTTCCTCACCCTCCGTACTCTCCCGACCTGGCACCATCTGACTTCCACCTCGTTTCAACCACGAAGTCATTTTTAAAGGGAAAGCGATTCTCAGACGACGAAAGCCTCATTTCCGAAACCAAGGCATGGCTGTAGACACAACCTGCTGAGTTCTACAGTAGAGGCCTCCAAAACTGCATAAAGCGATGGTAGAAGTGTATCTCTCTTGCAGGAGCCTGTGTAGAGAAATATTAATATTTGTACCAAGGTTGGTTTCTCTCTGCCCATTGGAAGTAGGTCAGGGGAAATCTTTATTGAACGCCTCTCGTATTAACACGGGAATGTTTGATGGTGCACGAAACTGTAAAATCAAATTTATTATATCCCATAAGCAAACAGAGCAGGCCCTGATCAGACCGCTCCTACAGAAGCCGTCTGATCAGGATCTACTCTGTTTGCAATGCGTTAAAATGTGTATGTGAGAAAATGCGTTAATTTACAAGGTTCTGTTATATTTGGCCTTCACAGAAGAATGAAGAACCATGTACAACTATGAAGGTATCTTAACTATCACAGAGAGCTAAGGATACCTGTGATATGGAAACAGCTTGAATCCATATGAGACGCCGAGTAACTCGGCATCTCATCAGGATCAAAGCTGTTTGAAACTGTTTCAAATGTGTATCAAAAGCTTGATGAAATGTTGAATTAGTAAAGTCCAACAGATCATCAAAGACCCATACAAGGCGCGTTAATCAAAACATTTAAAAAATATTTTATTTCTCCACATAACCCTATGTTGTGACACTACGGTGACTACGCCCTCTCGAAGAGACGAGGACTTACTATGCCTGTTGTCTAATCCTTTTCTTCATTGAGTAAAATATATTGTTTGGTGGAGAAATGGCGACTTTAGTATTTCATTACACACCTTCACTTGTTGCTCTGGATCAAAGAAACGTTTTCAAGTACTATAGGGTTGCGACATCCCGAATGTGCAATGCAATTTATCTAGTTTATTTTGTTACCGAAAACGTATGCAATTTAAGTCACAGTGCATAAACGATGTTCCTTTCATGCCTCGTCCTGTGACTGATTCCAGTTGTAATTCCATTTACTAGGTCAGTTACTGTAATTATTGCCCGCAACTTACTGTTCTGACGTCATACGGATGTATAAATGTGCGATGTAGGCTACTTATTTTAATTATACGGATTCTAGACTAATAAAGAAACACCAGTAGAAGTGTCTATTATATGCAGTTAGAGAAGTGCAGTTCAACTCGTCTTAACTTCGTGAATATGGATTATCTTAATTAGTATAAGGTAAAGTTTTAAAAGGGAATAAGTGTTACCTTAAACAAACCTGTAGGATCAGATCTATATACATACATTTTAATACGCGAGCAGAGCTGACTCTAATCAGACGGCACCTACAAAAGAGGCCTGATCTGGGTAAACATGTATTCTATTTGCAAGAGCGTGAAAACGCGTTGATATGAAGGACATTATTAAGCGAGCCTTAGATAGGTTATAGCTTAACCCTTTACTCCATGAATATTCATGTAAGAAATAAAGACATCATGAATATTGATTAGTGTTTTTCTTATAATGGCACACGGATACTGGAAAGTTTGACAACGACAGCAACTGTAGATTCATACATGTATCTATATCGTTTCTTGAGCAGACCCTGATTAGATGGCTCTTTAACCCTTTACCCAATAGCCTGTTTCTAGTTTTGAAGACACATGACCACTTAAAGCAGGTTGAAAGTAAAGCAGAATGCGCCTTAAGGCGCATTCTGCTTTACTTTCAGCCTGCTTTAAGCTACCACCTACTAGGATATAGAAAATATTTATTATGCAATATGTTCATGACTGTATGAATTTGAACTATTTTCTTCAGCGGCGGAATAAATCAAACACGCTAAAAACCGCTTCTATCAGGTAAAGGGCCGTTTTATTTGTGTTGAACCTATTTGCAATTGCTTATTTATGGACTAAAGGGTTAACCCATTTCCCCATATTGACGCTTGTTGACGCCTCTGTACATTTTACTTTCTGGAAATCATTCTGATAAGTAGATCATTTGCTACATATACATGTAGGAGATAATGCTCTATTTATCATAATGGGTTCAACACTACACAATTCTAAAACTTCCCCTGTCTCTAGTAAATGTTCCTTTTCGGTATATTTATTCAAAGAGGTAGGATCTAGCCTATGAGGGAATGGGTTAAGAGAAGACTCAATTCCGAAAGCCCCAATGGAGTTCTTGGATTACTGTTGCAATGTTTTATCCATTCACCTGTCCTTTAACTTGTATGTTGAATCAAGACGTGGTTGCTTAAACCCTTCCATGTTCAATGTTTATTCCAAATGTCAATACCTACTGAATATTCATGAACAAATAGTTATAATGAAATATGGAAGGTGGAACATTGTAGCAATTTTAGAAACTTAAGAAACACATCTATTAAATTATATTACCAATCAGAGCAGACCCTGATCAAATGGCTTCTATAGGAGCCGTCTGATATGGGTCTACTCTGTTTAAAAATGCGCTAAAACACGTTTATATGAGGGTAATGATTAAAACAGATTTGCCTGTAAGGTTCATCAGAAATTGGAATCTAATTCATCTTCATTTGTGTTGTAATTGTTTCCAACTATAGACTGGCGTAAAACGTATATTTAGAGAAAACCAGGGCAATGGAATTACGTAGGATGTATGGTGAGTGTGCCTAATCTTAAATATGTTTTGAATGGTCAATTTATTTGCTAAATAAACTCTTCAAATTCTGTTGCACGAATGCTTGCATGTACAAGTATCATATATAACAGAAAAAAGCTATCTTAAGCGATCATAAAAATAGGTCTAACTATAGGCTACTGTTGAGGAAGGGCCCCGCCCGCGTAGGAGGTATCGCATACGCCTGCATATTGTAAACCTGATTATCCTAATCCAAAACTGCAGCAGCATAATTAAACATGCATGTAATTTGCTTAACTATGTACTTTTGTTAGGTCCTTGAATAATAAGCATATAGTGAACAAGTTTGATAGAAATCAGACCAAACTTTCAGACGATATGTCTAAGAAATAATCAGCCAATCAGACTATATCATCACCAATAAATATGTGCAGAATATGCCAACCACAGAACCCATGCAACATTATTTAACTAGAGTGTCGAGCTGTCTGACACATACCCAAATGATTTTTAGACATTTTCACGGCTCGTTATCTCGTTCCCTGGCAGAGAGAAGCCGCTAACGCCTTCGTAAACAAGTTAGACCGCAAGTTTCAAAAAATTTGTGGCGTTTGCAAATCAAAGTTTGTTATTCAGTTTTTCCTTTTTCGTGAAGACTGGATTATTGCCGCCAAAATGAAACCATCGCGAAGAACATTTGATTATCGTTTCTGACTTAAGACCCAGGTTAGACAATTCCTTTAATGGTCGTCTAGTCAGGGTTTGCTTATGGAACTACAGTTCAACTTCAATAATTCGAACCTCGGTATAACTCGAAGTAAAACGCACGGCCCTTCCAAACTTTACAATACAGAGTTGTTCTAAAATGTATCACTACGCATATCTAGAAACCCATGCGACAGCTTAATGCAGATCAAAGCTAATTCTGAAAGCTCCTACAGGAGCTTTCAGCATTACTTTTGACCTGCATTAAGCTGTTAACTTAGAAAGTATCCAGATTAGAAATCGAAATATTCAAACCTGTGATATATCGAAGTAGTTTGTTTGGTCTCATGAAGTTCGAAATATCGAAGTTCAAATGTGTTTGATTCTACAATTTCTGCTATGCTCAAACATTCCTTTGTTCATAATGCCATTATAGAAATTCAATTAAACAGTAACCATACATTCATTCTTTATTACATGAACATTTAGCGGGTGAAGGATTAAAGATGAAGTCCCTACAATGAGCGCTTATTTTCAAAATACCATACAACTTGGTATTTGTTATGCTCAATCATTGTTTAAAAGAGTGTCTATTCGAACTTATATCGGAAAATGCCACTGTGATACAAAATAAAACGATTTCATCAGTTCTTATATTTTGTGTTCTAAACAAAGTACTATCGACATTTTCCGTTCAAATTTTCCGCGTTTTGATCATCTGATCCATCTATTGTTTACGTAACAGCTTTTCTCGGAAGTGGTCGGAGAGGCACGAATAGCGCGAACAGATACGAAACTAAAACCAAATCCGAATGAAACTGAAACATCGGGGAATAAAATCGGGGTCGTCGATATCACACACATGGATGGTTTGTCATTTTCAACGTTTATTGGATATATTGTTTTGCAATATACTACACAGCATATAAACAAACGAGTTTTGTATAGTTTAGGTATTTTTGGAAACGCGTCGAATGTAGGGACTTCTCCTTTAAGCAGAAGTAATTGAATTGCACTTAGAAATTTGGTTGAGGTATCACTTATTTATCTATTTTTTTTATTGCACTTATTAACACAAGTGTTTTAAGTACAGTAAAAAAACATTCTAAACCGGAATTCTAGCCGAGACGAATTTAGATACTTTAAAGCAGGTGGCTGCTTAATGCAGGATGGAAGTCATGCAGAAAGCTCCTATAAAGCTCTATGACTTTCACCCAGCATTAAACTGTCACCTATATCAAAGATCGATATCTATACTAACTTGAACGTCCGGTATAGAGGTGTTTTACTTATTTAATTTTGTTTTCTAGTTTAACCTAGGCCATGAGCCAGAGGCCCAAAATTTGGCCATCGGTACCATCTCTGGGGAATAATGCTATCAATGTTTTTTGATAAGATATAAGTATCTAGAATCAGAAAATATGTGATAGCAGTAAATCGGTGGTAGCTTTTTGTATTTTTTCACCAATTTTAACCCTATGGTAAAAATAGTGTTTTCTAAATCTAGCATTAAAGAAAAGACATCATAAAATTTCAAACTGATGTCTCTCTCTTGTTACACCCTGTATCTACTTGAAAATTGAAAGGCTTGTAGCTGTAGTTACACACATTTCATTTATGTTGTTATATTTTCACAAAAAGTGGTTCATATAATGTAAATTCTTGCCCATACGTACATAGAATTATATTTACATTCATATGTATTTTGCAGAAGTAAAAATTCTCCGGAGTTTTGCATACCTTCATCATCTTTATAACTAGGCTCATAAAACTTCATATGTATGTTCACAGTAATGACTTCAGACTAGAACCCTTACATTTAGCATCTCTTAATGCATATTCTCAGAGTTATGTCCCTTTAAACCTTCCATACACTCAACTTGTGGCAAAACTGAAATATCTTAAGAGTTAGTCCCATGAAAGTTCACCAGCATTTCACTATCATTATATCAACGACAAAAAGTAATAATGATAATCCTTTGAGCCAGAACCCAGTCATTGTTTAGGCCAAATTATGTCCCTTTATGAAAATTGTATATAACAGGTAAATTATAAATATACGTTCAACAACTTCAGAGCTAGCTTATTCATGATATACTCTTATGTATTTATTATTCATCATAGGCATTACAACTTGAACTAGTGGAAATGGATCCCACCTCCTTCCTTATGATGATATTGTCTCTAATCAGGTATGCATATTAGTAAGAAAAAACAAAACAAAAACAAAGTCCCGTAAATTTGCTTACTACACAATTCCCCCATCTTCACATCAAGTTGTTTATCTGTGAAAGTTTTATGCATATATATGCTTTATAGTGAAGAAATTTGCTAAGACCTGTAACTCTGGATAAAATGACCAGAACGAACATTTCCTTCTTTGCGGTCATTTTTACACCAAGGTTGCCAATTTGTGACAGTTTGAAGCAAAGCCCCCATTGGTGTATGAGGAGTTGGAAACATAAACGTTGCGAGACATATATAGGAGCATAAAATGGTGATTACCATATCAAGCATGCTTATACAGACATTCTGTTTTCACTTCAAGGTAATTAAAAGTAATACGTAGTTTGTCTGACCATCCTTTAGTTTGTCCATTGGTTCATGTTAAGGCCGGCATTTCAGTTAGCTCAGTCGGTACAGCGTTCGCTTTTGGGCTGGGCGTCGTGAGTTTGATAGCTGGTCGGGTCATATCAACGACTTTCAAAATAGTACTAAAGTGGACTGGTTGGTCCGATGTCAGGTAAATGTTACTGGGTATGGGTTGCAGTTTTCAATTCTATACATTATACACGTTAAAGAATCAGTGAAATCAGAGTTGCTGTATCCAATTCTGTCTCTAATGCATCTATTAGCACATGATGGCAAAAGTCAAGGACTTAATAATCTTTCATTGGGTACTAGTGATACATTTGGACAGCAAAGACAAAGTAGTGAAAATATATCAAAACATCAGCAAGTAATGAAGAGTTTAGTCAGGTGTGTTCTGGTTAACAGAATGATGCATTGTACGACATTCGTTTAGATAATAAAAATGTGATATTTAGTATGGATCAAAAGCAACAAGCAATAACAAAACATGAGAGAGAACCTCCAAAACAAAGTTTAACAATCTGTTATCCATTTGAAACATAATGGCTAAAGAAATTCATGATATGCTGGGCATAAGCAAAAATAGCACATTAGTAAGTTTTGCAGAAGAAAATGACTAGTGTAAACAATGTCCAAGTACATGTTATCGTGCTGCTATATAGATAGGGTAGAGTTTGCTCAAACAGAAATTAATTATCAATGCGGTATAAAACATTTGGCCGTGATAGAATATACATTGTTTGAATTATAAGGAGAAAAATCAATCAAGAACTGGTGATGACATCGAAGTAGAAAGTCTGGTCATAAGATGCTAAGCATAACAATCAAACAGATTAGGAAGCATTTGGGGAGGTTTCAGAGTAAATAGAGTCAACCGTTGCATTGGCAATAGAAAGATACAGCAAACACTTTTAATGAAAGTAAGAAGGTCCCGGCACTTCAGTACTAACTGAATGAAGTAGATGAGTATCTGACCATTCAACTCAAGTAATAAATCAAGTTTTTATAACCTGGTCAGAGAACACAGAATACTTCGTAATGTATTTGGCTTTTTATGCTGATACATACACAGAGCCCCCACTATATTAGAAAAGCGGGACTGGAGCAATGACTCCATGACATCAGGAAGATAAAATATAAGTTTATGTGTAACTTTGCATTGGCGCGCCATTAATTATAATAGTACGGCAAGCACAGTGAGATTCCCGACCAAGAACACAAAACCCCTAAGCAAAGTCCTTAAATTGGTTAGAAATAGGAGATCTGCTTCAAATTGTTACATGAAGTGCAGCCATTTGTCTGTCTCCTACATTCACCATCAATTTGTAGGTCATGCAAGACGCGACCTTTGCTGTGCGGTGATGGAGGGTAATCTTCAACAACTATGCTGCGAATACTTTGCATAGCGCTCGCAAAAATACAAACGACCAGGCTGTAATTCAGAATCCAAATTTTCCAAATTATTATATTTTAGGCAATGTTATTTGTGCATTGGATGGGTGGTCAGACAACCAACTTTGGAACATTAATGAATTATTGGGATGTCTGCTTTTTAAACTTGTCAATGCCTATAATGACTTCCTACACTTTGTCAGTAGCCGGTGAGAATACATGTATTTGTGAGTAGGGCGATTGTTTGTTATTTATATTTGCTTTACGTTAGTTTTATCATTCATTTGCCATATAGGGCAATCAATGATCCAACAGGAGAGATTGGAGGAGAGCAGAAGAACACTCTTGTTCTCTGGTTCTTCAACATTCCCAGTCAAAATTACTATTAGCAGATCGATACATTATCCTAACACCAGGTTAACATATCTCAGAGTTACCCTCATATACCAAGTGTAAAGCAAATGTGAAACTTGACTCATATTAAAGCCTTTGTAATAACTTTTTGGGCAAACCCTTCAACCCCAGTCTAATGGGAATCATGTTGAAGAAGGTCTTGCAGAACGATGATATGATAATATGTTTTCTGTAACTTATGTGTCAGTGACCACGGTAAGAGAAAAAAAAAACGTTTTCAGAGAAATGACATTGAGGGTTTTTGTTCACTTTTTAACTCAACTGCCCATTGTTCTAAATTTAAACAACATGTCATTCAGATGTGCCATTCACCAGCCTATATATTAAAATCCTGATCATAAATGCAAAAATGTAATTGATCTGTATTGTATTGTAATCGTATTGGATACCTCCGTGCGACAATGAAATCACTAAACGCATGAATGTTAGATTGACACAGATGTCCGTCAAGAATGACCCATAGTTAATCTAGGAATATATAATTGTGTACAAACCAATACGGGTGATTTCTTTGAATGTGGCAGATTAAAAATGAAAGACGATATACCCATATTCTTCAATAACATATCACAGTATTTTGTTTGACACTACATGTACATTTAGTCACAAGAAAAGTATGAATACAACGAAAGCCCATACCCACATATCTTCATCAGACAGAATATTTGAGGATGTTTTAATCCTTACTAATAATATTTAAATCTTTATCTTTAAATTCAAAAGATAATGACAATAAAACAATTTAGAGCTACATGTAAATACGGTCTAACTTAAACGGTAAGCAACGAATGCTAATAATAACAAATATACACACACCGCCACATCCCATCTTACAGGCTACTAATTTATTTTGGGATAAAGTGGAAACTGGACCAATAGATAATTAATGACCAGGTCCAAATGAAACTAGAAATTTGTTTATACAAAAACTGATGCCCCCCCCGCCCCTCCGACATGTCTTGGAGAAACCGCGAGGACAAAATTTCATTACAACACAAGTTGCGTTTGCGAAACACTATGTCCCGACCTTTGACCCTGTAGGATGACCTTGACATTTGACCCATGGACCAGGGAGTTGAACGCGACACATCGTCTTTGTGTGGTGAACATTTGTGCCAGGTTATTTTGAAATCCATTCACAGATAAAAACAATTATAGAAGGGAATTGAAATTTAGGACGCACGGATGGAAGGACGGAAGGACGGACAATGCGATTACTGTATGCCCGCCATGGGGACATAAAAATTAAAGTCCCATAATTCTGCAGAAAATCATCGAACCGGAACAGAAATTAGATAAACACAACTAGGCACATTGCTGATCAATCCTATGAACTTTCATGAAAATCTGATCAAAGGTTTTGGAGAAACCGCACGGATAAATTAAAATCGGACTGACGAACGGACAGACGGAAGGGGGGGGGGAGACATATGGATGGGCAGACAGACGGACGCTGCACACAAAAACAATATGTCTCCCTAGTATACTGGGGGAGACATAACTAGACGGTGCATTGGTTACTAAAATAATAAGAATATCAAGTTTTAAGCAAACTTGTAGATCGGGAAACTTGCGTCTATAAATCGACAGACAGACAGATGGATGAATGGACGGACGGATAGAGGGACGGACATATGGGTTAGGCAGATGGAAGGACAGTCAGACTGACAACCCTGATTCAGGCATACCATCATAATTTCGTTGTTGGGGTATGATACCAAATATTGTAAATCTGAAATCGTTAGCTTTACTTTTCATTGATAACAACATTAACATTGTTATTCTCTCTCTCTCTCTCTCTCTCTCTCTCTCTCTCTCTCTCTCTCTCTCTCTCTCTCTCTCTCTCTCTCTCTCTCTCTCTCTCTCTCTCTCTCTCTCTCTCTCTCTCTCTCTCTCTCTCTCTCTCTCTCTCTCTCTCTCTCTCTCTCTCTCTCTCTCTCTCTCTCTCTCTCTCTTTCTCCCTCTCTCTCCCCCTCTCTCTCTCTTTCTCTCCTTCATAAACATTTCGTTTTTCATACTTTACATATTTTGTTTGCCATTACATGTATATATAAATGCTTTGTATGGGGAGGGTCAATTCTAATGTTGTAAGAACTTGTGACCCGACCCAATTTCCTCTAATATGGAAATAAAATATGTTTAAACTAACTTTTCATTGATAATTTTGCCTCGAAATGGGGATATTGTATAGCATAATATAAAACGCAATAAAACATAGAAAGCTACCATCGATGCAATGCTATCACATATTTTCTAACTCTATAGATGTATATGTTGTAAAAAATCACAATGAGAATTATTCCCCTGAGATGGTACCGACCAACCCTACTGGCTCATCGACTAACCCTTCTTTTGCTGAATTTTAAAATGCAGTTCTCCTTCTTTACCCATGCCCTGTTGTATAATTACAGATATCTTCACTGTGTACAAGTATTTCGCTGTGCAATCACTGCTGTGGAGTGCACTAGTTGCACAATCAACTTGTAAATAGTGCAGACCCTGATGAGACAGCTCCTGCAGGAGCTGTCTCATCTGGGTCTTCACTATTTACAGGTAGGTATATTGACGTGAATAGCAAGCGAAGGGTTAAGATAAAACAAAGACAAACCGTTTACCTATTGAATATTCAAAATAATAACACCATGAATACTTATTAGCTGACTTTGACCATGGAATATGTACACCGGGTCCGGAGGTTACACAAATGTTTGCGTGCTTGAGTCTGAGATCATTCTCAGGCATCTGATTAGTCAGATTCTGAGCTTGCTTAGTTTTTGACCAATCAGATAATTGAGAATGATCTCAGACTCAGATTCAGGAGTTTTATAACCTTGGGCCATGATTAGTTTTTTTTGTATTGGTATTGACTGTAACGTCAGGTCTATTATTGGTTCATACGCAAACATTACAGACCCTGAGCTGTCTGATCTGGGTGTGACGTGAATAGGCGTAGGCTTAAACTGTAGAAACCATTATCATTTAACCATTCTCTTGCTGAATTTTAGAATACACGTCTCCTTCTTTACCCATGCCCTGTTGTATAATTACATATATATTCACTGTGTACAAGTATTTTGCTGTGCAATCACTGCTGTGGAGTGCACTGGTTGCACAATCAACTTGTAAATAGTACAGACCCTGATGAGACAGCTCCTGCAGGAGCTGTCTCATCTGGGTCTTCACTATTTACAGGTAGGTATATTGACGTGAATAGCAAGCGAAGGGTTAATTCTCTCAAAACAAAGCTCCAAATTTTCTTTACCCCCCCCCCCCCCACACACACACACGTTTCACCAGCACAAGTACTTTGGATCCAGATGAGACGCCGAGTTACTCGGCGTCTCATCTGGATCCAATATGTTTTCTAATATCATTTCCATGTAATTCACAGTGTAGAAAACATTAAATCAGGAATGCATGACGTTTATTTATGTTTCATTGTTAGCAAACAATATTGATTTATGACTTCGCGTAATTAGATTGCAAATTTATAACATTTTCACTGTTATTTTCAATCCAATCACATCCCCGGCCCTTGACTCTAACAATCAGATAACGAAAACCGATGACTTTCTACCTGTCAAATACAATGAATGCGCAATGTATGCCCATGATTGCATGCCATTATGAGAGTTACAACTGGTGAAACGAGGTTTAACCCTTTCCCTCATATAAACGTGTTTTCACGCATCTGCAAACAGAGTAAACCCAGATCAGACGGGTCTACTCTGTTTGCTAATTGAATTAGATAGATCTGTTTCTATACTTTCTAAAATGGCAACAATGTTCCACCTTCCGTATTTCATTATAACTTTTCTGTTCATGACTATTCTGTAGTTATTGAAATTTGTAATAAATATAGAACAAGGAAAGGGTTACATGTAAGTGCACGACTGTATACAGTAACTGCGTTATTGAAACCTGTACTCCATAAATACGCCTGTCTTCGCCTTTGTTAACAGAGTAAACTCAACCCAGACGGTTCCTGTAGGAGCTGTCTGATCGAAGTCTTCTGCATTTACTATGATAAAATGCGGATATGATTCTGCAGTTTCTGTCATGGCCAAAACGTCACGTGTCCACGTGCTTTTATATCAATTAATCATTTTTATATTAATATTCAAGGAGTAAAAGGCTAGCCATTATAAACATATAAAATATTTCCCACCACTCGTTAACATTGATTTTGCTTTCATTTTTGTTGAAAAAATAAACCAACACTATTAACAGTGCTGATCACTTTAGATCCTGATCACTTTAGATCCTAATCTAGACTGTCTGCTGAGCTACATATAAAGGTGCGTACCCAAATACTGAAATCGTCATTTCTCCACCTAACTCTATACTGTGACCACTCTTAAGAATCGTCTGGTCACAGTATAGGAATTGGTGGGGAAATAAGGAGCTATTCTTGTAAATGTTTCAATTTACGCATCTTATATGGAACACTGCTGTCTACAATGGCCAGTAGGAGTTCGCTATATAAAGTAGAACATATTTTAAGCGACCGTTCATTTATTAAATATAGGAGTCTTAAAAAGCAGTCGGTTGCTTAATGCAGGGCAAAGGTAATGCAGAATGTTTTGATCTCACTTATGTACGAAATGTACGAAATAACACATCGTCTCATAAACTCCAATGACAGGTATAGTAGAATGTTGCATTGTATGGTGTCCCGATCGCGACACACGCTATTAGCGCTTGTCGAGACATAAGATATTAGAAAATGGCTCTATTTAGCGCATGTCGAAACATGCGATATCTTAAACAGGCTATATTATATGTGTCGACATGCGCTAAATAGAGCCGTTTTAATATCGCATGTTTCTTCTCGCGAGTATTGCATGACGTAAGAATCCAGCTGAATTATTGTATACAGTATCGATCGTTAAGACAGGTGGCAGTTCAATGCAAGATGGAAGTCATGCATAAAGGTTCAAAAGGAGTTTTCTGCATAATTCTCAACGTGCATTTAACATCTAACAAAATATCTAACTAAACACTTAAGATCCCGATGAGACGCCGAGTGACTCTAGATCCAATGTGTTTGCAAATACGAGCCAGATCGCGATTAAGGGTTAATTCTTTACCTGTTTAATATTCATATAAGAAATAATGACATCATGAATATTTATAAGCTGAGTTTTTATAATGGTATATGACATGGTATTTGTTTACCTTGGCAGAAAACTAAAACATCACATATATATCATTCCATAATCAAACAGAACTGGCCACTTTAGGAGCCGTCTGATCTGGGTCTAGTCTGTTTGCAAAGGCGCGAAAAGGTGTCTGTATGAGGAAAGTGTTAAAGTTTCAGGCACATCTGTCTCTTATTGATGAATTTGGTGTATATTAAATCTTAGTACACATAAAGTTCCATTGAAGAAAACATGATATCAATGTTTACTTTCTTCAATTTACAATAGCATTCCAGGGCCTCAGTGCCCGATTGATTATGGTCTCCCAACTGACAATTACTCAAGCCCTCACCGTTGGGTTCGAATGCCAGTCTGGGCATTGGAACCTTTCATGTTAGGAAACCCTCTAGCTGGCTTACGGTAGATCGATGGTTCCACACGGATATTATGTTCACGGAACAATGCACTTTGTTCTGTGCTTTGAAATACCGTTTGGGTCTTCCTCCACCTGTAATAAGCTGTGCGTCGCGATATGACTGAAATACAATAAAGTATTACTCTCCCAATGTTACCTGAGACTCATGCATATTCCGTTTATTATCGTCGGTAAAATTTACGACGGTATTTTTATCAATATAAGAATGCGCTGTAAGAATACAATCCTTGTGGAACATAATTATTACCGGCTTTTGTTTTGCTATTTTTTTGTCACATAGTATTATGAACCCTCCCGATAAAATTG
This sequence comes from Azorinus chamasolen, assembly GCA_963576725.1. NCBI lineage: Eukaryota > Metazoa > Mollusca > Bivalvia > Cardiida > Solecurtidae > Azorinus > Azorinus chamasolen. Next base: position 5,379,358 of record OY755251.1, on the reverse strand, counting down.
CTGAAGATTAACCGAGTCTCAGGTCAAAATAGGAATTAATAACGTACAATCCTAAAACAAACAAACAAACGAACGAACGAACAAGCAAGCAAACAAACGCATGCCAACTGTATAGTTCTTTGAACACGGCTTCGCTGGTATACAAAGCTATGTATCAATTAGCAAGTTCTAATCAATGGTAAATTTCAACACTTTAAACATGACAAGCCGATTCGTTTTCAGTGTTTATTTTAAGAACCTCTATCTCGTTTGCCTAAAACTGGCTTAAAAGAGATTTGCTTTATTTCAATCTAATTTTATTTAATTAGAAAGAACTCATTTGGCGCTCCTGTTTTAGCCCTTGATTGGCATGTACATATCAAATGTGTACAAATGACTATCTTTAACCCTCGAGGTCATCTAAATGCGTTTTCGCGCATTTGCAAACAGAGTAGACCAAGACCAGACGACTCCTATAGGAGTCGTCTGATCTGGGTCTACTATGTTTGTTAATGGAATTTGAAAGATCTGTTTCTCTACCTTCTAAAATGGCTACAATGTACCACCTTCCACATTTCATCATAACTAATTTGTCCATGAACATTCAGTAGATATTGAAATTTGGAATACACATAGAACAGGAAAAGTGTTAAACCTTCTTCTGCACTCTACAGGCGACCAGATCAACAAACAATGGTGTGTATTCAAGTACTAAAATCGTTTTTTCTCGAAAAAAAAATACACATGTGTTCTCAAAGAGACGACTCTAAAGCATGGTCATATAATATAGGGTTTGGTCGAGAAATAAAGTTATTCTTGAACATGTTTTAACCTTTTCCCTCATAAAACGTGTTTTCACGCATCTGCAAACAGAGTTGACCCAGATCAGACGGCTCCTATAGGAGCCGTCTGATCAGAGTCTGCTCTGTTTGCTAATGTAATTTGATAGATATGTATCTATACATTCTAAAACGGCTACAATGTTCCACCTTCCATATTTCATTATTTTAACTAATTTGGCAATTACTATTCAGTAGGTATCGAAATTTGTAATAAACATGGAACAGGGAAAGGCTTAAGTTGCGCATCTTATCTTAACATCTGCTGGCCACTCTGTTATGGCCGTTGAAATCAGTTTGGATCCAGATGGACGCCTAGAAACTCTCATCAGCATCTTAACTCTTTCGGCGCCAATGTCGTCTGTTGGCACCATTGAAAACAGTGCAGTCCTCGGACAGATGCCGCCTTGAAAAGGCGGCATCTGACCTGGGACTACACTGTTTTCTGTATTACTTCAGCCCAAGCATACAGGTTTTTAAAAACAGATGTTTTACTAATATACCTTTATTATTTAGTTAAGAATTATATTTAATATGAAATTATTATTGCAGACGACACTTTTAACTTTGGCGCCAAAAGAGTTAAGTGTTTGTCGTTCTGACACTTATTTGCTTGGGGTGTTACGTCATTTTAACAGTCATTTTAACAGTCACATTGCGACATCAATCTCGTTACAGATGGAGGAACACCCAGAGGGTTTTCTCACTTTTCTGTGCATTGAACAATTTGCACTGTTTCGTGCACGGAAGAAAATGCGATTAAAACCATCCATTTAACACACGCCAGCTACATGTAGAAGGCTTCTTCACATGCAAATTCCAAATGCCCAAACTGGGATACGAACCATAGTGGTGAGGGACTAAGTGATTGTCTGTCGAAGACTGTAACAACTCAACCACGACGGCCCACTCTGACGTTACTGTTTTAAGAAATGGAAAACAAATGTGCGTGTTGAATTGAAGCGGATGTCAATATTTGCAGACGAAAATTGCACAGAGTGGAGAAAGTTAAAAAAAAACATCACGAAAACAGGCATCCTGCTAAGTTTGATATAATTGGTATTTGCAAAGTGTCGGGATCCATATAAAACACGACATGATCCAGATGAAACACGAAATGATTGGTATTTGAAATAAGCTGTGATCTAGATGAGATACGATGTGATTGGTATTTGAAATGAGCTGTGATCAAGATGAGAAACGATATGATTGGTCTTTGAAATGAGTTGTGATCCAGATGAGATACGATGTGATTGATATTTAAAATGAGCTGGGTTCCAGATGAGAAACGATATGATTGGTAATTGAAATGAACTGTGATCCAGATGAGATACGATATAATAGATATTTGAAATGAGCTGTGATCCAGATGAGATACGATATGATTGGTCTTTGAAATGAGATGTGATATGATTGGTATTTATAATGAGCTGTGATCCAGATGAGATACGATATGATTGGTATTTGAAATGAGATGTGATATGATTGGTATTTATAATGAGCTGTGATCCAGATGAGATACGATATGATTGGTATTTGAAATGAGATGTGATATGATTCAGATGAGATACGATATGATTGGTCTTTGAAATGAGCTGTGATATGATTGGTATTTGTAATCAGGTATCTGATCCAGATGAGATACCGAGCAACACTGCATATCGTCGGGATAGAAACTGTTTGACAATCAGCTGATAGTTTCTACAAACCCTGACTGACTTGGACGTAGGAATATGAGCAGGTATCATTTTTATAGCAGACACTGTCCCCACCAGACATTCAGCGTACATTGTACAACTCCATGATCCCCCGGGACTGACAGACGCCCACTACTTCTACTGAAGTTAGACCAGAAGGCAGGCAGGAGATGCCACACGAAACCAGAATCACAAATGAAGTGGGCGCTCACAGATACACACACTACTTTCACAGAAACTGTTCCGTGCTTGCTAAAAACCCATGGTGTATTACAAATTTGTCTCAGCGCCGCTAAATCAAAACTCGGACTCATCGAAAACAATAAACAAGATATAGCAGTCCAACCGACTGCTCTATAATTAAAGTGACAAAAACAAAAAAGCAAAATAAAATCATTTCCTTTAAATAACTGGTAGACTATTTGTCCATTTATGATGTGTCTATATGACTCAATTACATGACTGCGGCACACGCATATACAAGCATTTGAAAACAGGAGAGACCCAGATCAGAGGGCAACCCTAATCAACCATGTAGCAAATTATCATTTTTCATGCTGAGTGGAATCTATAGTTAACGCTTCGCTTGCTATTCACGTATACCTACCTGTAAATATTGCAGACCCAGATGAGACAGTTCCTGCAGGAGCTGTCTCATCAGGGTCTGCACTATTTACAAGTTGATTGTGCAACCAGTGCACTCCACAGCAGTGATTGCACAGAGAAATACTTGTACACAGTTAAGATATATGTCATTATTCAACAGGGCATGGGTAAAGAAGGGGACATTCAGCAAGCCAAGGGTTAACACTGATGAGCTGTCTTAAATTCAGAGTTGAATGGGTTAAATAGCTGACAGATGAATTTTCCATTTCAGAATAATTAACTAATTCGCCCATATTGATGCCTTTTGACGCTTTTGTGAAATTCAATTTTGAAACCATTGTGATAAATAGAGTATTTACTTGTATGGAGCTCTATTTATCGCAATGGTTTAAAAACTACACATTTAAAAATGTTCCCCTTTTCCTGATAAATGCTCCATTTCATTTGATTTATTCAAAGTGGTTGGGTCTAAAATAGTCTCATTAATGACCCGTAAGACAGCATGCTAATTTTGTGACAGGTGCCGTCTGCTGGGATAGCGTTAAAACAGAAAGTAGCTCGATATCATCATTTAGAGTACACAGATGTGAACTAGGCCTGAAATAGTCCATGAGGTAACAATCCTTAAACGTTCACCCTGCTACAAACAACCCTGTTATTTCCAAACAGATTAGATCCAGATCAGACATTTGAATCTATTCTCAATGCAAATTGATAATATCAAAACCTCTCAGAGAATTGAGATAAATTAAAACATGTACTCTACGAACACTTGGACAGACACCATTTTCACAGCAGATGAGGCTCACTTATTGTAGAAGCCTTCTGATCATGGTTTACTCTGGTAGCTTATGGGAATTATATTCTTTTTTTTCATGGCAATGCATTATTAACCCTTCTCTTGCTGAATTTTAAAATACATTTCTCCTTCTTTACCCATGCCCTGTTGTATAATTACATATATCTTCACTGTGTACAAATATTTCGCTCTGCAATCACTGCTGTGGAGTGCTGGTTGCACAATAAACTTGTAAATAGTGCAGACCCTGATGAGACAGCTCCCGCAGGAGCTGTCTCATCTGGGTCTTCACTATTTACAGGTAGGTATATTGACGTGAATAGAAAGCGAAGGGTTAAATTGTTCATACTACACATGGAGGAAACAATATTCAGAATGAGCAGAGTTAGTTAATGAATATTTACCAGGAAAATTGTTGATTCAATGATAGTTTTCAGCATACGAAAGTGTATTGAATTTCCGCTTATTTGGTTTACTTGTACTCGTATAGACCACCTTGCTGCATTGCACGTGCATGATGCACTGCACGTGCACAATGCTGCCACTTGCAGGGGTAAAACATATCCACAATAGCATATATCAGACTCACCTTATTTTCCATCTAATATCAGAGCTGATTTGTGAGTGTTTCGATTAAGGACATAAACTTAAACCACGGCGGTATTTATAACTTTAATAGAACTAAAACATAAAACTGGGATCATAAATTGATGGAAAAATTACGGTGATTCTAATGCTATTCACGATTGCAGACAGTCGCGTGTCAATGTGTCTCATCAAGTCTTAATAATTTACGCTGGTAAAAGAACACACGCAGAACTAATAGCAAAACGAGCGATACATTGGCGCTCCTTTCAGTGAGTTCATTAGTTGGTTGTTTAACGTCTGCATTCCGCCATTACGGAAATAAGTTGGAGTCGGGATCCTGCCTCGGATTACATTTACTGTATAGAGTAAAATCTCTCAAGAACGGCCACTAAATTGTGTTAATTAGTTGGTATTTAGGGCAGGTGGCTGCTTAAAACAAGGTGAAAGTAAAACTGAACGTTCCTATAGGAGCGTTCTGTTTTACTTTCACCTTGCTTTTATCTCATATAGGAGCGTTCTGTTTTACTTTCACCGTGCTTTAAGCAGCCATCTGCCTTTACCACAAACTATTTGATGTAATTTAGTGGCCGTTATGGAGAGGTTTTACTGTAGCTACCTCTCTGTAGATGCGTGTTTATCGCACTTGCAAACAGAGGAGCTTTCTGCATTACTTTTTTCCTGCATTAAGCAACCATCTGCTTATAAAGGCGACCACTTAAAGAATAAACATTGGTGTCGTTATAAGCAGGTGGTTGCTTAAAACAGGACAAAAGTTACTTTTGTCCTGCATAAAGCCGCCACCTGCTTCTACCACCCAGAATTATACCTCTTTTATGTGGTCGCATTAGATGGATTCTACTGTAGATTGTATTTATTATAATCTGTGAACACCGGGAATTAATTGCCATGACTGAAGCTATATAATTAGATGTATATTATTTTGTAAGGAGCCGTCTGATCTGGGTCTACCCTGTTTGCAAGTGCGATAAACACGCATCTACAGAGAGGTAGCTACAGTAAAACCTCTCCATAACGGCCACTAAATTACATCAAATAGTTTGTGTTAATTTTATCCTGCATTAAGCAACTCCTCTAGGAGTTTCCTGCATTACTTTTGTCCTGCATTAAGCTACCACCTGCATCTAGCACCCAGATTTATACCTCTTTTAGGATGTCGCATTAGCGGGGTTTTATTGTATATGTGTGTAAAGCAATTGAAGAAAACGCCACTTTAAAACATGAAGCAGATGATACTCTTAACAAATGAAATTTATTTTGCTAAAAAAGAACTGGGAATAATGCGAAATGATATATATACACCGACATAGTTCGGCACACATATGTATTCCGAAATATACTTGCTCTGATGCACACAATGAAAGTACTTCGGCAGGTTTCGGACAACTTCGATGTGCATCGGATACATTACGGACTATGCCAGAAGATATCGAGTTGTACGCCAGTTGATTAAAGAAGAGAACCATTTACCATATATGAAGTGGATAAGTCAGATTCTTATGCTGCTGTTCAAATAATGTCTACACTGATCTTTAGAAAAGTTGTCATCTTATTCTCTCAAGCTTTTGAGCAGCTGATGACGGTGCAAAATACTAATCTTGGATTCTGAACAAACACAGATGCACTTGGCGTCTCGATTGGTGACGATATGTTTATATATGCCATTCAAGTCACACTTAATCAATTCCCGCATATTGACGCCCTTTGACGCCTCTGTAAAATTCACTTGGTGAAACCATTGTGATAAATAGAGCATTTGCTCCTATGGAGCAAATGTTCTTTTTATCGCAATATTTTCAAAACTACACAATTCTAAAGTTTTCCTTTTCGCTAGTAAATGCTCCTTTTTCGGTAGATTTATTCACAAAGGTTATATCTAAAAAAAATAGACAATCAGGTCATACTTAATAGGACATGAAAAAACCAAATTGTTAACATATTGTTTAACACTTTCCCTGTTGAATACTCATGTAAGCAATTAGGATATCATAAGTATTAATTAACTGATGTTTTATGCAGTAAAACCTCTCTATAACGACCACTAAATTACATAAAGTATTTTGTGTTAAAGACAGGTGGCTGCTTAAAGCAATGTGAAAGTAAAACAGAACGCTCCTATAGGAGCGTTCTGTTTTACTTTCACATTGCTTTAAGCAGTCACCTGCCCTAAATACCAACTAGTTAACACAATTTAGTGGTCGATATAGAGAGGTTTTACTGTAGTGACATATGTACACATACATGTTTGGTATGGTATAAGCTGTAGAGTCCGATTTGTTATAATTTCATAAACAAACAGAGCAGACCAAGACCAGACGGTTCCTTCACGAACCGTCTGATCTGGATATACTCTGTTTGCAAAGGTGTGAAAGGGCGTTTGTATAAAGGAAGTGGGTAGGGTAGGGAACACCCGTATAGATCTGTTTTTGGAACTCACCAATTGTTCATGTAGATTAGATGGAGGCACATCCAACAAAACATTTGCCGCAAACAGTACAGGCCCTGATCAGAGGCCCCCGTCAGGTGATTTTTGATCTGGGTTTACGCTGTTTACTTTAGTACCTTTAAAAGGGACACTGGACACAAATGGATTAATCTTAAATAAGGTTATTATAGCTGTGCTTAGATATATATGATATGTTGCGATTGTACAAACTGATATTGAACGAGTCTTGCCAAGTCTCGCTTAATAACATTTTTCAAGACTCAGTTAATATCTGTTTGTACAAAAGGACTATGAGCATCATATTCTTTTTTATAACATAACTCATTTCGACTAAAATGTCGCAGCTTATATTTAATATGACTGTGTAATATGGAGAAATATGTAATGGCTATAGTAACTCGAATACAAGAGAGGTTATGCGATAAATAATAATATCCACCACATGCTATTATCATCGGTGACAAACATCACGTGACCTAATGGTATTTGACATTACAGCGATCTACTAATGAGGCAACACTCAAATCACTTTAATTACCACCATGAACACGTCTTACATCGCTATGCAAAAATAATGTCTGCTCAAATTTGGATCGGATGCAATACTGCCTACTTTCGATTCGTTCAAGCTTTTGAGAAACCTTTTGGCGCGTCTCAAACAGATTGGATTCTGATGAGACGCAGAGTTACTCGGCGTCTCATCTGGATCCAGTCTGTTTGCCAACGCGAGTCTGGGCAGGCTATTTGTACTAGAAAAACCGTTAAACTGTTGAGACGCCTCGTGTCAACGGATATATTTCGTAGGATCTGTTTTTCTTTGGAATCAAAGCGTAGACACAGCGTTTACCGATCCGAACCTTCTGCGATACGTTCGTTCTAGCATCTGGTATGTTGTTATACCGATTTTGGGGCCAACTGAATTTCTTTTGCTAAAAGTACCGCCTGCTACAAGTTTGTCAGTGGAGTTTACATCGACTGCTTTACTTATAGAAATGTCAAACAGTTTGAATCACGAGAAGACGACAAATGAAGTAAAGAACAATTTAATTTCTAATATTCTGTGAAAAATTGAAGCGCCATGCGATATGCATTTCATAGAAAATGTTGAGCGATATGACGTAAAGGTCGAATACAAAAATGACACTTTCGCTAGTAAATCTGAAATTACCATAGGAAAAGTACAGTAAAACCTCTCTATAACGACCACTAAATTACATCAAGTATTTTGTGTCAAAGGCAGGTGGCTGCTTAAAGCAAGGTGAAAGTAAAACAGAACGCTCCTATATCGTGATCCAATGCTGCATGCTATTTACGCGACGCTGTACACACGGTAAATTGTTTCATACAGCTTGAAAGGATACCATGATCTCATGCACTGTGCTGATTGCATACCTTGTTTGAAACTCGGCGTTCTAATTGCAGATCATGGTGTATGGGGAAGGATGACGTTCGGTTCATGACGCCGAAAAATAGAAAGTTCTGTTGCAAGAACGTCATTGGCGTTTAAGTTTAAACACTTTCCCGTCAATTTTCAGCGAATCTTGCAACCATTCATAACCCCATCCAAACTAAAACTGAACCTGCATCAGGATGGTATCTCTCAATGACGCACGCGTCAGGGTAATACTCTCCCCGACGGCAGAAAACTCTTTGACCGTACGTTGGAAAACAATAATGGTCTCCATTCAGCACGTCGGAAAGACCTGGGATGATGGCAACAATCAAGTCCAGTAACCCGATAATTTCTAGTACGTAAACGATTCCGCACTGTACATGTATGTGCAATAACTCCATAATGTCTCCCTGTTGTTTATACTTACAAGCCAGCAGCGTAGGCGAATCCAAATGTATCGTACGCACTGTGACTATAGGGGAAATGTGTGTAGTTTTGAATGAAACCATTGTGATAAATAGAGCTTTTTTCCTATAGGAGCAAATGCTCTATGTATCACAATGGTGTCAAAAGATGACTTTAACAGAAGCGTCAAAAGACGTCAATAAGAGAGAATGGGTTACAGCTCTCGTACATGCCAATACAGAGCGTTTATCAAAGTCTACCCCCTTAGCCTTCGATTTTTGTTTTGTTTCATTTTGGACATACATGTAGTAATGATTTCACCTTTCGAATTGATGCTATACACGCGCGTTAAAGCGTATCGCTAGCTACGCACCTGCACCAAGCGTACGTTCAGTAAATATTGCACGGTGATGTATGGGAATAAATAAATACATTTATTTAAGGAATACACAAGTTATAAAAAAAATGAAATTATGAACACTTGTTACTTAAATGTTTTTAACGGTTAACGATTGTATGGTAAAACGATAAATTATTGTATTACATATGACGGTAAATGATTGTATATTATACGGTAAATGATTGTATAGTATAACGGTAAATGATTGTATGGAATAACGGTAAATGATTGTATAGAATAACGGTAAATGACTGTATAGTATAACGGTAAATGATTGTATGGTATAACAGTAAATGAGTGTATTGAATAACTGTAAATGCTTGTATAGTATAACGGTAAATGATTGTATGGTATAACGGTAAATGATTGTATTGAATAACGGTAAATGATTGTATAGTATAACGGTAAATGAGTGTATGGTATAACGGTAAATGAGTGTGGTATAACGGTAAATGATTGTATGGTATAAGGGTTAATGATTATATAGTATAACGGTAAAGGATTGTATGTTATAATAGTTAGTGATAGTATGGTATAACGGTAAATGATTGTATGGTATAACAGTAGATGATTGTATAGTACATGTATAACGGTAAAAGATTGTATGGTAGAACGGTAAATGATTGTATAGTATAACGGTTAATGATTGTATAGTATAACGGTAAATGATTGTGTGGTATAACGGTAAATGATTGTATGGTATAACGGTAAACGATTGTGTGGTATAACGGCCAATGATTGTATGGTATATCGGTAAATGATTTTTATCACATAATCTGCTTTATGTGAGTGCCGTAACAGCCTGCCGTAAATCGCGGAAATGCACTAGTGCATTTTTAAATCAAATTAGCAATCGTCAGCCAATCATAGCACTCATTTTGGCGTCAGCCAATCGTAGCATTACATGTGCGCCGTCCGTTGTATTACTACGGTGTTTGTATAGCAATGGCCGAAACAGCCGTCAGCTATAGTATAACGGTAAATGATTGTATGGTATAACGGTAAATGATTGTATAGTATAACGGTCAATGATTGTATGGTATAAGGGTAAATGATTGTATGGTATAACGGCCAATCATTGTTGGCCATGGCAGAAACTACATATACAGATTCAATCCTTTCGGCGCCAAATTCCTGATTGTCGTCTGCAATCAAATTTTGTTAAATTATATGGTAAAACATGAAAGTGAGATAAATAGATACACAATACAAAGGAATAAACCACAGATCTAGAACTAGAGATTGAGACAAAAAGTGAAGTCTCTGATCAGACGGCGTCTTAGAAATGCGACGTCAGATCTGGGATTGCACTATTTGTTGTTGTACATTTTTGCGACATTGGCGGTGAAAGTGTTAAAAACCCATAAGCAAACATATCAGACCTGGGTTCTACTCAGTTTTCAAAGGCTCCAAAGAGCGATCCTGGCAGGAAAAATGTCAACATTTCAGATTTCATTTTATTTGCATTTTCTTATATTTGTAGTTTCTTTCAGGCATTATAGGATCCAATGAATCACCCAGAAAGCCGTAAACCCCTGAGACACCAGTACAAAACACAGATTTACAATGATACATTGCACAAGTTTTACCTTTAAGGATTACTACTATAACGGAATTTAATAGAATGTCTTTTTGCAATTTTGCAATGCAGGCCTTGTCTTTTATTCGAATCTACTGAATAAAAACATATTAACCCTTCTCTTGCTGAATTTTAAAATACATTTCTCCTTCTTTACCCATGCCCTGTTGTATAATTACATATATCTTCACTGTGTACAAGGATTTCGCTGTGCAATCACTGCTGAGGAGTGCACTGGTTGCACAATCAACTTGTAAATAGTGCAGACCCTGATGAGCCAGCTCCTGCAGGAGGTGTCTCATCTGGGTCTTCACTATTTACAGGTAGGTATATTGACGCGATTAGCAAGCGAAGGGTTAACGCTTTACTGCATGAATATTCACGTAAGAAATTATGGCAGTGTGAGTATTAATTAGAGTAATTGTTATAATAGCACATGGACACAGGAATGGTTGGCCATAGGAGAAAATATAGAAATCAGATCTATGTTAAATCATAAGCAAACAGAGCAGACCCTGATAAGACGGCTACCATAACAGCCGTCTGATTTGGGTCTACTCTGTTTTCAAATGCATAGAAAGGTGTATCTATGGAGTAAAAGGTTAAACAACACTATACCTAGCGCTATTTGTTATCATATTTTCAAATTGCTTGGAGCGATGAGAAGCCAGGTGACTTTGCATCTCATCAGGATCCAAGTTCCTTGGCACTAGCTCTGTATTTTCTCAACAGCTTGATTAAATCGGCAAGAAAGTCACATTTGATCGAAGCTTGATATCATTTTGCAGCAGGAAAATGCTTACGTAAGAAGCGATTATGGCAATGTCTATCTGTGTCCCAATGTACCATTTAGACGGAATAATAATTGCAACTGTTTGCTTTCGAGTGGTTCCGTATATTATAACCCTTTACCTGTTTCAATATTTATGTAACAAATAATGACATCATGACTATTTACAAGCTTATATGAACATTTTGTTTCTATTTTGGTCGAAACTGTAGAACTACATCTATATTATGTAATAATCAAACAAAGCATACCCTTATTAGACGGCTCCTACAGGAGTCGTCTGATCTGAGACTTCAGTGTTTGCAAAATCGTAAAATGGCGTTTGTATGAGGGAAAGGATTAAACTTGTGTATTTGAAACAACATGGTTAATCTTTTTCAGGCTGTCCATGTCTTGTCCTATATTTGCAAACAGCTTAGACCCAGATGTGATAGCAATTAACCCGTCGTCTCATCAGCTATTTGACACTCGGTCAATAGTCTCTTAAAAGCTTAATTAAATAGGAAGTAATCACCATTGCACAAGATCGAAATTATGCTACCGATGTGACCATTTACACTGATGTTTGACATTGACCTTAATAACTAACCCCTAAATATGTTCGCCTTCATTAGCTGCACATGCATGTCAACTTTGAAGTATGTGCAATGGCGACAAAATTATCGCCAACGTTAAAGTTAGAGACAAACTAACAAACCAACCAACAGGCAAACAGGCATAACAAAAACAATATACCCCTAACAATATGCTAACACTATTAGCTGATTCATTGTTTGCAGTGTACACTTTTAAATGGGTCTTAGTAGTTATGGTATTCGGCTGACTATCACTTAGTCCCTCATCACTGCGGTTCGAACCCCGCTCTGGACATTTGGATTTGTCATGTGAGGAAGCCTTCCAGCTGACTTACCGTAGGTCGTTGGTTCTACCCGGCCTGCATTGCATGCCATAAATCATTTTCTTCAGTGATACAGTTTGTCATACGTTTTTGTTTAATTAGTATTCAAAACGGGAGGCACCAACTTTAATTATTCAACAGGTTATGAGTTAAAGACGGGCCTGTTAAATAGATATGGCGTCATTCCTGTGCGTCAATTTGGTATTAACTACACAGTGTGTACATCTTATCTATGTTTTAATGTCGAAGGACAAAGTTTTAAACGTGTGGAGCTCTCCGTTTAATTGTTCTAATGTATATCCTGTTCTGAACACTTACGATTCTATCAAGCTTTTGAGGAACATTTGACCCAGTGTGAAAAACCTTGGAACCCGATGAGATCTCATCTGTATCCAAGCTGTTTGCATATGCGACTTAAAGGGAGAAGTCCCTACATTTGACGCATTTTAATATATGCCTAAACTATACCAAAATAATTTGTTTATATGCTGAAGAGAAGGATATCGGAAGAAAGTCCATGGAATAAACATTGAAAATGGCAAACTTTCTGTGTGTTTGATATCGAAGACCCTGATGTTATTTGCAGATGTTTCAGTTTTATTCGGATTGATTCGTATCTGTTGGCTTTAATTCGCATCTCCGACCACTTCCGAGAAAAGCTGTTATGTAAATAATGGCGGGATCGAGTGAGCATCGGCAAAACGCGGATAATTTGAAACGGAAAGGTAAAGTGCCTAGTTATAGTCTTCTTTCAGTCCGAATGACCGCTAAGCCGACTGTGCATTTACTCCCCTGGTCATTGAGTCATTGGCCTACAATATTGAGCACTTCTAACACATGGTGCAATCATGCAGTCGCAGTACCGGCTAATGGCCCTCACAGGTACACATTTTAACCCCTTTGGTGGAGAGGAGTCGCGGGTGGGAGACACTGAAAAGCGTCTCTGAAATTTCCGGGAGGGACCGGGATATGAACACCGGACCTCTGTATTGGTAGTCAAACGCATTACCATTAGACCATCGTACACCACAAAAAGGACGATTATACTTTGTTGTAGAACAAAAAATATGGTATTGATGAAATGAAATCCGTGTATTTGTACCACAGAGGCATTTTTCGTATAATAATGCCTGAACATAACAGATACCAAGTTGTATGATATTATTGAAAATATGTGTTCATTGTAGGGACTTCCTCTTTAAGTCGTGGTTAGTGGGGCAAGAAAAGAGACGCTACTTAAAAGATCAGCAGAACTAAAACGAGGTTCATAAATTATTTTAAATGTTACTGTTAGGGCTAATATCTTTTAAACGATTGCAGACTTTCGCGTGACAATGTGTCTCATAAACACTGAATACTTTATACTTAGAAAGAACGACAATCTTCCGTTAATATATGATGCATTGGGACGCCTTTTAGTTAAGTTAAATGCTTGGGTGATTGTTTAAAACTTTACAACATACAGTAGAACCCCGCTAATGCGACCACCTAATGCGACCACTTAATGCGACCACTTAAACAAACATGGCTATTTTCATAAGCAGGTGGTTGCTTAATGCAGGACGAAAGTTATGCCGAAAGCTCCTATAGGAGCTTTCGGCATAACTTTCGTCCTGCATTAAGCAACCACCTGTCCTTGCCACTGTGAATTATGCCCCTTTTTGGTGGTCGCATTAGTGGGGTTTTACTGTACATACGCATTTTAACACATGATCAAACAGAGCAGATCTTGCAGGAGCCGTCTGATCATGGCCTACTCTGTGTGCTTATGGAATGACATAGATATATTTCTACAGTTTCTGTCATGACCAAAACAAGTCCGTGTTTATGTGCAATTATATAAATAATCGGAACTGACATTTATATTGTCATTATTCTTACATACATATTAATGGTTTAATGAGTTAAAGCCGCAGACTGTTGTTAACAGGTCTCATAAGTATTTGGTTATTTTACGGGAGAACCCTATTTGGGTTCCCTGGCTCAGATATAGTGATCGTACATGGTCTTACATATATATATTCTTTATTAGCGTCTCTTCATGGTTACAAACATACACACACAAAAAAATTATCTATACATAAACCATGCCATTCATATTTGAATTATAAGAGACTATGCATATATCACAATGCTAATCCATACTTATTGCACTATAACTACACATACTTTTAAAAGTATATAGCCTCTGTTAATCCACCAAACAAAACACCCGTACCTTAACGAGTACGTACGTCTGTCTGAGTTAAAAACTACTTAAAAACTGAGGGTAGATAAAACTGACATCAGAAAAAACGGCCAAACAAGCCATGCTACAAAATGTTCTTAAGAAAACGTTTATTACCTCAAATCAGATTTGAAATAAACTGATTAACAGAGACTTTATACTTGAAATAAAAGGCAAATACTTAAACATTTGTCACAGACATTATCTACAATAAAAAAGATAATTCCTTAATACCTGTAACTAGCTCCATACCAAACTAAAAAAAGGATTAAAGTCGACCTACATACACGCGAAGTACATGGCAATTTACCTAAACTGTATCTACGCCAATGACGTTATGTACAACATATCTTGTCTACGCTGTAATATTAAAAAGCAGGTTTTGGCACATAAACGGACCAGTTTCTCTGATGCAAACAGAAATACGAATTGGTCTACCAACTCCAAATTGTTAAAAGCAGCACTAATGCCTTCTGCCGACTCAAATAAAGGATTTCGAAGGTCATCATAAACGGGACATTTCATAAAGGTATGGATCTCATCTTCAACACAGTTTTCACAAAAAGGGCACCGTCTATCAGCTAACGGGAGGTTTTCAAACCGACCTGTTTCTATTCTTAGTGGGGCGACACCACATCTAAATTTACCAAACGCAGATCTATGTTTCTTTGGCAGGAAATTCCTCAGATACAATTCAGCCTTAAACTCATGTTTAAAAAGTCTATACGTTCTTAATTTATTGCCACCCATCCCTCGGTTACTAGACGTTTTATTCAACGCACCATTCCATTCATCAATCTCTTTATTCGTTAAAGCTTCTTCTACATCCCTTATAAACACATATTTTGAGTATTGCATTTTGATATCGCAATATCGATCTAACTTTAATGCTTTCATTTGATTAGTAAACACATAACACATATTTTTACAGCTCTTGGATGACTTCAAATAACACCATTTAAAAACACGTTTGTTGGTCCTATCGTCCCTCATACACAAAAATCTGTTCCACTGATGACAAATGGAGCGCCATTGCTTAATATATGGAGACTGCCAGGTCATATCGCCTGCGACAGCTGCATTTGGCGTATACTTCCCTATACCAATATAGAAGCGCATAGCTCTGTACTGGATCGCATTAATACACGAAAATGATTTGCTTCCCCAAACTGCAGCGCCGTATGCGATTATAGGCCAAACAATTGACTCGTACAATCTAGTAAAAATATCATATGGCATATCACCTATACATTTAGATTTGGCAATTAAAAGACCAAGCGCTCTATTAGCACTCTGATCAATGTACTTAGCAGTAGTATTATAATCAAGATGCTCTGTAAGATACAGACCCAGGTAAGTATATCCATTCACAGTTTTCAAAGGAATATCCCCACAATTGAAATTATACTCTGACCTCCTAAACGAAAGTGGACGAAAGTGAATAACATTACTTTTATCTCCATTAACAGTCATTCTATTCAGACCACACCATTCCGCTAGGGAATCAAGCAATACCTGAAGGTCTGATTCAGTTTCTGCTAGCAGTACAATATCATCTGCATATAGTAAAATACAAATATGTTCATCCCCAATTTCAATACCCTTGCCAGATGTCTTAAGCCTTAACGCTAGATCGTTAACAAAAAGATTGAAAAGTATCGGCGAGGCCGAGCAGCCTTGTCTCAATCCAGCATTAACACTGAACCAGTCTGTGTGAAGTCCATTAACACGAACACATGACGAAACTGAAGAATACAGAGACTTTAACGCCTGAAACATACGTCCACTTACCCCTATGCTTTCTAACCGTTGCCATAAAATATTCCTATCTATAAAATCGTATGCCTTCTTAAAATCAATAAAAGCACAAAATGTCGACAACCTCGACTTCTTTCTGGAATCTATTATATTAGCTAAAGTAGATACGTGATCAATGGTACTTCTATGTTTACGAAAACCATTTTGTTCATCAACTAAAATATCACTACTCTCAACCCACCGTGTAAGCCTATCATTCAAAATAAAACAATACAATTTATACATGGTCTTACATGTATCACCAGGCGCAAAAGTCGCAGGTGGCGTAGATATATCATCGGGTGCAGATATCACGTGACATGGTGGAATTTGACATTACATTGACTTACTGATGAAGCAACACTCAAACAAATTTAAACAACTCGACTATGCAGCCACAACGAGAATAAATTCACTATTCCCACACTATTTAAGGAAACCCCGTTCAGATCTTATTTTGGAAACCATCCATTTTTTCATATCGAGGTGTGTGTGTGTGTGGGGGGGGGACTATTCACTGGCATAAGCCGTCATTGATATCAACGAGTTCAGCAAAACGTGCAGAGTTTGATCAGAGGGCTCTTGAAGGAGTCCTCTGATCTGGGTCTTCACTGTTTGCCTATGTCCTCTTAAAGGCACTCTGATCATATATGGGTTACATAAAATGTCCATGGAAACAAAGCTTAGATACAGGTATTACCTTACACTAGCATTAGTTACATTGACGTACAGAGTTTGCCTTTTGCATCAATAGAACCCTTTACTCAATATATACGCCTTTCTGCGCCTTTGCAAACAGAGTAGACCCAGATCAGGATCTGCTCTCTTCCCTTATAATATAATAAGGATTTGATTTCTCCGGTTTCTGCAATGGCCAACAATTCATGTATCCATGTGATATTATAGTACATTGTAATTAAATCTAAATAATATTCATGGTGTCATTATTTCTAACATGAATATTCATGGAGTAAAGGGTTAACGTTTATGCAAATCAGACGGCTCCTGTAGAACCAGGGCTGTCCAAAAGATGTTAAACCGTTATATTTCAATCATAATTCCATTATATGTTAGACCTTTCCAAAGATAAATTACCCAAATGCTTTCAGTTATAAACACTATTAAATAGGATGGAGAATTTCAAAAGGTTTTCTAAATATTCTAATGTGGAAATACAGAGTATCGTTATGTGAATCTGCTAAAGAAGATTAAGATCTATTCTAACTACTTCGCTGCTCTAGGCGAATTTCCAATGATGTATGTATACAGTTCGGATCCAGATTAGAGGGCGATTTATTGGATCCAATCTTTATGTCACTCTGGTAATATGTTGTAAACCAATTTAAGAACATCCCAGTTTTAAACATCTGATCTTAGTTTAATAACAGAAGAGATTTATTTGGCGCCGCATGGGTTAAGGAACTATAATTGCACTATTATAGGAATTGCACTATTATGAGAATGTGTTGATAAATGATGAACTGCAATGGAATACTTGACTGTAGCAAGTTAACCTTGTCTCGTTTGTTAGCGCATGTTTAAATATATTTAAGCGAACTATTTTCAATACAAATATATTCTGAAAGTGCGAAACCTTGACAAATATATCGCCTATTCTTCTTTATGGTTCAGAATTACGGGGTATTAAAGTATGAAATAGAAAATATCCAGATATTTGCATGTACATTGTGTAAACGTTTTTCAAGAGCTAACACAAGTGCATGTAACGACGCCATACTTGGTGATCTGGGGAGATACCCCATGAGAATAATTTCTGGTAAACCATGTATAAAATATTGGTTAGAACTGTTATCTATGTTTAGAGACAGATATGTTCGACTGTTTTATGAAATGCAATTGCAGTTCGACATATTAGGGTACAGTAATTGGGTTACAGATTTTAGAATGCATTTATATGGAAATGGTTTTGGCTATCTTTCGGAAGCCTAGCGTGTTCAGAATCATCATGTGTTTTGTCTGAATATTTGCAGAAAATCAAAGACCAATTTGTACAAAATTGGAAAACAAGTTGTTTAGAGAAAAGCAAGTTAAAGAACTCCGTTGGTTTTAACAATGAATTTAATGTCGAAAATATGTGCACGCCATTGATATAGTGAAATTCAGAATGAGTATGGCAAATTTCCGGTCTTCCTCACATTGCTTTATGATTGAAAAAGGTAGACATTATGGATTAACACATGCATTTCGTACGTGTCCATATTGTGATGGATGTATTGAGGATGAAATTTATTTTACACTCATGTGTCAATTATACCATAACCTTCGTGACAAGCAAATACCAGATATATTTTCAAAATACCCATCTGAGGAAAAATTCTACAGATTGGTGTCTTGTAACGAGACACTATAAAAGATTGTGCTATGTATATACATGTATATGCCTTTAAAAGAACCATCCGATTATGTACAAGTATTTGACTAGAAACACAAAATCATAGTTAGTACAGGCACTTTTTGGCATCACCATTAGGGTTTGTCTTCTTCAGCAGTTGTCTTGCAAAGATGGCTTTTGAGGAAGACCAGTCCTAAAATATATTACTACTATATGAGAGTGCATATTTTAATGTTGCAAGATGCCAATAATTGCCCTAACATAGGCATACAATTCTATTTAACATATTTTCTATGCTATGTTTTGTGTAATTTTTACTGTATATATCTCCGCACACATGCATGTGTTTTGTTTGTATATGACAGACCGGGCCTTATTACTAATACAGTAAAACCCCTCTAAACCGGACGTTAAATTTGGTATAAATATCGGTCTTGGAGACAGGTGGCAGCTTCATGCAGGGTGAAAGTCATGCAGAAAGCTCCTAGAGGAGCTTTCTGCATGACTTTCACCCTGCATGAAGCAGCCACCTGCCTAAAAGTATCTCAAATCTTCTCTACTAGAATTCCGGTTTAGAGGGATTCTACTGTAAACTCTGAACTAAGTTAAACCTAATACATGTAACTAAACCGGTGGCTGTTTAATACAGGACTGCAGTAGAACAGACAGCTCCAATGGAAATATTCTGCATAACTTTTATATTTCACTAAGCTACTGCAATAACACCTCATTACACCGGACGTTAAATTGAAGACAGGTGGCAACTTAATGCAGGGTAAAAGTCGTGCTGAAAGCTCCTTTAGTACATGTAGCCTTCTGCATGACTTTTACCCTGCATTAAGCAGCAATCTGCCTACATGTACTAGTATCTATTTCCTCTATTAGAATTACGGTTTAGAAGGGATTTATTTTACACACTTTTAAAATCCATACTTACACCTTATTTATGGTGAATCCTTTAGACTAAGTGAGGTTTTCCAACAACAGCATGGTTTTCTTTCGTCTGGTTTCATTATCTAGGGACATTGTTTTACTTAGACAAATGGAAGATTCGTACCTGATCTCTTTGTGAAAATGGTTTACTCAAAGCTGAAAGCACAGAATGTCACGTGCAGTTGGTCAATCAAATTGGCTGGCATAAATATGAAGACGTAACATAGAGCAAAACCTCGATAATTCGAAAAATAATAAGTCAATAATTCGAAATTGTAGTATAGACGAATTAAAAGCCTTTAAGACAGGTCGATGCTTAATGCAGGGTAAAGTGCACGCATATCCCCACACCTCGTTCATTGGGAGTTTTCCGCATACATTTCACCATGCATTAAGCTACCACCTGTCTTAACCCTTTCCTCCATAAATACGCCTTTCTACGACTCTTTAATAGTCACGTCTTGAAACCATTGTGATAAATAGAGCATCTATTTATCACAATGGTTTCAAACTACATAATTCTAAATTTTCCTTTTCTCTAGTTAATGCTCCTTTTCGGTAGATTTATTCAAAGGGGTTGGATATAGAAATAGCCTATGAGGAAATGGGTTAAATATCAATAATAATGATACATGTATCAGTGTTCGGATAAGCGCGCTTTCACTGTTCTTTATTTTCAATGTTGTTTATTCTTCAAGTCATTTTTGAATGAAATAAAGTGAAAGATGATATCAAACTCTATCATATGCAGACAGTTGAATTATTAGTTAAAACTCATCAACTGTCTTAGAAGCTTCGTCATTTTAAACATTGTTTTTGATTTGATATATTGTTTTGAAATCTGATTTTGATATTCTGTAAGCCTGCTTTGTGTGAATTAGATAACCTTACAAGTATTTATCTTCACCAGTGATTTATATATTTTAGATATATACCTTTGAAACAGCTAAATGTAAATCCTTTACGTCTATCAGAAACAACACTTCTATAAAATAGAACCTGCGATTAGCGTTGTTATTATAGCAGAATTTCTCTAGTATTCGCTGCCAAATAATGTCGTCTGCTTAATTTGTTGTCTGCTACAATTTTCCGCCATTTGCTTTCAATAAAACGCATTATTAGCATAACAAACAGTTTGGAACCTGATGAGATACCGAGTTATAGAATGGAAATAAAATATGTTTAAACTATAGGTAATCACAAATGCGACATAGGCAGTGAAACACTTAAAGAGTAAGTCAATGAACGCATATCTTTAATAATATCATAAAACTTTTTATTAAAAATTTGTTATGCTCATCATTATTATGAAAGTTGCCAACTTGAACTCATATCGAAAAATGACCCTGTGATACAAATAAAACCGATTTCATCACTACTTATATTTTTTTTCTACAACACAATATTGTCGGCCTTTTCCGTTAAAATATTCCGCGTTTTGCCGATGATCATCCGATCCCTCCATTGTTTACGTAATAGCCTTTCTCGGAAGTGGTCGGAGAATCGCGAATAGGGCGAACAGTCACGAAACAAAACCCATCCCAAATAAAACTGAAACACCAGGGAGTAAATTCGGGATCGGCGATATCAAACACTTAGTCAGGGAGCCAGTAGTGCCTACCGTGCACCCCCCCCCCCCCCCTAGACTTTTTTCATGGGTACCAAAATGTTCAGAAAAGTGTCCTGAATCAGAATCGCGAATGTACTCAAACTTAAATTCTTTTAGGCTATGTGTATTTTAACCGTTTCCATGGCAACCCCCCAGTTTTCGTAATGATGACCCATACCTACAAATTCGCCCATGTCACAGCCAGTTTTTGTCCTAAAACTATAAAACTGGTACCAAATGGAAGATAAGACATTGTGATTTTATTTCTAACTTGTTTTTTTTAATTACCTTATTTGCATACTCATGAATATTAATGAGAACATTAAAAATAGTAAAAAAGTATAGAAATAACCTAAACCTTTCATTTTTTTTATCCTACAAATATCAGAAAATAACTTCAAATGCAGTTTAACATGATGACGAAACCCCCAGGAAACAAAATATCCAATTTGAGGACCATAGCATTAATTTTAAGCACCATTTTCACCGTTTCCATGGCAACACCCTAGTTTTCGTAATGATGGTCCGTACCTGCAAAATCGTCCATATCACAGCCAGTTTTTGTCCAAAACCCCAAAAACTGGTACCAAATTGGAGATAGGACATTGTGCTTTTATTCCCAGTTTGTTTTTTAAATTACCTTATTTGCATACTCATGAATATTAATGAGAACATTACAAATAGTAAAAACAATATAGAAATAACGTAAATAATGTAAACTATTCACGTTTTATCCTACAAATATCAGAAAACAATTTCAAATGCAGTTTAACCTGATGACAAAATCCTCAGAAATCAAAATATCAAATTTGAGGACCAAAAATTTAACTCTAAGTAACTTTTTAACTGTTTCCATAGTAACCATTCATTTCACTCTGTTCACACAGTTTTGTTAGTCGACACCTACCTGCAAAAATCTTCCATATCACAGGAAGTATTTGTGCTAACTGCACAAAACTGGTACCAAATTAAAGCTAAGACAGTGTGCTTTGGTTTAAAAGCTATAATTAGGAATTACCTTATTTGCATACACATGAATATTAATGAGAATAATTAAAAAATAGCAAAAAAATACAGAAATAACGTAAAACTCTCAATTTTTATCCTACCAATATCAGAAAACAACCTCAAATGTAGTTTAAAATGATGACAAAATACTCAGAAAGCTAATCATCTTAATTGATACCCGAACAATGAACTGTAAGTAAGATTGTAACGGTTTCCATGGTAACCGATCCTTTCACAAATTTTGGAAATTTGACATCCAACTGTAATACTCCGCTAGATCTCGGTTATTTTTGATGAATCATGAAATCAATTGTTACAAACATAGATATGAGGCATTGCTTTAATAGTAAATATTACTTTTCTGATATAAACTAATTTGCATATGTATGAATATTTATGAGAACAGTAATAGATGTTGAAATTTTCGACAGACACCAGTCTTTCTCTTATAAAGCAAACAAATATGGAAAATGGTTAGCTAAAGTTTACTATGATCACTAAATATCACCAAGATTGTTAGATAAATAAATTTGGGACACATTATATAGCACTGATGGTGATATATCTGTTTCCTAGGCAACCATTCTAACCTCATTGTTCATATTACAGAGTGTTTACATACCTGCAACATACACAGATATTGCTGCCTTCTTGGGCGATAATTATAAATGATATAAACATATACCCGGTAGTTGATGTATGAATCTTAATGTTAGGTTCACGTTGTGCAAATTACTTTATTTGCATCCTCATGAATATTAATTAGTGATCAGAAAACAAAGAGAAACAATATTGAAAATAACATGTTTCGCAGTATGCCGAGCACAACATTACACCATGCTCCAAGTATAGCTTGCAATAATAAATGTACCTTTTGATGATAATGACCATGTACTGCTTCCATGGTAACTGTTGAAAGCCAAGTACTTATGATACCCCAAACAATCTTCTGTTATTGTTTTTAAAGGGTCAGTGATTTTAAAGCCCATAAAGCCTGTGTTGAATTCAGGGTTTCAAGACTGTTTCGACTTTTGATATACCATCATCTGTCGAGAACTGGTAATCCTGTTTTAAGACCCTTTGATTTGTCTGTCTCACCTGTATCAATCTGCATATTGGGTCTTTGTGAACCACTAATAATTCCTACAATTCCTTGATTCCTTACGATTAGAAGCTGCAAGGCAGAAATATTTTTTTCACATCTATGACGGTGAGCCTAACCAGTTCTCGCCAGATTATGGTATATCAACAGTGAGAAACAGTCTTGATGCCCTGAATTCAACACAGGAAGAAACTGAAACAAGGATCGTTATTTACACCACGCATGCAAAAGAACAAGGCTACAAAACTGTTCATCTTCGAACTCCAGACAGTGATATATTCTTCATTCTTCTGTATTACATTAAATGGTTTGAAGGTGTTACTGTCTTGTTTGATACTGGCTCAGGCAATCATCAAAAAATAATAAACATGTGAGAAGTTGCCCAAGCATACACAGAAGATTACCGATCAGCACTTCTGGGTCTCCATTTGTACTGTGGCTGTGATTCTACAAGTGCATTCAATGGCTGAGAACATTTGACACCCACTAAGACCATTGAAAAGAAACCAATGTTTATAAAACCATTAGCAGGTTTGGGCAACTCTTGGGATGTGTCTGGAGATCTTGTGCAAGACTTGGATGAATTTACGTGTGCAATGTATGGCAACCTAAGATTTCACACTGTGAATGAATTGATATTGTTTAAGATTAAGGAGAAGTGTGAAGATAAGCCAACAGATGCACTTCGCAATGCTGATATGGGAACATTACCCCCTTGTAGGGCCTTCTTAATACAGCACATCTGAAGAATTATTTACCAGTTGATACTTTGGAAGAGATCTCTTTCCCGACCCAGACATTCCCCTTGTTTTAGAGAAGAATGGTTGTCAACATGTAACTCTGACAGTCAATCAACAGATATGATTACATTATGGCCTGTAATAAGGGTATGCTCCACAGACATTCAACAGCAATGTTATCATCTTGACCTAGCTCTTATCAGAGTATTACCTGAAAAGATCCAATATAAACTGTTCCATTTTAGCCTCTAATTAAGGTATGCTCTGAGAGTCAGACCTTCAATTTATAAATTAGCTGATAAATACCCATGATGTCATTATTTCTAACATAAATATTCAGCTGGTAAAGGGTTAAGTGAGATATCATTAATCTATTTTTGTTGAGTCGGCATACTCAAAGAAGCTTTCTGTAAAGGTGTTTTAAAGCAGAGAGTGGGATTAACCCTTTACTAGATGTATACATGCCCTTTAACATCTTTTAGACAGTTTTAGAATTGAAATTCATTTATTTATCACCAAAAGGTACATCTATCATTGCAAGCTATATTTGGAGAATGGTGTAATGTTGTGCTCGGCATACTGCAAAACATGTTATTTTCAATATTGTTTCTCTTTGTTTTCTGATCACTAATTAATATTCATGAGGATGCAAATAAGGTAATTTGCATAAAGTGAACCTAACATTAAGATTCATACATCAACTACCGGGTATATGTTTATATCATTTATAATTATCGCCCAAGAAGGCAGCAATATCTTTGTATGTTGCAGGTATGTAAACACTCTGTAATATGAACAATGAGGTTAGAATGGTTGCCTAGGAAACAGATACAATATAATGTATATCACCATCAGTGCTATATAATGTGTCTCAAATTTATTTATCTAATAATCTTGGTGATATTCAGTGATCATAGTAAACTTTAGCTAACCATTTTCCATATTTGTTTGCTTTATAAGAGAAAGACTGGTGTCTGTCGAAAATTTCAACATCTATTACTGTTCTCATAAATATTCATACATATGCAAATTAGTTTATATCAGAAAAGTAATATTTACTATTAAAGCAATGCCTCATATCTATGTTTGTAACAATTGATTTCATGATTCATCAAAAATAACCGAGATCTAGCGGAGTATTACAGTTGGATGTCAAATTTCCAAAATTTGTGAAAGGATCGGTTACCATGGAAACCGTTACAATCTTACTTACAGTTCATTGTTTGGGTATCAGTTAAGATGATTAGCTTTCTGAGTATTTTGTCATCATTTTAAACTACATTTGAAGTTGTTTTCTGATATTGGTAGGATAAAAATTGAGAGTTTTACGTTATTTCTGTATTTGTTTGCTATTTTTTAATTATTCTCATTAATATTCATGTGTATGCAAATAAGGTAATTCCTAATTATAGCTTTTAAACCAATGCACACTGTCTTAGCTTTAATTTGGTACCAGTTTTATGCAGTTAGCACAAATACTTCCTGTGATATGGAAGATTTTTGCAGGTAGGTGTCGACTAACAAAACTGTGTGAACAGAGTGAAATGAATGGTTACTATGGAAACAGTTAAAAAGTTACTTAGAGTTAAATTTTTGGTCCTCAAATTTGATACTTTGTTTTCTGAGGATTTTGTCATCAGGTTAAACTGCATTTGAAATTGTTTTCTGATATTTGTAGGATAAAAAGTGAATAGTTTACATTATTTACGTTATTTCTATATTGTTTTTACTATTTGTAATGTTCTCATTAATATTCATGAGTATGCAAATAAGGTAATTTAAAAAAAAAACTGGGAATAAAAGTACAATGTCCTATCTCCAATTTGGTACCAGTTTTTGGGGTTTTGGACAAAAACTGGCTGTGATATGGACGATTTTGAAGGTACGGACCATCATTACGAAAACTAGGTGTTGCCATGGAAACGGTGAAAATGGTGCTTAAAATTAATGCTATGGTCCTCAAATTGGATATTTTGTTTCCTGGGGGTTTCGTCATCATGTTAAACTGCATTTGAAGTTATTTTCTGATATTTGTAGGATAAAAAAATGAAAGGTTTAGGTTATTTCTATACTTTTTTACTATTTTTAATGTTCTCATTAATATTCATGAGTATGCAAATAAGGTAATTAAAAAAAACAAGTTAGAAATAAAAGCACAATGTCTTATCTTCCATTTGGTACCAGTTTTATAGTTTTAGGACAAAAACTGGCTGTGATATGGGCGAATGGTAGGTATGGGTCATCATTACGAAAACTGGGGGGTTGCCATGGAAACGGTTAAAATACACATAGCCTAAAAGAATTTAAGTTTGAGTACATTCGCGATTCTGATTCAGGACACTTTTCTGAACATTTTGGTACCCATGAAAAAAAGTCTAGGGGGGGGGGGGGTGCACGGTAGGCACTACTGGCTCCCTGAGTAACTTGGATGTTTTGTCATTATAAACGGTAATTGGATGGGTTTTCTTGCGATATACTACTTTTCAGCATATAAACAAATGAATTTTGTATATTTTATGTTTTTGAAACGCGTCAAATGCAGGGACTTCCCCTTTAATGAATAAACAATAGATTGTTTACACATAACCGGTAGTATGTGCTATTTAGTGTAGAATGTAAGAAATGCAAGAACCTGTCTGCATAATATCGTCAATAAAGTGGTAGCCTCTAATTGCAACGTTTTTTAACCTTTAGCCTGCTATGGGCGAATGAGTGAATGCCAACAGTTTGGATCAAGATGAGACGCCGAGTAACTCGGCGTCTCATCAGGATCCAAACTGTTTAACACCCTGATTGCATTGTGGTAGACACATTCATTATAGCTTGAATTATGAAAATATGGAAGGCCAACAATTCTGTAAAAATAATTTGCTTAGCAGGCTAAAGGTTAAAAATCCAAAACCATACTGGAACCGTTTGATTATATGTTGAAAAGAGGTATAACACACGAAAACCGGTCAGAAACACGACGAAAAAGACAAAATCTTCGCGTGTTTGATATCGAAGACCCGTTGCCAATCGCCGATGCATTATACTCTATTCGGGTTGCGTTTTAGACTCATAATGGTTACGAAATCAATCTCCAAGCAGAGCTTTCGTTCGTTATTCTCACATACACATCTGCGATGGGCTCAATGACAAGAATCTTGGCAAAACCAATAGTTTGTGTTTTATGGTTATCTGAGTCGATAGTTTATATTAAAATATCCTGAATCAAGAACAAATAGTTTTTATTTGATCATAAAACTGGTAATGTGGTTTAATTTCAGAGAATGTTTTATGGTCTATTTCCATGCCGCTTTACACTTCGATTATTGCACAAATGTAAATAACTAAAATGGAATGATGTCTGCTCAATATTTCGAAATCTGTTTCTACAAACTGTAGATTCCGAACTGCTTATGAGGGCACTGAAATTCTGCTAAACCTAAAAAGGGCACACAGCTTATTGGGAAATTACACGCCTTTTGATTTTCTTCCGTTGAACTATCAACGAAATAAGCATCAAACAATTTACTTTCTGTTTTGTACGGTTTGGCGATTCCGAACACAATTGCATCATGTGATTTCGGACTACTTTCTGAGCCAACGACAGAGGTATAAGTAATGTAACCGAGTGCAAGAGAGTGGTTCGAAATAGGCCGATAGTATTCTGTTGTAAACGTTATAAAGGTATATGTACACATACATGTTTGGCCATTGAAGAAACTGTAGAATGTATAAAGTTTGTAAATATATTAAGTATTATGGTAAAGAAAACGCTTCAATGCATCATATTAGTTCAGGATGATCAGCAGGCTTCCACTTCTAAATAGGACAAAGATAGGTCTGCTCGCGCATCACTGATTAGTAAAAGACCATGAAAATGATTTTGTTAACGTAGGCATTTTATAAATTACAAGCTCATGTCAAAATACAATACGTGAAATAAAAAATAGTAAAGTACCTAGTTATAATCTACTTTCAGTCCAAATGACTGCTTAGCCGACAGTAGATTTACTCTCCTAGTCATTGAACCATTCACCTACAATTTTGAGTACTGCTAACACATAGCGCGTTTACGCAGCCACATTACCAGCTAGTGAGCCTCACAGGTGCCCCATTTTAACCCTACATGGAGAGGAGACAACGTTGTGCTGGTGGGAGACACTGAAAAGCGTTTCTGAAATTTCGAGCTTGTCCAGCCGGTATTCGATCCCCGGACCCCTGGGTTATCAGCTCAACGCTCAACCACTAGGCTCAACAACACATGCTCTATGTCTGTATATCTCAAAACATGCTTGACATGTACTCTGTATCAAGTCACATTAACGATCATAAAACATCATCATTTCTCCTCAATGTGAACATAATGAATGATATACGCTGAAATGGAGGCAGTTGTAGATTACATTCCAATGTATACATATTGCTATCTATCTAATACTGACAAGCAATCTAAGATAAACTGATGAAGTATCAGAGCAACAGATAAAGGTACGTATTCAAATACATGTACTAAATCACCATAGTACATAATACAGTAAAACCTCTCTATAACGGCCACTAAATTACATCAAGTATTTTATGTTAAAGGCAGGTGGCTGCTTAAAGCAAAGTGAAATCAAAACAGAACGCTCCTATAGGAGCGTTCTGTTTTACTTTCACTTTGCTTTAAGCAGCCACGTGCCCTAAATACCAATTAATTAACTCAATTTAGTGGCCGTTATAGAGAAGTTTTACTGTACTGAATCGCCATTTCTTTATCAAACCCTATATTATGACCACTGATTCAATGAGACAATTCTAAAGAATGGTTACAATATAGGGGTTGGTACAGAAATAAAGCAGACACTCCTAAACATGATGTGAATAACGCTTCTTATCTGGGCGTTTTAGTACAGAAATATGTTCTAAGGCTCATTCATCATTGCTTTGCTACAAGTCAAGGCCGCACTGATATCTCCAATATTATTCTTTCATTGCAACCGGTGTTCTGTATGCCACTACTATTGTAATTACATTGTAATAACTTGCAGCAACGTATTTCTGCTTAACTCTTAACTCTATTAATACGCCTTTGCAAACAGAGCAGATCCAGATCAGACGGCTCTGTAGGAGCCGTCTGATCAGGGTCTATTCTGTTTACTTAAGTCTTATGATATAATTAAGATATGATTATACAGTTCTGCCATGGCCAAAATTTCTTTGCTATTATAATAACTATAAAATATATGCATGGTGTCATTATTTCTTACCTGAATATTCATGGAGTAAAGTGTTAAGATTGAGTGGACTCATTTGATTTATTAGAAACATGTACATGAACTCGATACGGACTATAGCAGGTAGGACAGACACTACCTGCATATAATACAACGTTGATATCAAATTATTGAATGTTTCAATTTTACCAGCCAAGCGGTTAACCCTTTCCCATATATAAACGATTTTTCACGCAATTGCAAACAGAGTAGACCCAGGTCAGACGGCTTCTGTAGGGGCCGTCTGATCAAGGTCTGCTCTGTTTGCTTATGAAACTGTAATATACATGTACCCGGCTCTACAGTTTCTACCAAAATGCCAAATATTCATTTGTTCATATGATATGTCATAATAATATTAAGCTAATATACATTTATGACGTCATTACTTCTTATATGAATAATCAACAGGGAAAGGGGTTAAACAACAGAAGTGTTTACTTCCCTGTGTTTCCACAGGTCAGTGACAAATGCAGAATACTCCATGGGACACATGTGCACGTGCATGACCTATCGCAATCACATACAAGCAACCATAATCTATCGCTCGTTTCTCGCGGGGGAGTGATAACAGAAGCATCAATCCTTCAATCTAATGTGAATACAATGACTGATTTACGCCTTCGTACATTACATTTTAGATTAAAATCACGAGTTCCTGTATCACGTTGATATCTGGCAAGAAATCTTATAAAGAAACAATTCAGTACGAAAATTGGATTTGTCTATATCAATACTAACCCTTCGCTTGCTGTTCACGTCAATATACCTACCTGTAAATAGTGAAGACCCAGATGAGACAGCTCCTACAGGAGCTGTCTCATCAGAGTCTGCACTATTTAGAAGTTGATTGTGCAACCAGTGCACTCCACAGCAGTGATTGCACAGCGAAATACTTGTACACAGTGAAGATATATGTAATTATACAACAGGGCATGGGTAAAGAAGGAGAAATGTATTTTAAATTTCAGCAAGAGAAGGGCTGAATGCCGACTCAGCCACATAAGAATGTATCACAGAACCACAGTCTTGGTGATCAGCATACTGTTTCAACTCACCGTTAAGTTATCCGGTATAGTAGATTCGGCTATACGTATAAACAGTTTGAAATGTATTAACCCTGATCCTGTTGAATATTAATGTAAGGAATATGACATCACGGATCTCCATTAGTAATTGTTTTTTAATGGCATATGTACACATAATTTTCTGGTATCGGTAGAAACTATAGAGGAATATCTATTAAAAAGTTTTATAACTGCATACGCAAACAGAACAGACCCTGAAGAGACGGCTCCAATAGGAACCGTCTGATATTGGTCTAATCTATTTGCAAAGGGGTGAAAGAGCGTTAGCATGAGGGAAAGGACTCATACAGTTCAATATCATGTTTTTACAGAACATATATAAGATGACAGTGTGTGGAATGACATTGCGCTATTTATCATTGTTTCAAAGGGGACACGTAAAAGAGACACAGTACCCAAAGAAGGTTCTCCCGTATCCGATATCCCTTTTGGGCGTGCATTAGCGGTTGACTATAAAAATATACCTCTGAACTTTAAATTCAATGTCGATTTTCAGGTAATTGTTCTATAACTAACCTATGAAGTAATGGGTTAATGGGTACCAATCAGTTGGGTTCGAATTCAGAAGAACGTTCTGTAGATTCCCAGGTTTCATATTAACCCTTTCAATACTAATTTTCCAATGTGGAGTTGTCCATCTTGGATTAATATTAGGCCCCATTCAGTATGAATAGCTGAACATTGCTTGCGGATTTTGAATGGGAAACAGTGCAGACCCTGCTCAAAAGACTCATCTAGGAGCTGCGTCTACATTGTTTGCAAAAGCCCTATATTGGTGTAGCTCTAGTTGACACTTAACCTTTAACCATTACCCATCTGAATGATTATATACCCCCTTCTTTTAACATGAATTATACAAAAAGGTGTATCAAAATGTATCACTGACGAAGATGACTTTTATCATTTTTATGACAATCAGTTTGACCCAGATCAAAGTACTCCTCCAGGAACCCTTTGATATGGGTATTCACTGTTTGCACAGGTCTTATATAATAAATCCCTCATATTTAAGGGTTTAATTACCATTTACTTTTATACATTATATTTCTCACTGTGCCATATATCTATTGTAGTTTCATAAACCTTTTTCATGCTGTCTGCCCAATCTCTGATTTGCTGAACTTTTCATTGATTTCAAATTCGATCAAACCTTCGGGAAACGTTTAAACGAGTGTCATACAATTTGGATCCTGATAGAACACCGATTTCACCTGGCTCCAAGCCGTTTGAAAATGCCTTCCAAGGCTCGTTTAGCATGAATAAGATGTGTTGCTACATGCAATTCATGTAAAAGTCGTTGATAGAAATATAAATAGACATCACTGCTACATTAACGGGTACTCTTTACTTAATAAATACGCCTTTCTACGCCTTTACAAACAGAGAAGACCCAGATCAGACGGCTCCTGTAGAAGCCGTCTGACCAGGGTCTGCTCTATTTGCTTAGGGTACGACATTGATATGATCCTACAGTTTCTACCATGAACAAAGTGTCCATGTGCTTTTATAACAATTAGTCTAATTAATGTTCATGACGTCATTATTCCTTACATGATTACTCACAGAATAAAATATCAAGTAAAAGGTTCCCTTTGAACACTGCTTTGTACACCCAGTTCCTGCATTCAAATGGTTAACTTACCGATATTATGAGTATAGCTGTGTCTGACACTAAACCCAGCTGAATAATTAAAAACTAGCATCCCCTTATTTAATCATTGATTAAATAAGATTGACACAACCATAACACCAGTAGACAATGTTTATCACATTTGAAACATAATATTGATTAGGTTAAGTCTTTCCCAGCTATAGATTCCCAGGTTCCATAACCCTTTGAATATTTATTTTGCCAATGTGGAGTTGTCCATCTGGGTTTAACATTAGGCTCCATTCAATATGAATGGCTGAAAGTTGCTTGAGGAATTTGAATGGAAAACAGTGTAGACCCTGCTCAGGCGACTCCTCTAGGAGCCCTATACAGGTACCTGGATCAACACTGTTTTGCACATGCCCGTATATACCCAGTTCCCGCATGCATATGATTAACGTATCGACAGTATGAGTATGGCTGTGCCTTTAGCTGACACTTCATTCTTAATCAGCTGAATAATTACAAACTAGCATCCCCTTTTTGAACATTAATTATGAATGATGAACTGTGCAAAATATGTTCCCGTTTTAGATTTCACTCTCATACTTTGGAGATTGAATCTGGACGTTTTAGTCGAATATTAAGAGAAAACAGATTCTGTAAACTTTGTAATAATATTGTTGAAAGTGAGTATCATTTCTTACTGTATTGCCCTAAATACACAGAATTCGTAGAATCTAGTTTGGTAACGTTCATTGGCCAACTGTTGACAAAATTTAATGTTTTTATGACGACGATAAACAAGAAACATATAATAAATGCAAGTAAATATAGTGAGGATGTATTGCTGATACATGTATGCCAATAAAACTGAAGTTGAAACTGAAATTAAACAAGAGTGACACATCCATTACACCAGTACACAATTGTTTATCACATTTGAAACGTGATATTGATTAGCCCAAGTCTTTCCCCCGCTATAGATTCACAGGTTCCATACCCCTTTGCCTGCAGATATTCAAATGCTTCTCTCCCAAGTTCAAGATTGGCACAACCATTACACCAGTAGACAATGTTTGTTATCACATTTGAAACGTGATACAATAAAACCTCTCTTAACCGGAATTCTAGTAGATAAGAATTTAGACACTTTTAGGCAGGTGGCTGCTTAATACAGGGTGAAAGTCATGCAGAAAGCTCCTCTAGGAGCTTTCTGCATGACTTTCACCCTGCATTAAGCTGCCACCTGTCTCCAAGACTGATATTCATACTAAATTTAACGGCCGGTTAAGAGAGGTTATACTGTATTGATTAACTCAATTCTTTCCCAGCTGTAAAATACAGTAGGCCCCCTCTAATGCGACAATTTGATGAATAAACATATCTGTCTTTATAAGCAAGTGGCAAATAATGCAGGACGAAAGTAATACAGAAACGTCCTATACGAGCATTCTGCATAACTTTCAACTTGCATTAAGCTACCACTTGCCTCTGTCACCCAAAATTATTCGCCTTTTTGGTGGTCACATTACTGGGGTTTTACTGTAGTAGGTCACCGCAAACCCTGATCTTGAGCACGGCTTACTCTCGAATCGTTCAAGAAACTATTGATAGAAAGTCAAGCAGCTTGCATCCTGATGAGAAGCCAAGTAACTCGGGCATGTCATCTGGATCCAAACCGTTCGTCATGCCAGTAAGATCGGGCGTAGTATAACACAGGTTAATAAGATATAGATATTAGAGCTTTGCGGAGATATTGTGAAATCCACATGCTCTTATCATCGAGCTCACAGACATCACGCGCAGTAATAAAACCTGACATAACAGTGACTTACTAACGAAGTTCCATCCAAATCAATTCCTCGTTTATCCAGTTAACTACGACCTGACTCGCATTTGTAAACAGATTTGATCCAGATCAGACGCCTGAATGACTCGGCGTCTCGTCAAGATCCAAGCTGTTTGACACTTCTGAAAAGCTTGATCAAATCGGAAGTAGTCAATTTTGCACCAACTCCAAATTTGAGCAGACATTATTTTTTACAGCCGGGTGAAGGTTAATTATCACCGGAAACATGTCTAACTCTATTGAGCCGCCTCGTTTCAACCTATCTGACTTCAGATATGGGACTTTGAGGCTAGAGAATCCACAAGGTATTATTCCTTATGCTGACATACCGGTATCGCCATTCGTATTCTCTCTCCGAGGGGGAAACCAGTCAATAAGGTCATTTGCAAACAGTGCAAACCCAGATGAGAGGATTCTCGCCAGGGTCTGCCCTGTTTGTCATGTTACACTTTTCTTTAAAAAGAATAGTTAATTTTGAAACTTCACCGTTGCAAGAGTTGCAAAGTATACGTAATAAATGGAATCTTTCCTAATATGGGCACTTTGAATGCAGGAAACGAGTGTACCGTCATTTGTAAAATGTGTAGATCTAGATCAGTGGTATCTTAGAGAATCCCTCTAATCAGGGTCTGCACTGTTTGTCATTTAAAATCCTCACACTATATGGACTCTACCAATAAGTAAAACGATGGTGGAATATTCCACTCAGAGTTATGAGGCTTAAGCCAGATGGCAGTTTAGTGCAGGACGAATTTGTTCAGTATTGAAATATTGTTTTTATTGTTAGAGGGTGGTACATATCTACTATATGATTGCTGCAAGGAAGTCAACTTTATTCTCTTGCTTGGCCTATTTACAAAACATACTGGATCCTATTCATTTTTATCTTCAAACAAACTGAAATGAATTGCCTGAAATGGCCTAACCGAAATCCTGTTATGATTAACAAGTAAAATGAGCTATCTAATATCTGCTATTAACAGATATATGTAAGTAGGTTGGGTCTTTTTTTTGTTTATGTTATATATTTTTGAAAAAAAAAAGAAATCTGTTGTCGTGTTGTCTGCATTTTATTTTTGGTTTTATGTTCTTAAGCGAAGTAAACTGAAGATGTGTATTAGCAAAACATCGTAACACCCCCCCCCCCGCATCCCCATGTAAAAAATCAATGTCCCATAACTCTGCAGAATTTGATCGAACCGGAACAGGAAAAAGATATGAACATCTAAGTATGGTGCTGATCAATCTTATGAAGATTCATGAAAATCCGACCAAAGGGTTCGGAGAAACCGCGCGGAAAATTCAAATCGGACATACGACCAGACAGACAGGCGGACAGACGCCGTCCACAAAAACAATATGTCTCCCCAGTATACTGAGGGAGACAAAATTATACAGATCTGTATTTAATCAACTAGACAATGTTAACTTATTTTCACGAAATATCCGTCTCGGATTTTTAACTTTTTGTTCCAATCATATCATTATGTTCCTTTCATCTTCATTTCTCTGTTCTTTCCCCATTCAACAGTTATTTCAGCAGTTCATTACATTTTGAAAAGGTTTTAATTTTCATGAACAACTGCTTTTGTGAAGTATTATATGCAACGGATGAATTTAATAACCTTCCATATTTTATTCCGATCCATCTTAAGAGACTATGTACATTTATGCATGTTGTAAATTACAGAAATAAGATATGTTTAAGCAAATAATTTTTATACTCTATTGATTTACATTTTGAATGCTGAATGTTCAGGTGGAGCCACCCTTCATTGTTTAACCCTTGCTGTGCGGGGCACGAGTCACTAATGTCCTTTGCAAACAGTGTAGATCCAGATGAGATGACTCCATGAAGAACCCTCTCATCATTGCCTGTATTGTTTGTCATGTAAACACTTTTCTTTAGAAGAATCCCTAAATATTCACCATAAGCTTGACCTGTTTGAATTTTGGAATTTCGGAATCGTCCATTTGAAAGGTCAGCGTTGTAAGGATTAATGAGATAATCTATTCTGTACGTAGGGTATACTTTTTGAATAAATTTGCAATGACAAAAGACCCCAATGTCTTGGTCTTAAAAGATGCAAAAGCGAACCTATCCTTTGATTGGATGTAATTGAAAGACAAATAAGCATATTATTGCATGGATAATGTTGACGTTACCACAATGTGACCGTGGTGTACATGTACATGTGCAAAACCTGAAAAGGGTCAAAGATCAACGATATGCATATTAAGGTGCCGGCAAGGGTATTACATATCCACATACAGAGAGGTCCAGACAAGATGAGAAAATTAAAACATTTTCAAGAATAACTTCTCCACCAAACCCCACGTTATGATCATTTTTTAGAATCGTCTCGCAAAGACGTTTCTCAAGGATGATCATAACACAGGGTTTGGTGAAGAAATGACTATTTTAGTATTTAAGTATCATGCACTTTATCTTTTTCTCTGTATGCATATTTCATTTTTTCAGGAATGCATATATGACAATATCTAACAGACCCTTAAAAGGTGGACTACTCCGTTTAAGAGCTTCTGTCGAGCAGAAAATGAATGTAAGTGTTATTTATCACATACAGTCACGAACTTATCTATTTTCACACTACAGTAAATTCCCGCTAATGCGACCACCTAAAAGAGGTACATTTCTGGGTGCTAGATGCAGGTGGTAGCTTAATGCAGGACAAAAGTAATGCAGAAAGCTCCAGGAGGAGCTTTCTGTATTACCTTTGTCCTGCATTAAGCAACCACCTGCTTATGACGACACCCATGTTTATTCATTAAGTGGTCGCATTAGAGGGGCTCTACTGTATACGCTACACTCGCCAGAATTATAATCACTAATGCAACATGTAAGATCGATTAGGCTTGTTTAACCCGGACATCTCTTAAGGGAGTCTTGGCATAGATGGTTTAAATAAAATGTCGTAAATACGCCTTTCTACGCCTTTCCAAACAGAGTAGGAGCCGTCTGACCAGGGTCTGCTCTGTTTTGATTATCACACAATATAGATATGAATCTACAGTTTCCGCCTTGGCCAAACATTCAGGTCTCCATGTGATATGATGACAATATTTTTTAATTAACATTCATAATTTTTTTTTACGTTAATAGTCATAAAGTAAAGGGTTAACGCCTTTTTAAACAGAGTAGATCAAAATCAGACGGCACTTGTAGGAGCTGTCTGTTCAGGGTCTGCTATGCTTGCTTATACAATAAAATATATCCTATTCTACAGGTTCTGCAAACGATCCATTGTTACGAGTGGTATTATAACAAATCAATTAATAAATATTCATGATATCATTTGTCTTGCATGAATATTCACCAGGTAAGGGTTAACAGCTATGGGTTTAATCCATTCCCTCATATTGACGACTGTTGACGACTCTGTAAAAGTCACTTTGTGAAACCATTGTGATAAATAGAGCATTTGCTCCTATAGGAGCAAATGCTCTATTTATCACAATGGTTTCAAACTACAAAATTCTAAAATTTTCCTTTTCTCCAATTAATGCTCTTTTTAGGTAGATTTATTCAAAGAGGTTGTACCAAAATAGACTATGAGGTAATGGATTAAGTAGTGCGATTGTGTGGTTGAAAGCATCACGATTGCTAACATATTCCGTTTCTTTCGTTGTAAATATTGACTTGACATCTTGAGGCTAATTTTAGGTAAACAATGCGTTCTTCTAGGCCGAGTGTAACAGATGTCCCAAGGGCCAGTCGGCATCTCGGTAGCTAATTATCACATGACTAGTGATTGTAGCATTCACGCGAGTATTAACCTTTTTCTCATGAACATTCATGTGCGAAATAATGGAATCATGAATATTAATTAGCTGAGAATTTTAATGCCATCATGAACAAGGGGATTTGTTTTTCTGGAAATTATATTGCAAAATTTCGATCCACTGGAAATTAGCACATAAATTAAAATTTAACCCATTGCCTCATAGGCTATTTTATATCCAACCTCTTTGAATAAGGCTACCAATACGGAGTATTCGGAGAAAAGGAAACTATTATAATTGTGTAGTTCTGAAACAATTATGATGAATAGAGCATGTCCTCCTTAGGAGTAAATGCTCTTTTTATCAAAATGGTTTCAAAGGATAAATTTTACAGAGGCGTTAAAAGGCGTGGATATGAGGGGATGGACTAAGCAACACGACCATAGAGGATGGCGAACTATGACACTGTTAACTGTTATGCAGCTGCTAAACCTGATATGATGCATGTTATTTACTTCAAACAGAGACATATACATGTATGTATAAGGCTGTGCTTCAAATTTGTTCCACATGTTGAGAAACTATTGTCCCGATGTCAAACAACTTGGACCATTGTTTGCCGGGTCGATATTAAAACTTGTCCAGCTATTCACGACATGATCAATGTTTACAAACATTTTTGATCCAGATGAGATGTCCTATCAGTATCTAAACTGTTTGAAACTCGGTCAATAGATCCTGAAAGGCTTGGTCGATTCTGAACTAGTCATATTGGAGCAAATGTTACTTCTTCACAGTGGGGTAATTGTTAATAAACTTTCATACTTAACCCTTTTTTCATATAAACGCATTTTCACGCATTTGAAAACAAAGTAGACCCAGATCAGACAGTTCTTTTTGGAGCCGTGTGATTAAGTCATGCTCAGTTTGCTAATAGTAATTGATAGTTCCGTTTCTTTACTTTCTAAAATGGTTACAGTGGTCTACCTTACATATTTAATTTTAACTAGTTTGTCCATCATGGATGATTATTCACAAGGAGTTTAAAGTTTTAATAAACACAGAACAAGGAAAGGGTTAATATGCATAGGCATATTCATATATCTTCAAGGCAATATTTGATCCGTTGAATCACCATAAAGAAGTGAAATCGCCAGAATTTTTTGTACACATGGTATTAACTCTTTACTATATAAATACGCCTTTCTATGCTTATGATATAATATAGACACGAGTCTACAGTTTCTGCCACTGCCAAACATTCCTGTGTCAATGTAATATTATATCAATTAATCTAATTAATAATCGATATATAGATAGATACCTTTATTTCCTCCTTTACAGAAGAGCACAAACAAACAACACAAACAAAAATGCAAACATAAAAAACCCAAATATGAACATTAGAAATACAATACAACTCTACATACAGTGTAATTGATACGAAGCCTATGTATTATGCTAATGACAATTTCAGAAAACTGACGAAGGAAAATTAATGTCAGTTAAAGGAAATACGCTAAACACTATATGTATATATGATAAATGAAAATAAGAAAACGTACATAAATTTCGTACATGAATATGTATGGAGTAAAGGGTTTAAGCTACCCAAAGGTAATGTGGAAAGGCATACATGTACTGTTTTGTTTGCCTGTTATCACATAAACTCCCTTGTATTCGAGTTAATATAGTCATCCCATTTTTCTCTATACTGATTGTTTAATATATGAGTAGAAACACGATGACGTCATGAAGATATATACATGTAAGACATGTCAACAACGGCATTTCTAAAGTCGAAATAAGTTATGTGATAAAAAGAATAGGATGTTTTTTTCATGTTTCATATGTTCAAGAGCCAGAACGCAATGAAAACGAATGCCCCCTTCCTAAGTGTTACATGCTGGACCCAGGTATTATTCTGAAACAAAGCAATGCACAGAAAACCATGTAGGGCCTCCCATCACCTGTACCTAACTGAACGTCGCAATTTGACTAAATATTGTTAAAGCAGAGTTAAACCCCAGTATAAATAAACAAACAAAATGATTTGGTGTTGTTTGGCTTTTTAACATTGTACGCCATAGATACGCACTGAACGCATTTGCAAACTAAGCATACCCGACCAGATGGCTGCCGAAGGATCTGCTCAGAAGTTCCTGTCATGGCCAAAAATATCTGCGGTATTACCATTTTAATAGATAGATAGATAGATTATAGATCGATTTAATGATACACCAGGTTAATATTTATGATGTCTTTATTCTGCAATATTCATGAAGTGAAAGGTTAACCATTCCCATCATATAAATGCCTTTTCACACCTTTGCAAACAGAGTAGACCCCGATCAGAGGGATTCTACAGAGTCTGCTATGTTTGCTTATAGAATTTTATAGATTTGATTGAACAGTTTTTACCATAGTGAAAAACAATTCCTTGTCACGTTCCATTTCATTACTTCTGGCCATGAATATTAATGAGGTGATTATATCTTGAACAATTAATAAACAGGGAAAGTGTTAGGCAAATTGTATTTGGAGTATTTGCATCAAAATTAATGGCGACTGATGTAATTATGGAAAAGCTACAAAAACTGGAAAGCTGATTACATATTATCTAAATACCGTGTGATTAATGATTCATCCAGTCTGTGAATAAAAATTCTCGAAAATAATCAGGTAGACGAGGCACTTCATTAAGCTGATTTCACATTATCTAAATGCCATGTGATTAATGATTTATCCAACCAATAGATAACATTCACTGGCATGTAAATCTAGACGAGGTAAAGTTACAGTTTGTGGCGTGCTTTCTTCCTGTCTTACTGAACCAAGCGTTATTGATTGTTAATATCGCAGATGGTTTCGGATTAAAATATTATTTACACCTTTATTAACTTCAGACAGCTGCATTCTGTTTAAAATCCAGGATTACTCGTCCAAATGTATTTAAAAGCACACTCACATATATATAGATATATATTCTGACATCAGACTTTTAAATGATACGTTCAAGTATTGTGTGGTTTATAACACTGTAATATCTATGCTTCGCTTGTGCTGCATACCGAAATATATCATAGTATTGTAAATCTATTTAGATCATATATAGATATTGAAAACATTTGTCTAACTTGTTCATCTATTACAGTCATTTTGTTATACAAGCATTCATTTTAAACAGTCATAACGTTATATCAATAGAATATAATTAGATATAAAGCGTATTTTTACAGTTTGGAATGGTGCCAAGTAAGAGGTCAATCTACCCAGGAAACATTAACCTGTATACCAATTGAAATATATCAGAACGATAAAATCATAAACATTACTACATAAAATACATATATCTCTAATCATATATACTTCATCATTTCAAAAACTTAGATAGAGACTTTTTATGTGTACAGTAGAACCTGTCTTATGCGGTCATCAAAAAGAGGTCTAATTATGGATCTGTAAGACAGAAGGTAGCTTAATGTAGGTCAAAGTAATACAGAAAGCTCCTTTCTGCATCGTTTTTGCCCTGTACCAAGCAACCGCCTGCTTTTTAAGACTTTATTAATTTCAATAAATAAATGACCGCTTAGGACATGTTCTACAGTATTTTGAAATTTGATAAGCTCTATAAACTCTATTTGCATGTCTAGAGACAGACATTAACACGTCTAGACACCAAACATATCTGTATATATATCATGCAGGTTCGACGATTGCTCCGTATTAGGCCAAGCCAACGATAATGGAAACATGCAGTTTCCTCATTAATCTGAATGTAATGAACTACAGTAAAACCTCGATTATTCGAATTTTCGTTATAGAAGAATTTAGACCCTTTTAGGCAGGTGGCTGCTTAATGCATGGTGAAAGTCATGCAGAAAGCTCCTAGAGGAGCTTTCTGCATGACTTTCACCATGCATTAAGTTGCCACCTGTCTTAAAAATCGATAATAATACGTATTTTAGTGTTCGAATAATCGAAGTTTTACTGTATTTACGCACTGGTGGAGCCAACTGGATATTTCTATACATGTATCCGATATTGACAGACATTCCAAGAAGCGCATGTTCGTATCTATCTTCTAAAGGTTACCCATCCATCGTGTTTATCTCCACAGATAAATACCAAAGCTCATCTTCACCATTGAGCTATCAATGACATTTATTCTATATAAAACATTATCGTGTACAAGTAATCAGTGCTTAAGGACTTAAGGCATAGGCGAGTGCACTTTTAACCCTGTAAACACAACGGATCCATTTAATAAGTAAGCATAAACGTTAATTGTCTAGATAGCGTGTCTTAGTGAGACGATAACATGTGGTCATAGGTACAAATATTACAATAGTCGCCAGTGTGCGGCAAATGGTATCTGAAATGTGTCTAAATTCCTGTACAACAAAATATCTTGCCTGACACGTCAATTAAGTATGGTCCTCTAATTTGAAACAATACTAAAATGAGCAGACTCAGCGACATTAGATGCAAATGATCATAAACTTTCCCCGCTAAGAAATGATTCACCAAGTGTAATGCCACAAACTATTGACCATGGCAGTAAACAGCTTTGGATTCTGATGAGACGCGGATTTACTCGGCGTTTCATCAGGATCCAATCTATTTTCAAAAACGCGATTTGTCGGATAGGAGTTAACTCCATAATCCAGACCCAGATCAAGTGGCTCCTGTAACCATCTGGTGTAGGTCTTCCCTGTTTGCTTATGAATTATAGTAGAATTGACGCTACTGTTTCTACTAACACCAAACAATAGTGTGTACATGTGCCATCATAAAACACATAGCTGATAAATATTCATGATGCTATTATTTCTTACAGGAATACTCACGGAGTAAAGGGTTAACTGGCACTATAGACCTGGCGGTTCCCTACATGAACTGTGTTCTCTAAGGTGTTCGCTGATATACCAGTTGTATGACATTAAGATAATACATTGACATCAGCTTATTATAGGGCACAGCTAATCACCTTGACACGAATATAACTATTAAACAGGATAAGATCACAGTGAAATACTTTCTATCCACGTGACTCCTATGAAACGTGTGACGAAGGTCTATAAGCCTATTTTTAATGTGATTGATCGCGACTTGCGTGACATAATTACACAGTCTAGATACTGGAGAGCAAGGTCTGTCTGTTGCCAGTAAATGATGATTTTAAATTTCAGAACAGAAATAGAATGGACGTCGGGGGCAGGACATTTGGAAATGATCCACAAAAGTGCATCAACACCAGAAGCATATATTTTAAATGCACGCATACGCACACGACATCAATAGAGCTGTTGTTCCTTGCCTGTTCCACACTATGTAATGCAATGCAGTCTTTGGACAAAGTATTTATTATTTATCCAAATGTTAAACTAATATTATATATATTTTGCAGATGATTTTTACATATTTGTTGATTCTCCCATGTTGTTTAGAAAAACAGGTATTTAGACACAAACATCCATTACAAGGATCATTAGTGGCCATGTTCAAAGGATCATATCTCGGAAAAAGCACGGTGACCCCATAAAAAATTAGTGTCACTTCAATGCTTAAACCATTATTGTCATATGTGAAAGTTTAAATAAAATATGTCCGTTAGAAAAAAATGTGATATACGCCCTTAAAGTATTTAAGTGTCAACCAGTTTACGTTTCGGAGATTAACACTAGCTAGAACAAGAAACAAATTTGAATGGCAAGTAGTGATCACCTTAACATACGTCCAATTACAATATTTATTTACTTAAGTCTCATGTACATACATAAATAGTTAAAAACATAGAACATCAACCAATACAACTGTGTACACAGTCATTCGTTAAAGAATTGTAAAAGAATATACGCCAATATATCGCAACCCTTTACACAAAATACCACATTTTGAAAGGAACCATGTGGTTGTAGCTAACCTAATGTTAAAAACTGCAATAAGACCGTCTCGTTAAAATCTGATTTTGAAAAAGTACACTAACGTGTTTCTTTAAAAACTGTTTTAAAGGAACCATTATTACCTTTGATCGGGTCATAGATAAACTGTTTAGCTATAAATATAGTCAGAAAGTGGGAGATCCTCCGAAAGAAAAAGTAGAAAGTATTCAATTTTCAAAATAACATCAAAACTGATGATCGAAGGACTAGAAAATATAACAACACAGAATGAAGTACGGGGCGACTTCTTACGGCCACAACACAAGCACTTAACACCTGCTGTATATTGTAGTCCGAAAGTTTCAATGTTTCAAAGTTTATTGGCAAATCGGCATATACAAAACCTTTGGCCATTTAAACAATGTTAGTACATATGGCCGTTACATAGTTATATACATTTCATACATATACATAATTTCAATTAATACATAAATAGTCAAACACACAATTTTCAAATTTCTAAGAAGCAGTTATATCATTTAGTTTCTCTTGTCTCCTTAACGTAGCATTGTGCACATATTTTGCTACAT
The DNA here is from genome assembly GCA_963576725.1 of Azorinus chamasolen. NCBI lineage: Eukaryota > Metazoa > Mollusca > Bivalvia > Cardiida > Solecurtidae > Azorinus > Azorinus chamasolen. The sequence goes on along the minus strand of OY755251.1, from coordinate 5,335,159 downwards.
TTCTAATAGAACCAGTATTTCTGCATGACAGTGCTCTTGCAAACTTATGTATAGAAGGAAATTGCATATGAATTCCATATAATTGTCTTAGATCTCGATAAAGTGGACAGCATAGAATAAAATGATTCTCGGATTCCACAACATTCATATTACAAAGTCTACACAGTCTATTTTTTCTCTCCACATTAGTATATCTTCCCGTTTCAATTTCTAGAGAATGGGAGGACAATCTGAATCTGGAAAGATCTTTTCGTAACGTAGTATTGTCAACTATATCCAGATACTTTTCATATTTAAATTCACATTTAAATAGCTTATAATAAGACAACTTTGGTTGATTGGATATGGTAGCGTTCCATTCTTGTATGTATTGATCACTAAGTCTTTGTTTAAACACAGGTAAGTAATTATTATTTATATTAAGAGAATTCCACAGGTAGCCGAAGCCTAGGTTATCCAATAACGAGTTAACATTACTAGCCCATGTAATATTTCTATTTACAACATCATTTTGCTGCTGCTCAATAAAGAAAGTGTAAATAGGACTATTAGGACTTTTCATAATTTTGGCCAAATATTTGAGAACACGTTCCTTACATTTAACAACTAGGGAATATCTACCTAATTCCCCAAGTACTGTAGCAGTAGATATCTGCGGCTTAACTCCTAGCAAATATTTACAAAATTTAATATGTAATCTGTCGACATCTTTATAATTGTAAATTCCCCATATTTCAGACCCATATAAAAGTATTGGGGTTATCATAGAATCAAATAAGCTGAGTTTTGTTTTAACATCCAGACTTACCCTGCTAAATACAGAAAGTACACTATTGTATGCTTTAAGAGCTTGTTCATATAACGTTTGTACAGCATACTTCATACAACCAGTATAATGAAATCTGATTCCAAGATATGTAAAGTAGTCAACAATCTCAATATTTTCATTATTTACTGTCCATGTGAAGTTATGTATAGATTTTCGTTTCTCAAAAATACAGACCTTTGTTTTATTTACATTAATTTTTAAACCCCATTTGTAGGAATATTCATATACGTTGTCTAATAATGCTTGTAAACTGTTAGCATCGGTAGTAAAAAGGACTATATCATCTGCAAACAAAAGCATATATACTGATAATAATTCTATATCCTTAACAGTAAGGTTTTCTAAATTCAATGACTCACTGATGTCATTAATGAATAGAATAAACAGTAGAGGAGAGAGTGGTTTCCCTTGTTTGACACCCAGGGATACATCAAACAGTTCAGATAGGTTCAGGTTTTTACCATTACGTACACAAGATTTAACATTCAAATATATTGCTTTGATCATGCGTAGCATTTTGCAGCTAATTCCTGACTTAATAAGCTTTATCCATAGTGCTTCATGGTTCACTGTGTCGAAGGCCTTTTCATAATCAATAAATGCACACTCGTCAGTATAATTTTGATTTACTAGCTAATACCTTTTGGATAACACTGTGTAGAATGAAAATACAATCAGTTGTGCTATGCTCATCTCGAAAGCCATATTGTGAGTCATCAAAAACACGTGAATCCTCGCACCATGCATTTATCCTATTTCGTAGGGTAAGAGAAAAAACCTTTGCCATAATATTTACAAGTGTTATACCACGATAATTTGACGGATCTGATTTATCTCCCTTTTTGAATATTGGAACAATTATACATTTGGACCAAGCCACTGGATATACACCTGTGTCGAAAATATAGTTGAAAACCTTAACTAAATATGGTACTATAAAATCTTTGCTATCAATAAAAAAGTCAGCAACATTTTTTGTAATGTCTGCACTTTTGTGCCTACAGTAAAACCTGTGTTAAGCGGCCAGTCAAGGGAAGCTGCCAAATTGGCCGCTTAAGCGAGGTGACCACTTAATCGAGGGGTGGATTTTTTGGGAGATTTTTCTGTTTGGTCAGACAAACGCAAAATATATCTACATGTACTTTAATGCCTTATCCAAAAGATTATGTATTTTATCCTTGTAAATACAGGTAAAATACAACATGTACTGTAAATTGCATGCACAAAACAAAAAATAAACATCAGGCAGAATCATTCGACACATTCGGAAATACAAATATACATGTCTACACTTCACTCGATTCTCTAACGTGAGGAACTTACGTTTGGAAAAGGCGTGAATATTTTGTTTTGATGTTATCTCTTTTGATTCGGTAACGTTCAGACAAACTTCTCAACACCCCCATATTTGCATTGTATTTAACATAGATATAGTTTTATAAATTTCTTCATCAGTAAAAACACAATCTAATTCTTCGATATTTACACCATCGTCTCTGGCTATATTATCGGTTTCACCAAATGCACTAGGGTGTGGTGAATTCGACATATTTTTAAAATGTTCTACAAACTCATTATCCCCAACATCATTGCTGTTGCACGACTTTTTATTGCTATACCTTTTAATATGTTGCCAAAATTTTCTAGAATTTGCTTTACTTAACAATGATAAAGTACGCTTTTCTTTGTTATAATATGCATGTTTAGCAGACCGTTTGGCTGTACAGAATGCTTTGCGAGCATTTAGAAATATTTCTTTATTCTCATCTGTCCGGTTTTAGAGAAACAATCGTTTGCATCGGTAAAATTCCACTTTACAGTGTTTACAATTGTTATTAAACCAAGCAGATTTTTTAATTTTCTTTGGACCAGATGAATTATTACGGTACTGCCGCCCATGTACCTGGAATGATATATCGTAGATAATGTCTGACATATTATCTATACATGTATTTACGTCTATATCATTTGAGGTTAAGTTGTTAACTAACTTGTCGAATATGTGCCTTTTAGCATTCAAAATATCATTTAATATACCACTATCACCATTTTCCCATACAATTTTTTCATATGTTGCATCATCATTGTTATGTGCATTTTGTATCTGATTTAGTTTCAATTTAAATGATATTGGACAATGGTCCGAGTATTCAGTCAAATATTGGACATTCATTGTATCACATAGTGAGTATATGGTGTTATTACATATAACATAATCTACCACACTAGCTGATGCATTGTCTCGTATCAAATTGTAGCAAGTAAAACGACCAGGTTCAACACGGCCGTTCATGATATATAAACTACACTGTTTACATAAAGATAATAGCTTATTCCCAAATACATTTGAAGAATGTGGGAGAACCTTCTTCGAAAGCAAAAGTAGCCATGCGAAAAGAAAAAAATGCACATTCGGTTTTATTGAGTCTGTTCAGGAGTAGTAATTAAAAGTGCAACACTACTCACTCCCCCTAGCACCGGCTTAAGCAGTATTCAATTTTCAAAATGACATCCAAACTGATGATCCCGAAGGACCAGAAAATATAACAACACTGATCAAGGAATAATAAATAGTATATAAAACAGTAATTCTAACACAGAGCATTGTTTACATGTACATAAAATACTATCGAATACTAGGGGTGTTCTAATAATAATGACAATTCTGCATGAATTTGGTACATAGTATTTGTTCAGATTTCAAATTCGCCATTGACTTCCACGCACTTCCGTAGCCGAGAAATCCAAAAGGTGAACACAGCAGAGTAGTCTCCCCTTGGTATGGTCTTAAACAAATGAGGAATACCACGCAAGTGCTTTTTCGATAAGTATTTGAAAAAAGCCACAAGGATTTAGATCTGGCGAATATAGAGCTTGATGATTGATTTCTGCTACTTTTTCATTGCGTAGAAAAATTTGGACAATCTGCAACGTTGTCATGCATCAGTTGGAGGCCGCGACGACCAGTACTGGGACGCAATGTGTCATATTTTCGTTTAACCCTTTACTCCATAAATGCGCCTTTCTACGCATTTGCAAACAGAGTAGAACCAGACCAGACGACTCCTATAGGAGCCGTCTCATCAGGATCTGCTCTGATTAGTTACGATATGTTATAGATATGATTCTACAGTTTCTGTTCAAACATTCCTGTGTCCAGGTGTTATGATAACAATTAATCTAATTAATATTGATGATGTCATTATTTCTTATATGAGTATTCATGGAGAAGATGGTTAACAGCGCTCAGTCGTATCCCTATGTTAATCTCGTCAGTGAGCGCGATGACAGGTCTGTGATACCATAATCATGCAAACAGTTCGTATTCAGATGAGACACCGAGTAGCGCATACTTCATACTGTTTGACACTATGTTAAACCAATCCCTCATAGGCTAATTTTAGATATAAATCTCCCAAAATGGAGCATTAACTAGAGGTTTTTGTCACAAAAACGGATGTCTCCCCTCTAATAAAAACAATATGTAAAGGGAAATCACTAAAAATGTTATGGTCTTGATGAATGATACTTCCCCTCATTATGCGTTTTCCACACTACATTTTTCAAGAAGAAAATGATAACAGCTAATAACTCCAAAAATACTGATACCAGATTTATGGCCCTTGTGCATGACACTTACTTTCATCATGCTCTTTCCAAAAATAAAATGTCATTCCAATAGCATCAGTCGAACAGGAGTTATTGATCGGCCAAAAAATGTAACAAAGGGCAATAACTCTAAAAGTATTGAAGCCAGAATTATGGCCCTTGTTCATGACACTTTCTCTCATCATGCTCTTTCCATGTATGAAGTTTCAATACAATGGCAAGAGCCATGTAGGAGTTATCGTCCGGAAAGAATTAAACAAATGTACAAGGGGCAGTAACTCTAAATTTATTGAAGCTCGAGTTAAGGATCTTATGCATTACACTTTCTCTTATCCTGATCGTTCCATGTATGAAGTTTCACTCCAATGGCATGTGTCACATAGGAGTAATCATCTGGACAAAAAATTGTGATTTTTTTTACAAAGGGCAATAACTCCAATATTAGTGAAGCCAGAATTATGAACCTTGTGCATGACACTTCCTCTCGTTATGATCTTTCCATATATGAAGTTTCAATCAACTGGCATCAGGCATATTGAAGTTATCGTCCGGACAAAAAAGTGTGATTTTTTTTTACAAAGGGCAATAACTCCTATATTAGTGAAGCCAGAGTTATGTACTTTCTGCATGACACTTCCTCTCATTATGCTCTTTCCATATATGAAGTTTCAATCAACTGGCATCAGGCATATTGAAGTTATTGTCCAGACAAAAAATTATGATATTTTTTACAAAGGGCAATAACTCCAATATTAGTGAAGCCAGAGTTATGGACCTTGTGCATGACACTTTCTCTCGTCATGATCTTTCCATATATGAAGTTTCAATCTAATGGCATGAGCCATATAGGAGTTATCGTCCGGACAAAAAAGTGTGATTTTTTTTTACAAAGGGCAATAACTCCAATATTAGTGAAGCCAGAGTTATGGACATTGTGCATGACACTTCCTCTCATTATGCTCTTTCCATATATGAAGTTTCAATCAACTAGCATCAGGCATATTGGAGTTATCGTCCGGACAAAAAGTGTGACGGACAGACGGACAGACGGACAGACAGACAGACAGACAGACAGACAACTCTCACGAAAACAATATGTCTCCCCCATATAAATATGGGGGGGAGACATAATTAGAGAAAATGAAAGTTTTAGAATTTTGTTCTGATACCATTGTGATAAATAGGAGCAAATGCTCTTTTTAACACAATGGTTTCAAAAAGTGACTTTTACAGAGGTGTAAAAAGGCGTATTTATGGAGGAAAGGGTTAAATGGTTGGAACATAAATTGAACACGTATCCACTCCGAAACTTGAAGCAGACCTAAATGTGTACAACGGACGACAATACTGGCGCATGAATAACGGTTATTTGTGATGTATACTATTTTCAAATGTGTATATTTTCAAGAAGATATATTTTTTGATATTTTTATAATTGTCGTCTGCAATCCAATGTTAAATCATTCGGTAAAATAAAGAAACAAGATAAATAAATGCAAACTTCAAAGGAATAAAGCACAGATACGGAAATAGTGCTTGAGACAAAAAAGGCGGCGTCTGATCTGGGACTGCAAGTTATGCTTCCAGGGAGCGGCAAAGTAAAGGCAACCCTGATAGAATCAATCATGGGTTATGTTAAAGACGGGGGCTTCTATACCCGAGGTTGGTCTGTTCCCAGTCGGAAACGAGCTTTAGCGAGTTTCCAACATGAACAGAGCAACCGAGGGTATAAAAGCATACGGCTTTAACAAAACTCATACTAGATTATTTTTCTCGCTTAAATACACGGTGACATAAAAACAACTGGATTAACGGGGTTTATAAAGTAGAATCTAGATCTACTACTTTCTACTGCGTAGTACGTTTACCGTATCCAATAGTAATAAACAGCTTCAAACAGCCAAATGACGTCATTCATTTGTAATGACATCACCATAAACCTCACGTTTTGGGGTAAAATATAAATAACGGAGGGACTACATCACTATATTTTCGGTTAATTAATTAGGCTTTTTTTTTTAAAAAAAAAAATGATTACATGGCAAATAGAATATCACATTTGTGCTAATTACTTATACTTTTAATTTTATAAACTCGTTTACTAAGGACATTTTGGAATACTTCCGTAAGAACAACTTCCATTGTATTGATTTGCCTAATCGTGCGTATAAATACACTAGATAAGGGGTGTTCCAGATAGCCTAAGGATTTCTAGTACTCCTATTTTAGTAACTCATGCTATCTATATGGTACGTCTGAGAAGCGAGAATATTCCTTTCAGAACGGTTGAAACTAAATGTGTACACCACTAATAAAAGTATGGAATGCGGATCGGGACATGCCAATTGCTACTTTGACAGTTGCCAAATGCTAATTGCTTTTTTGCTACTTGCTAAATGCCAATTGCTAATTTGCCAGTTTAGTTGGTGAAGTACCGCCACCGCATTGCCTTTTAGGGATCCAGATCGGCGGGATTCATTCCATAATATGTTTTGTGTTCTTTATGAATGATATTGTTCAGACATTTGATAGAAGTAAGATCCTCGTCGGTACCGCATGGAATGCGGATCGGACCATGCCAATTACTAAATGCCAATTGCTAATTTGCCAGTTGTTTAATGCCAATTTGCCAAATGCCAATAGCTAGTTTGCCAAATGCCAATTGCTAATTTGCCAAATGTCAATTGCTAATTGCCATATTGTCATTAATTCTAGATTCTTTTCTCTGAAAAGTGTTTGGCGGGTCCAAGGATCAGACAGATCGACGGGCTTCGTTCTACAATATGTTTTGTATCCTTATCCAAACAGAAATATACCAAATTTCTGTACATCTGTACGCGAGAAGAACTCGTCCGTAATTTTTTCAATTTGGCAAATGGCAGATTAGCAAATGGCAATTGGAATGTCTCGACCCGCATTCCATATAAAAGAAAGGCAAAAAGAAAATCTTAAAGTATAGTCTCCATTTTGGAAGCAGCTTGGCCTACTATTGTATATGATTTGTAAAAGATAAAATAAAACCTAGAATATAAATTATATATATGCCTCCCTCGTGTGCTCCTTTATGAAACGGGTATCTTCTCGTATACGGAGTCATCTACAACATTGGAATTTCCCCCGTCGAGGGGCCTCGCTTCGTTGCTGCAACAAACGAAAATGACCGACAGGCTTCACCTCGTTGATTCGATCCAAACAACAGCTCTCAAACGAAATAACAAGTGTTTGGGGCTGAGCAAAGTTATCCACTTTTGTCATAGTTGTTGCATAACAATACAAATTGTTTAAAATATATAGCAAAAGAACCCGATACGTGGTGAAGGTCCTATTCTGCTCTGATGCTGCAAATATTGACAAAGTGTTTGTGCACGTACCGATTAGCACCGAAACCTCCACTTTTACGAGCACAATCCATGCACATTTCGATTGAGATTTTTTATGCACATGCATAGTGCACGTACCTGTCAATCGCAGTTTAAGCCGTTCCTTCCAACGCCCATTTTTTAAAAATATTATATAACCGTCATTTGAGGTCATCCAAATGACGCCGGAATAGCGTCATGCTGAAAGATAGTGTCTGCTTAATCTCTGATATGCTGAAATTTTGCTGACGTCTGATTCTATCAATCCTTTGAGAAACGTATGCGCTTGAAAGAGTCCTTTCTATCCACAAATGTAATAAGCAGGTTATTACATGGTGAACTAGGGTCGCAGAGTGATATACGCCCTTACTTTACAGTATGAGGTCCTTGGGGGAGCAAAAAACGCCTACATTAACAACACTATTTAACTGCTACAAATATTAAACTTTGTAGTATAGTAAAATCGTTTTACAGATAACTATATTATTAGTTTTATACAGATTATTGACGGGATATCTGCCCTTGTATTCCCTGCTGAGGAAAATACATGTAGCCCTCGCCTAACGGCTCGGGCAACATGATTTCCTTCAGCAGGGAATAAAAAGTCAGATACCCCGCCAATGATCTGTATAAAACTAATAATATAGTGAACAGTGGACCGGACTGACATTCGAAGAGTCACAACCACTTGCACATGACCGTGACAAATGGAGACGGCTGGTGCATGGGGCAGTATTAATAAGTAATACTGACATGTCATAAACTGTATATTCGGATCTGTATTTCAAAAGCGAGCAGAGTAGACTCGGTCCTGACCAGACTGCTCCAATAGGAACCATATGATCTGGGTCTTCTGTGTTTGCAAAGGTGCATAAATGCATAGTTATGCAGTAAAGGGTCAATATAAACGTGGGCAATGTATTATAAGCTGAATACTTATAATGTAACAATTTCAGAACACTAGATGTGCAGATTTGCTGATAAATAATCTTTATATACATTATGTATTTACTACATCACTGTTTTGCTTTATAATAAAAATTTGCTAATGTTTCATTGTATGTTAATGAATATATCAAAATTGTATTGTGCTTCGTTTTACATGTATTTATAATTTAGAAACAAGACAATTTTTTTCATCTGTGAAATTTTTAAATAATCTTCAATTTTAACATGTCCATTTATTTAACCCTTTCCTTCATATAAATGTGTTTTCACGCAGTTGCAAACAGAGTAGACCCAGATCAGACGACTCCTGTGTTTTACAAAATTTGTGATACACCTTTAAACTTCCAATAACACCTTTTAGCCTATTGTTATCCTGCACAATAGATTCCCCAATTCCCCACACCAAACACCCCAATTACTTTACCAATTAAAAAAAAGTGGGGAAAGTGGGAACACACCGTATTAAGGTATCCCGAGACGGATCTACCAAGAGCTAAGGGACCAATACAAGGCAGGCCTGATTCATCAATCCTTTACCCCATGAATATTCATGCAAGAAATCATGACATCGTGAATATTAATTAACAGAGTTTTCGAGGGTTTTTTAAGACTTGTATGTATATCATTTCATAACCAAACAGAACAGACCCTGATCAGACAGTCCCTATAGGAGCCATCTGATTTGGATCTACTCTGTTGCAAAGGCGTGTAAAGTTATATTTATGGAGCAAATTGTTACAGAAATAATGCCATCACGACACTGTATTTTTGTAAGCTGAATTATTTTAACCCTTTCTCTTGCTGAATTTTAAAATACATGTCTCCTTCTTTACCCATGCCCTGTTATATAATTACATATATCTTCACTGTGTATAAGTATTTCGCTGTGCAATCACTGCTGTGGAGTGCACTGGTTGCACAATCAACCTGTAAGTAAGTAAGCAAGTAAATATTTTATTATAGTGACATGTGTACATGTACAAGAATAACATATTTTCAAAAATATATGTAAGACACCCGGCCCACTGGGCCTATAAGTCACCTGAAATATAAGTACTAATATATATATCTATACATAATATATATAATATATATATATATATATATATATATATATATATATATATATATATATATATATAAATGGCATGTATATTAAGTCCAGTCTATCATGAATTTAATGTTATTATGGCGGCTGGTAGAGGTTGTTTTTTCATGATTACCATGATTAGAATATCTTGAATATGGAAAATAGATAACTTCAATTCCCTTAGCGTGTTTATTCAACCTTTAGAACGTTGTCTAGCTACTCTTTTCCCCTCCACTTAAATTTCTAAAAACATTTCCCTAAAACATACTAACAGTGTCAGGCAGTTTGATACCAGATGAGATGCCGAGTGTTTCGACATCTAATCTGGGTCCAAACTGTTTACAAACACCCCGACACATTTATTTCAGCGTGCTAAAGGTTAAATAAGACGCTTCGGCGTCTGTTAAAACTCTTCATAATATACTTGGCAATTTTCCTCTGCCGCTTTTGTAGTAAGAAAATGAGTTTTTCAGTATTACTGTCTATGTGATTAGGTATATCATGAGTTATCTCCCGTCTAAAGTCATTATATAGCGGACAGTGCAATAAAAAGTGGTACTCGTCTTCAACGCACCGTAAATCGCATAAATTACACAGTCTTTGATCTGGCGACTCAGCAACATATCGCCCAGTTTCAATTCTTAAAGGGAGAACACCACAACGGAACTGAGCTAGGAAAGAGCGTTCACATCGTTTCAAATTTAGATTTAGGTAAGATTCTGTTTCGAAAGTGTTCTTAAAAGACACATATGTCCGTAATTTCCGAACATTTAATACATTACTTCCCCATATTTGACTATAATATGCGTGTACTCTTGCTTTTACAAGTCCTATATCAACAACAGCCTTTGAATAAAAAAGGTTTTCCATGTTTAACTGTACAAATACTGATTTGATATCACTACACCAGTTGGAGCACATGATGTAATCTGCATTGAAAACTTTCTTTGTGAGACGTTCATCGGGTAAGAGGACAAGTCTATTCCAATATCGCACCATGTTAACCCAGCGACGATAAGTACTTGGCAGCCATCCAACTTCACCTGTTATTGCCAAGTTTGGAGTGAATCTATGTACTCCGAGAAAGAAACGCGCTGCCCTATTTTGGACATTGTCGATCGGTTTGTAGGTTTTATAACCCCAGACACTTGAACAATAGTCTAATATGGGAACGATGCACGAGTTGTATAGCTTATCGTATGTCTTAAATCCAAGATATATAGTGCAGACCCTGATGAGACAGCTCCTGCACTATTTACAGGTAGGTATATTGACGTGAATAGCAAGCGAAGGGTTATCATCATATTTGAACACAGGTTTTGACCATGCCCCATACTCAACAATGAGATCTATATGATTCCATGACAGCTCCCACAGAAACTGTCTGATCTGGATCTACTCTATTTGCAAAAGCATAAAACAGGCGGTAATATCAAGTAAACGCCAGCCGTTATGGAGATGCATGAAAATGAACTACATTGTATACAGATTTCCAAATGATTACTTTGAAAGGTTGTGGTTTTGTAATGTTTCATTTTTACAACCCGCATCTCCACACATTTACAACAGTAGACCGTTTGGGGTGCACTATAACCTGTGATATCTTGTTTCCTGTCGAAATGCACTTTAAGACAAAGAAATATGTTTGATAAACGACACTCGGGTGAAACATCTCTCGCCTATTTTCGAGGCAATGATGGAGTCTTAGATTACAGTAGAATCCCTCTAAATCGCAATTCTAGAATAAAGGACTTTATATACTTTTAGACAGGTGGCTGCTTAATGCAGAGTGAAATGCATGCAGAAAGCTCCTCGAGGAGCTTTCTGCATAACTTTCACCCTCCATTCAGCTGCCACCTGTCTACAAGACTGATATTTATACTAACGTTAACGGCATGTTTAGAGCGGTTTTACTGTATATGTATAGTTCCCTGTAGAATCCAGGAGCTGTTTAAACCAGACAGCATGTTGGTTTTCCGATGCACATATACTTCTAATCACTGCTCTACCCACGTAGTCGTTGAAGCCAAATTTGCACCATTTTGGTAGACGTGAAATGTAGGATAATTATGTACAAAAATAAAATGCAGTGATTTGAATATTTCAAAATTTTACTTTTGCGCATACACGTGCATTCTATGAGGATATCGACGATAGCTGCTGCCTGATGTCCAGGAATAAACTTTGTATAACATTATGAATTAATGGTATCAATTTAAAGTGACAATCTCTATTTGTGACGTGTTTTAACCCTTTCCTTCATAAAAACCCCTTTTTACGCATTTGGAAACAGAGGAGTCGTCTAATCAGTGTCTGTTCTGTTTGCTAATGAAATTGGATAGATTTGTTTCTTTAGTTTCTAAAATGACTACAATATTCCACCTTTCATCATAATTATTTTGGCCATGGATATTCAGTAGGTATTGAAATTTGGACGAAACATAGAACAAAGGAAGAGTTAAAAAGCCTAACAAATACATAATATTTTGCTCATGTAATGAAAAGAAATATATCGCAAGAAAACCAATCGAATAAATGCCAAAGATGACAAAACGTGAGTTTGATATCGAAAACTCGATGCTATTCGGCAATGTGTTAGTATTTATTCGGCTTGCGTTTTAGTTTCAGGCGTTAACTTTTCGATAAAGGCCTATAAAATATTGTTGTACATGTAGAACAAAACGGATAAGTATCGATAAAAACGCTTTATCTTATAGCACTGGAGCAAAAATTGACAAGCTCGTAATAACGAAGCTTGGTATTTGTTATGTGCAATCATTATTATGAAGATTGTTAGAAAAATGCCCCTGTAATACAACATAAACCGCTTTCATCGACACTTGTAAAAATATATTACAAAGGTTTACAAAACATATTGCAAAATTAGCATCGGCCCGTGCCGAACACTCAACGAAAATAAAATACAACTCGAAGTAACACATTGTACATTGACGAATAACATCGGATATCCGATATCAAACAAGTAAGTTTTTGTCTTCTTCGGCGTTTATTCGATTATATTTCTTGCGATATAATTATTTTCAGCATATAAACGAATTTGTTTTATATATTTTAGGCATGTTTAACACACGTTGCAAGTAAAGAATATCACTTTAATGAGGTCCGTGAAGTTTGCACGACATTAGACTTTTAGACCTTCGACAGAAAGTGTCTAAATGTCCAATTTTAGACATTAGACAATACAGCTTTTTTCCATAACGTCGAAAAAGTGTCTAATTTAGACGTTGGACAATTTGCCAGACGGGGGAAATTGTCTAAATTTTGCCCAATTTTAGACATTAGACACTTGTATCAAGTTGGAAAAAAGTGTCTAACAAGTGTCTAATTTAGACGTTGGACAACTTGTCCGAACGGGTAAAAAGTCTAAATATTGTCCAATTTAGACATTAGACAGTTCTCTCAATTCAGAAAAAAGTGTCTAACAAGTGTCTTATATAGACGTTAGACAATTTGACAGAACGACAAAAATGTCTAAATAATGTCTAAATTAGACATTAGACATTTCTATCAAGTCGGAAAAAAATGTCTAAAAAGTGTCTAATTTAGATGTTAGACAATATGCCGAAACTGGAAAAATGTCTAAATATTGTCCAATTTAGACATTAGACATTTCTATCAAGTCGAAAAAAGTGTCTAAAAAGTGTCTAATTTCGACGTTGGACAATTTTCGGACACGGGAAAAATGTCTAAATATTGTCTAATTAGACATTAGACATTTGTATCAAGTCGGAAAAATTGTCTAACAAGTGTCTAATTTAGACGTTAGACAATTTGCCGGAACGGGAAAAATGTCTAAATATTGTCTAATTAGACATTAGACATTTTTTCTCAAGTCGGAAAATTGTCTAAAAAATGTCTAATTTAGAGGTTAGACAATTTACCTAAACTGGAAAAATGTCTAAATAATGTCCAATTTAGACATTAAACATTTCAATCAAGTCGAAATAAGTGTCCAAAAAGTGTCTAATTTCGACGTTGGACAATTTTTCGGAACGGGAAAAATGTCCAAATATTGTCTAATTAGACATTAGACATTTTTTCTCTAGTCAGAAAAAGTGTCTAAAAGTGTCTAATTTCGACGTTGGACAATTTTCCGGAACGGCAAAACTGTCTAAATATTGTCTAATTAGACATTAGACATTTCTATCAAGTCGGAAAAAATGTCTAACAAGTGTCTAATTTAGACGCTAGACCATTTGTTGGAACGGGAAAAATGTCTAAATATTGTCTAATTAGACATTAGACATTTTTTCTCAAGTCGGAAAAATTGTCTACAAAGTGTCTAATTTTGACGTTGGACAATATTTTGCAACGGGAAAAATGTCTAAATATTGTCTAATTAGACATTAGACATTTTTTCTCAAGTCGGAAAAAGTGTCTAAAAAGTGTCTAATTTCGACATTGGACAATTTTCCGGAACGGGAAAAATGTCCAAATATTGTCTAATTAGACATTAGACATTTTTTCTCAAGTCGGAAAAGGTTCTAAAAGTGTCTAATTTCGACGTTGGACAATTTTCCGGAACGACAAAATGTCTAAATATTGTCTAATTAGACATTAGACATTTTTACTCAAGTCGGAAAAAGTGTCTAAAAAGTGTCTAATTTCGACATTGGACAGTTTTCCGAAACGGGAAAAATGTCTAAATATTGTCTAATTAGACATTAGACATTTTTTCTCAAGTCGGAAAAAGTGTCTAAAAAGTGTCTAATTTCGACGTTGGACAATTTTCCGGAACGGCAAAAATGTCTAAATATTGTCTAATTAGACATTAGACATTTCTCTCAAGTCGGGAAAGGTGTCTAAAAAGTGTCTAAAAAGTGTCTAATATCGACATTGGACAGTTTTCTGAAACGGTAAAAATGTCTAAATATTGTCTAATTAGACATTAGACATTTTTTCTCAAGTCGGAAAAAGTGTCTAAAAAGTGTCTAATTTCGACACTGGGATCTACCATGGGACGAAGCCGCATGGGCCGAAGCAGTGGACTCCCGTACTTCAACGGAGATCTTCCAGCGGCGCTGACCGGGGAAGTCCGATGCCATGGCCCCGCTAACTCGGCGATCTTCCATGGGACCGAGCCATACAGTCTGCAGCAGCCGGGTCCCGTTCGAATACGGGAATCTCCCAAGGGGACGGAGTCGCGAGCGCCAGGACTGTCGGCTCCCGTGCTGCAACGGGACCTTCCACTGAACCGAGCTATAGCTGGCAGGGGAAGCCCGCTGTCACGCTAATACGGTAATCTTACACGGGACAGAGCAGCGCAGCTCGCAGGAGCCAGTTCCCGTGCAAACACGGGGATCTACCACGAGGACGGAGCCATGCGCTCCGGGGCAGTCGCATCCCGTTCTTCAACGGGCATTTCCACGGGACAGAGTCGCGTAGGCCGGGGCAGCCTGCTTCTGTGAGAACACTGGGGGAAATGTCTAAATATTGTCCAATTTAGACAGACATTTCTATCAAGTCGGGAAAAGTGTCTAAAAAGTGTCTAAAAAGTGTCTAATTTCGACATTGGACAGTTTTCCGAAACGGTAAAAATGTCTAAATATTGTCTAATTAGACATTAGACATTTTTTCTCAAGTCGGAAAAAGTGTCTAAAAAGTGTCTAATTTCGACTTTGGACAATTTTCCGGAACGGGAAAAATGTCTAAATATTGTCTAATTAGACATTAGACACTTCTCTCAAGTCGTTAAAGGTGTCTAAAAAGTGTCTAAAAAGTGTCTAATTTCGACATTGGACAGTTTTCCGAAACGGTAAAAATGTCTAAATATTGTCTAATTAGACATTAGACATTTTTTCTCAAGTCGGAAAAAGTGTCTAAAAAGTGTCTAATTTCGACATTGGACAGTTTTCCGAAACGGGAAAAATGTCTAAATATTGTCTAATTAGACATTAGACATTTTTTCTCAAGTCGGAAAAAGTGTCTAAAAAGTGTCTAATTTCGACGTTGGACAATTTTCCGGAACGGCAAAAATGTCTAAATATTGTCTAATTAGACATTAGACATTTCTCTCAAGTCGGGAAAGGTGTCTAAAAAGTGTCTAAAAAGTGTCTATTTTCGACATTGGACAGTTTTCCGAAACGGTAAAAATGTCTAAATATTGTCTAATTAGACATTAGACATTTTTTCACAAGTCGGAAAAAGTGTCTAAAAAGTGTCTAATTTCGACATTGGACAGTTTTCTGAAACGGCAAAAATGTCTAAATATTGTCTAATTAGACATTAGACATTTTTTATCAAGTCGGAAAAAGTGTCTAAAAAGTGTCTAATTTCGACGTTGGACAATTTTCCGAAACAGGAAAAATGTCTAAATACTGTCTTATTAGACATTAGACATTTTTCGCAAGCCGGAAAAAGTGTCTAAAAAGTGTCTAATTTCGACATTGGACATTTTTCCGAAACAGGAAAAATATCTAAATATTGTCTAATTAGACATTAGACATTTTTTCTCAAGTCGGAAAATTGTCTAACAAGAGTACCGCAAACGGTACATAATACGCCCACTTGCAAACTTTCTCTGATTCAACATGCCTTATGGCCATCCTCATATTTGCATAGATTTGCATTATTTTTTTTAAGTGCAAGGGCCATAACTGCAAAACAACAAATCAAATGATCCTCAGAATCGACTTAGCTTCAGGTCTTGATGCATTAAACATGTGTATGAAGTTTCATTAATATCTGTCAAACAGTTTTGCCAGAAAACAGCGGAAAAACTATTTGCATATATTTGCATTTTTTTTAAGTAAAAGGACAATAACTCTGAAACGAAAAATCAAATAAACCTCAAAATCGACTCAGCATCAGATCTTGATGCATTTAACATTTGTGTGAAGTTTCATTAATATATCTCAAATAGTTTTTCAAGAAAACGGCGGACAAACTATTTGCATTATTTTTTAAGGACAAGTGCCATAACTGTGAAACGAAAAATCAAATGATCCTCAGAATCAATTCAGTTTCAGATCTTGATGCATTAAATATTTGTGTGAAGTTTCATTAATATCTCTCAAATAGTTTTCCAAGAAAACAGCGGACAAACTATCTGCATATGTTTTAAGGACAAGGGCCATAACTCTGAAATGAAAAATCAAATGAACCTCAGAATCAACTCAGCTTCAGATCTTGATGCATTAAACATTTGTGTGAAGTTTCATTAATATCTGTCAAATAGTTTTGCCAGAAAACAGTGGACAAACTATTTGCATGTATTTGCATTATGTTTTAAGTAAAAGGGCCATAACTCCGAAACGACAAATCGAATGAACCTCAGAATCGACTCAGCTTCAGACCTTGATGCATTAAACATTTGTGTGAAGTTTCATTAATATCTCTCTAACAGTTTTCCCAGAAAACAGCGGAAAAACTATTTGCATATTTTTTAAGGACAAGGGCCATAACTCCGAAACGACAAATCAAATGAACCTCAGAATCAACTCAGCTTCAGATCTTGATGCATTAAACATTTGTGTGAAGTTTCATTAATATCTGTCAAATAGTTTTGCCAGAAAACAGTGGACAAACTATTTGCATGTATTTGCATTATGTTTTAAGTAAAAGGGCCATAACTCCGAAACGACAAATCAAATGAACCTCAGAATCGACTCAGCTTCAGACCTTGATGCATTAAACATTTGTGTGAAGTTTCATTAATATCTCTCAAATAGTTTTCCCAGAAAACAGCAGAAAAACTATTTGCATGTATTTGCATTATTTTTTAAGTAAAAGGGCCATAACTCCGAAACGACAAATCAAATGAACCTCAGAATCAACTCAGCTTCAGATCTTGATGCATTAAACATTTGTGTGAAGTTTCATTAATATCTCTCAAATAGTTTTCCCAGAAAACAGCGGACAAACTATTTGCATATTTTTTAAGGACAAGGGCCATAACTCTGAAATGAAAAATCAAATGAACCTCAGAATCAACTCAGCTTCAGATCTTGATGCATTTAACATTTGTGTGAAGTTTCATTAATATCTGTCAAATAGTTTTCCCAGAAAACAGCGGACAAACAAAATGTTGACGGACGAACGAACGAACGAACGAACGAACGAATGGACGGACGGACAGGGCCACAACAATATACGACCACCTTTATTAGGTGGGCGTATAAAAAGTGTCTAATTTCGACGTTGGACAATTTTCCGGAACGGCATTAGACATTTCTCTCAAGTCGGAAAAAGTGTCTAAAAAGTGTCTAATTTAGACGTTAGACAATATGCAAGGCCGCGGACACTGGGATCTACCATGAACGGGACGAAGCCGCATGTGCCGGAACAGTCCGCTCCCGTACTTCAACGGGGATCTTCCAGCGGCGCTGGCCGGGGAAGTCCGGTGCCATGACCCTGCTAACTCGGCGATTTTTCATGGGACCGAGCCGCACATTCTGCGGCAGCCGGGTCCCGTTCGAATACGGGAATCTCCCATTGGGACGGAGTCGCGAGCGCTAGGGCTGTCGGCTCCCGTGCTGCAACGGGCTAGACCTTCCATGGCTAGAGCTGGCAGGGGAAGCCTGCTGTCACACAAATACGGTAATCTTACACTGGACCGAGCAGCGCAGCTCGCAGGAGCCAGTTCCCGTGCAAACACGGGGATCTACCACGAGGACGGAACCATGCTCTCCGGGGCAGTCGCATCCCCTGCTTCAACGGTGATTTTCACGGGACAGAGTCGCGTAGGCCGAAGCAGCCTGCTGCTGTGAGAACACTGGGGGAAATGTCTAAATATTGTCCAATTTAGACATTAGACATTTCTATCAAATCGGGAAAAGTGTCTAAAAAGTGTCTAAAAAGTGTCTAAAAGGTGTCTAAATTCGACATTGGACAGTTTTCCGGAACGGAAAAAGTGTCTAAATATTGTCTAATTAGACATCAGACATTTTTTCTCAAGTCGGAAAAAATGTCTAAAAAGTGTCTAATTTAGACGTTAGACAATTTGCCGGACCAGGAAAAATGTCTAAATATTGTCTAATTAGACATTAGACATTTCTCTCAAGTCGGAAAAAGTGTCTAAAAAGTGTCTAATTTAGACGTTAGACAATATGCAAGGCCGCGCACACTGGGATCTACCACGGGACGAAGCCGCATGTGCCGGAACAGCCGCTCCCGTACTTCAACGGGGATCTTCCAGCGGCATTGGCCGGGGAAGTCCGGTGCCATGACCCTGCTAACTCGGCGATTTTTCATGGGACCGAGCCGCACATTCTGCGGCAGCCGGGTCCCGTTCGAATACGGGAATCTCCCATTGGGACGGAGTCGCGAGCGCTAGGGCTGTCGGCTCCCGTGCTGCAACGGGACCTTCCAATGAATCGAGCTAGAGCTGGCAGGGGAAGCCTGCTGTCACACAAATACGGTAATCTTACACTGGACCGAGCAGCGCAGCTCGCAGGGGCCAGTTCCCGTGCAAGCACGGGGATCTACCACGAGGACGGAGCCATGCAGTCGCATCCCCTGCTTCAACGGGGATTTCCACGGGACAGGGCCGCGTAGGCCGGGGCAGCCTGCTGCTGTGAGATCACGGGGGAAATGTCTAAATATTGTCCAATTTAGACATTAGACATTTCTGTCAAGTCGGGAAAGGTGTCTAAAAAGTGTCTAATTTCGACATTGGACAGTTTTCCGAAACGGGAAAAATGTCTAAATATTGTCTAATTAGACATTAGACATTTTTTCTCAAGTCGGAAAAAGTGTCTAAAAAGTGTCTAATTTCGACATTGGACAGTTTTCCGAAACGGGAAAAATGTCTAAATATTGTCTAATTAGACATTAGACATTTTTTCTCAAGTCAGAAAAAGTGTCTAAAAAGTGTCTAATTTCGACGTTGGACAATTTTCCGGAAGGGCAAAAATGTCTAAATATTGTCTAATTAGACATTAGACATTTCTCTCAAGCCGGAAAAAGTGTCTAAAAAGTGTCTAATTTAGACGTTAGACAATATGCAAGGCCGCGGACACTGGGATCTACCATGAACGGGACGAAGCCGCATGTGCCGGAACAGTCCGCTCCCGTACTTCAACGGGGATCTTCCAGCGGCGCTGGCCGGGGAAGTCCGGTGCCATGACCCTGCTAACTTGGCGATTTTTCATGGGACTGAGCCGCACATTCTACGGCAGCCGGTTCCCGTTCGAATACGGGAATCTCCCATTGGGACGGAGTCGCGAGCGCTAGGGCTGTCGGCTCCCGTGCTGCAATGGGACATTCCAATGAATCGAGCTAGAGCTGGCAGGGGAAGCCTGCTGTCACACAAATACGGTAATCTTACACTGGACCGAGCAGCGCAGCTCGCAGGAGTCAGTTCCCGTGCAAACACGGGGATGTACCACGAGGACGGAGCCATGCACTCCGGGGCAGTCGCATCCCGTTCTTCAACGGGGATTTCCACGGGACAGAGCCGCGTAGGCCGGGGCAGCCTGCTGCTGTGAGATCACGGGGAAATGTCTAAATATTGTCCAATTTAGACATTAGACTTTTCTGTCAAGTCGGGAAAGGTGTCTAAAAAGTGTCAAAAAAGTGTCTAATTTCGACATTGGACAGTTTTCCGAAACGGGAAAAATGTCTAAATATTGGCTCATTAGACATTAGACATTTTTTCTCAAGTCGGAAAAAGTGTCTAAAAAGTGTCTAATTTCGACATTGGACAGTTTTCCGGAACGGGAAAAATGTCTAAATATTGTCTAATTAGACATTAGACATTTTTTCTCGAGTCGGAAAAAGTGTCTAAAAAGTGTCTAATTTCGACGTTGGACAATTTTCCGGAAGGGGAAAAATGTCTAAGTATTGTCTAATTAGACATTAGACATTTCTCTCATGTCGGAAAAATTGTCTAACAAATGTCTAATTTAGACGTTAGACAATTTGCCGGACCGGAAAAACTGTCTAAATATTGTCTAAATAGACATTAGACATTTCTCTCAAGTCGGAAAAATTGTCTAAAAGTGTCTAATTTAGACGTTAGACAATCTGCAAGGCCGTGAAAACTGGTATCTACCATGGGACGAAGCCGCATGGGCTGGAGAAGTCTACTCCCGTACTTCAACGGGGATTTCCAAGGGACAGAGCCGCGTACATGTAGACAGGGGCAGCCTGCCGCTGTGAGAAAACGGGAGAAATGTCTGAATATAGTCCAATTTGGACATTAGACATTTCTATCAAGTCGGAAAAAGTGTCTAAAAAGTGTCTAAAAGTGTCTTATTTCGACATTAGACATTTTTTCTCAAGTCGGAAAAAGTGTCTAAAAAGTGTCTAAAAGTGTCTTATTTCGACATTAGACATTTTTTCTCAAGTCGGAAAAAGTGTCTTAAAAGTGTCTAATTTCGACGTTGGACAATTTTCCGGAAGGTGAAAAATGTCTAAATATTGTCTAATTAGACATTAATCATTTCTCTCAAGTCGGAAAAATTGTCTAACAAGTGTCTAATTTAGACGTTAGACAATTTACCGGAACGGGAAAAATGTCTAAATATTGTCTAATTAGACATTAGACATTTTTTCTCAAGTCGGAAAAGTGTCTTAAAAGTGTCTAATTTCGACGTTGGACAATTTTCCGAAACGGGAAAAATGTCTAAATATTGTCTAATTAGACATTAGACATTTCTCTCAGGCCAGAAAAATTGTCTACCAAGTGTCTAATTTAGACGTTAGACAATTTTCCGGACCGGGAAAAATGTCTTTATATTGTCTAATTAGACATTAGATATTTTTTTCTCAAGTCGGAAAAAGTGTCTTAAAAGTGTCTAATTTCGACGTTAGACAATTTTCCGGAAGGTGAAAAATGTTTAAATATTGTCTAATTAGACATTAGATATTTTTTCTCAAGTCGGAAAAAGTTTCTAAAAAGTGTCTAATTTCGACGTTGGACAATTTGCCCGGCCGAGGAAATTGTCTAAATAGTGTTAATTTCGACGTTGGACAATTTGCCGGAACGGGAAAAATGTCTAAATATTGTCTAATTAGATATTAGACATTTCTCTCTCAAGTCGGAAAAATTGTCTAAAAAGCTGGCCGGGAAAGTCCGATGGCATGGCCCTGCTAACTCGGCGATCTTTGATGGGACCGAGCCGCGTAGTCTGCAGCAGCCGGGTCCCGTTCGAATACGGGAATCTCAAATGGGGACGGAGCCGCGATCGCCAGGACTGCCACGGCACCGAGCAGCGCAGATCGTAGGAGCCAGATCCCGTGCAAACACGGGGATCTACCACGAGGACGGAGCGATGCGCGTCGGGGCAGTCGGGTCCCGTGCTTCAACGGGGATTTCCACGGGACAGCCTGCTGCCGTGAGAAAACGGGCTAAAAAGTGTCTAAAAAGTGTCTTAAAGGGAAAAATGTCTTAATATTGTCCAATTAGACATAAATGGAAAAGTAGTAAAGTCAAGCAGGCAAAGCCACATGCAAGACGCAACCACCACCAAAACACCGATAGACAGCATGACACACACACACACAACCACACACCCAAACGCACACGCACACACGAAATGAACACAGAAAACACCAAAAGACACACAAGAAACAGGGACAAACGTTCCACAACATGAACAAACCACAAGCACAAAGCAAACAAAAGGAAGGGTGACAAAGAGAGTACCGCCTTGGCACGGTCAGCAGCAAAAACACCACTGGGGGTTTAAACCGGTTTACGGACGTCCTAACCTCACACTTCTCTCAAAGTCACCCTAGCTTTACAAATATTGTAAATAAAGGTATCCCCGCTGGACTTACCCACAACATAGACGACGGTGAACACAGGACAACATGTAAAACATAGCATAATAACTGTGACAATCCGTCAAATATGTACTCAATGGCTTTGCTGAAGTCAGAGCACCTGCAGGTAAGCCGTTAAGGGCACGACAGGGAAAAAATAATACATGAGTCTGGTAAGCTCCTCCTGTATCCAAGTTTAAGAGTATACCATCATAGAGTACTACCCTCGGCCTGTCATCGCGCAAGCAAAGAGGGAAGCGTAGCTACCGACTGTAAAAGGATCGATAACCAAACATGCAGTGTGTTGCAATATAATAGGATCATAACCTTTCTTTTTAAATTTTTTAATGCGTTTTATAAACAAATCATGAAAATGGATATGACCCCGAATTTTCCTAAGTTTGTAGATAACATCCCCATAAAATTCTGGTTGAGAAATGCCTTGTCGCAGTAACGTCCGTAGATTGCAATTATATTTACTAATGAGAGGTAAATTTCGATAATAAAATTTAGAAAAGGTTTTCCGAAGTTTGTGATATCTGTAACCTTGCTTAAGAAGTTTATCAGTTATAACTAAATTACGTCTGTTAAAATCTTCAAGCAAAGAACAGGCTCGGGCAAACCTAATAATTTGAGAAATATAAACACCATAAGATGTAGAACGTGGCACATCCCCATCTAGAAAAGGATAATTAACAATTTTAAAATTAAAATCTTCTCTTTTATCGTATACTTTGGACGAAACTTTATCATTTGTAATTGAAAGATTCAAATCTAAAAATGAAGCACTAATGTCAGATTGATTAGCTTTGTTTAAAGACAGTTCTTTTGGGTAGATTGAAGAAACCATAGTATCAAAATAAGGATTATCTAAATTCAAAATATCGTCTAAATACCTTGAAGTTTTATTAAAAGCATTCACAATATCGGTCTGTGTATCAGGTTTTAAGCTAAGCATAAAATCCCTCTCGTAGCAATACAAAAACAAATCTGCAACAAGAGGGGCACAATTTGTACCCATGGGTATACCAACAACTTGACGATATATGGTATCTCCATAACGCACAAATATATTATCTAAAAGAAAGGTAAGAGATCTACAAACATCAAGGCAAGTCCACATTGTGTAATGTTCAACTTCTGAATTCGAAAAGAATGAACGTTGAACATTACAAGCAATGAACATTTTGTTTTCTCTGGCAAAGGTTTTTTCTATTAATTTAATAAGTCTATCCTTTATAAGATGTTGAGGTAGAGTAGTATAGAGTGTAGAGAAATCATAAGAGCTCAGTAAAGAAATGTTATACTGTTCATTTTCAAGTTTTGTTAAAACATCATTTGAATTTTTTATGGACCAAAAAACATTAATACCAGAATTTTCATATATTTTATCACAGTAGCGTTTAACATGTTCTTTGATCGTAGTAAGACAGGACGTCAAAAGTATAGATAATTTAGTAGTGGTACAACAGCTAGAGTTGGCAATAAAACGCGACTTATAAGGGTTTTTATGTAGTTTCGGAATCCAGTACAAAGTAGAAAGTTTATGTTGTTTTATGTTAGGACCAGACTTAAAATCATTGCACATTTTTACATGTTCCGAGACTATATCTTTTTCAGGTGTTTGAACGGTTATATAAGTTTTTGAATCAGTTAGCTCCTTCTTTAAAACATCAACATAATACAATCTTCAAATAATGATTACATTGTTTGATGCCTTGTCAGCAGGAACAAGAACATAATCTGAATGAAAATTAGAAATGTTTTTCTTCAAGTAGCGAAATGTAACTCTAGGTCGAGGTGGTAAAAGATGGTTATTTGATAAGACAAATTTCCCGGTCGGGCAATTTGTCCAACCTCTAAATTAGACAATTGTTTGACACGTTTTTCCAACTTGATAGAGCTGTCTAATGTTTAAATTGGACAATATTTAGACATTTTCCCAGGTCAGGCACAATGTCCAACGTCGAAATTAGACACTTTTTAGACACTTTTTCCGACTTGATATAAATGTCTAATGTCTAAAATTGGACAATATTTAGACATTTTCCCCTGTTTGGCAAATTGTCTAACGTCTAAATTAGACACTTGTTAGACATTTTTTCCGACTTGATAGAAATGTCTAATGTCTAAATTGGACACTATTTAGACATTTTTCCCTGTCAGCCAAATTGTCTCATGTCTAAATTGGACAATATTTAGACATTTTTCCCTGTTTGGCAAATTGTCTAATGTCTAAATTAGACACTTTTTAGGCACTTTTTCCGACTTGATAGAAATGTCTAATGTCTAAATTGGACAATATTTAGACATTTTTCCCTGTCCGCCAAATTGTCTAATGTCTAAATTAGACACTTGTTAGACACTTTTTCCGACTTGAGAGAACTGTCTAATGTCTAGATTGGACGATAATTAGACATTTTTCCCTGTCCGGAAAATTGTCTAATGTCTAAATTAGACACTTGTTAGACACCTTTTCCGGCTTGATAGAACTGTCTAATGTCTAAATTGGACAATATTTAGACAATTTCCCCGGTCGGGTAAATTGTCCAACGTCGAAATTAGACACTTTTTAGACACTTTTTTCCGACATGATAGAAATGTCTAATGTCTAAAATTGTACAATATTTAGACATTTTTTCCTGTCCTGCAAATTGTCTAACGTCTAAATTAGACACTTGTTAGACACTTTTTTAGACTTGAGAGAACTGTCTAATGTCTAAATTGGACAATATTTAGACACTTTCCCCGGTCAGGCAATTGTCCAACGTCGAAATTAGACACTTGTTAGACAATTTTTCCGACTTAATACAAATGTCTTATGTCTAAATTGGACAATATTTAGACATTTTTCCCTGTCCGCCAAATTGTCTAATGTCTAAATTAGACACCTGTTAGACATTTTTTCGACTTGATAGAAATGTCTAATGTCTAAATTAGACAATATTTAGACATTTTTTTCCTGTTCTTCAAATTGTCTAAAGTCTAAATTAGACACTTGTTAGACACTTTTTTAGACTTGAGAGAACTGTCTAATGTCTAAATTGGACAATATTTAGACACTTTCCCCGGTCAGGCAATTGTCCAACGTCGAAATTAGACACTTGTTAGACAATTTTTCCGACTTAATACAAATGTCTTATGTCTAAATTGGACAATATTTAGACATTTTTCCCTGTCCGGCAAATTGTCTAATGTCTAAATTAGACACCTGTTAGACATTTTTTCGATTTGATAGAAATGTCTAATGTCTAAATTAGACAATATTTAGACATTTTCTTGGTCCAGCAAATTGTCTAAAGTCTAAATTAGACACTTGTTAGACACTTTTTCAGGCTTGATAAAACTGTCTAATGTCTAAATTGGACAATATTTAGACAATTTCCCCGGTCGGACACAATGTCCAACGTCTAAATTAGACACTTGTTAGACAATTTTTCCGACTTGATAGAACTGTCTAAATGTCTAAATTGGACAATATTTAGACATGTTCCGCGTTCGGACAAATTGTCTAACGTCTAAATTAGACACTTTTTCGACGTTATGGAAAAAGCTATATTGTCTTACGTCGAAATGGACATTTGTTGAACATTATGGAAAAAAGCTGTATTGTCTAATGTCTAAATTAGACATTTAGACAATTTCTGTCGAAGGTCTAAAAGTCTAATGTCGTGCAAACTTCACGGACCTACTTTAATGTAACTATTTCAAATGGTATAGATTTGCGTAACAATACACATTCATTTTGTTTGTTTTACTATTTTCCCATACCGACTCCTTTTGACTCCTTTTCAACATATTTATTAAGAGATTGTATCTGAAAATAACCTGTGAGGTAATGGGTTAAGCAATCACCAGGTTTTCAAGCCTCCTACGTTTAATAAATGAGGTGTTACTTAATGTAGGATTTACTTTATAATTTCACGCTGAAACACTTTATCCTAGCAACATTCAACTATTGCAAACCTTAACCCATTCTCTCCTACTGACGCCTTTTTGTGCCTCTGTAAAACTCATTATTGAAACCTTTGTAACAAATAGAGCATTTGCTCCATAGGAGCAAATGCTCTATTTGTCACAATGGTTTAAAAACTACACGATTCTTAAATTCTTCTTTTCTATAGTTAATTTTCCTTTTCGGTAGATTAATTCAAAGAGATTGGGTCTAAAAATAGTCTAGAGGGGAATGAGTTAATCTTAACAATAAGCTGCTAACCCATTCACCTGTTTTTTTTACTTACGTCAAAGCGTTTTACAAACCCTTGGCTTGTTCCAAACATCTTAGATCCTGGTGAGACACCGGGTTACTCGACGTCCCATCTAAATCCACGCTGTTCGCAAATGCCTGTTGCTGACAAAATAACCTTTTTATTTACTTACGTCCTATTCCAGCTAGCTTTTCAGAAACAACTGACGGGTGTCACACAGTTTTGAGTTACTCGGTGTCTAATTTGGATCCAAACTGTTTGCAAATGCGAGTCAGGTCGCGCTTAGCATGTTAAGTGTTAACATTATTATACATGTACATGCATTAATAAACTGTTATGTAACCCCCGTGAATGCGGGAACCGATTGTACTGTCATTTGCAAACAGTATAGACCCGGATCAGAGGGCGCTTTGTACATGTACCAAGCTGTTGCAAATTGATAAACATATATGTATATTAATAAGCAGTTATTGAATCCCGTTAAGCGCTGGGAAACGAATGTACTGTCATTTGCCAACAGTGTAGACCCAGGTCAGACAGCTCCTGGAGAACCCTCTGTTCAAGGTCGGCACTGCTTGTCATGCAGAATCCATAAACGCATTTACGACTTTTATACAGAACGGACCTTATCATTAAACATGGGTGGACTCTTCCTCAATGATAACTCAGCGTTGACAGAGTTACATGTATTGCCTACCCATTAGTTACACAAATGATATTACGGCTTTCTAATTTCTGATGTTTAAGGCTATTTAATAGCATAATGGATTGTATTATTATGTTTAATTACATGTATCATAATAAAATACAAATGATATTAATTGTTGAAATTTATATATATCTGCTCATTTTTGCTTTTCAAGTCTAAAAGGCAATAAATATATCAGGTGTTTTCACAAGCTGTGCTGTTAATAGAATGCATTTTAGTGCCTTATTTAATTTGGGAATTTAAAACATATACAGTACTTGCTAATCCGAACAGGTGACTGCCTTATACACGTTGTAAATCACACATAAAGCCCCAAGAGAAATGTTCGGCATGCCTTTTACATGACTGTCGTGTGAAGCTGCTACAAGTCTTAAAGGTCAACAATGATAAATGTGTGTGTTCAGATTATCGTGGTTTTGTTGTGTTTAACCCTTGGCATGCTAAATACGCTATTTATTAATTGTAAAACAGTCCCACTTAAACCAAAAGTTGTATGTCAGTTATTCGATGCATTTGTTGGATCGATTTTAAATTACTCCTCTGAAGTGTGGGGGTATACTAAGTCGAACGAACTAGAGAGAATACATTTAAAGTTTTATAAGCGTCTTCTTAATGTACATACAACTTGTTGTTCTGTTGGTGTATATGGCGAATTAGCGAGATATCCATTATACATTGCCCGTTACTGTAGAAGTATTAGCTATTGGTGTAAAGTTTGTAAATTTAAAGAAACTGTATGAGCTGGGATTGGAGGATTGTCAATTAGGCTATAAAAACTGGGTTTCAAATGTTAAAAAGTTATTAGATGATTACGGCTTCTCCAACGTATTTGCAAATGTTGATATTATTAATGTGTCAACATTTCACTCAGTTTTTAGACAACGAGTTTTCGACTGTTTCATCCAAGAGTGGTCAGCAGCTATTGAGCGAAGTCCTGTATTAGACGAATATAAACATTTCAAAGAACATTTTATATACAAAGTGTATTTAGATAAACTTCCGTATGATTTACGTTTATTTATATCACGCTATAGATTGTCTGCACATTCTTTAAGAATTCATACCGGTAGATTCGGAAGAGTACACATACATGTACCACGAGATGAAAGATATTGTTTATGTTGTAATATGCATGATCTTGAAGACACATCATTTTATTTGTATTTGTCCTCTCTATAAAGAAGTAAGAGAACAATATCTACAAAGATGTTATTATGAAAGACCATCTATTTTTAAATTTAACGGTTTAATAAAAACTGTAAATAAAGATATATTGTATAAATTAGCATTATATTTAAAGTGTGCATCAGACAAAAGAAATAAACATCTTATTAATATATCGAATTAATTCTGAACAGGTTCAGGTCAGTTTCTTTCTATGCACATATTAAACAAAAATGTTATTTATCTATACTATTTACTCTCCTATCGATACAAAGAATAAAGCCAAGTTCGAAGATTGCGTGTTTTTTTGCAATCAAAATGATTTGACATACTTATCTTTTCAAAATGTTTTGAAGGTAATTCATGTTTATATCGCATATAATTGATATAGCCATTGAATATAGCAGGACTATTTGGCTACAAAGCGTTATTGATGAAACAATGTATGTATGCCAACATTCTAATATGTTGCATTTTTGCTAACTTCTGATTTCGTATAAGTGTTTGAAAAACAGCTTGGATGCTACATGTGATGAGACGTCGAGTGACTCGGTGTCTCACCTGGATCCTATCTGTTTGCGTATGCGAGCCAGGTCGCGTATAGAACAGAACAGAACAGATAATTTATTAAAGACTTGTACATAGTACATCGTCATAATATGATTACCTTCAATTGTTGTTTATTTGAAACTAGCAAATTCTTAACCATTTTAATAGGAAAAACGAGATGAACTAACCCTTTCCCGTTTGAATATTCATGTAAGAAATAAATTACATCATGAATATTCATAAGATTTTTTTATTATAGTATATGTACATATGGTTGTTTGGTACTGGTAGAACGTTTAGAGTCAGATCTATCACAATTTAATAAGCAAATAGAGAATACGTAATTTCCTTTCTCTTCATACTAAATTTTCTGTAATTCTATGCCCTGATATGTATGTCGTAGCGTATGGCGTTTGTGTGACCGTCCGTCATTTAGTAAGTTTCCACCTTATAATTCTACCATCCTTTGTTAAGTTCCTGCAATTATGAATCTTAACCTGAAGGTATGTCACTCATATGAACCTGGTTTTAAGGTCAATGTTAAAGCAGAGGTTGATATAGATTCCTCTTCCGCTCCATAACGTTCCCTTACTCGGTCCGGTTTTTTCTCTCAAATACATTGTAATTACCAAATAACACTGACGTTTCTTATACATGACCATGTCGGGTATCCTCAAGGTCAAGATAATCGCGGAGGCACGTTTACAGTAAAACCTCGTTATATTGCATATATTTATTTCTTGGAGACTGGTGGCAGCTTATTGAAAGATGAAAGACTCCTCTAGGAGCTCTCTGTTTGACTTTCACTTTACATTTAGCTGTCACCTGCATAAAAGTTTCTAAATTCTTCACTTCAATAATTCCGGCTGAGAGGGTCCGTCTAATCTAGAGTTTCACTGTTTGCAAAGGTGATAAAAGACATGTCTATAAAGTGTAGGGTCAAGACCAATGTGTCTATAAATAACACGATTTAGAAGTCTGCAAATATATAATATACACGTAATTGCAGTGTGTTTAACGAAAATAGTAGGATGTGTAAATAACTTACAATTAAGCATTTAAAAATCAGAATTTGATGTTAAAGTATCGATCTCGCCCATATTATTCGCTCGTGTTTTAGACATAGTCCGTGTTCTTGTTAGTTCGGTATTAATCATAACTACTCGGCGGTGTTTCGATTGGTTTTCCGGGGAGCTCCAATTGGCGTCGAACATGTTCGCGATATGACAAGAGAATATTGTTCTAGAACCAGAGCTTACGAGTGACGATCTAAAGCGTTATTATCGATTAAACAAGAGCACCGCAAGACGGGGCAATATACGCCCGAAGGCTGTTCTATAAAATTATGTTGAAAAATAAAGGAGGAGTTAGTTGCACAAGAAATTGCTACCCGAAACTATCAAAGGGCAATAACTCCAGAATGAAAAATATGACTGACTTTAAAGGTAATGATGTAGGTCTAGTTAGCTACAGCCAGGACACAAAATTTGCTAACGCTCTATTTGTGACCTTGACCTTGAAAGTTCACAATTGGGTTTTGTATGCAACACACCTTCAAGTGATACTGAAGCCCTATTTGTGACCTTGACCTTGAAAGTTCACAATTGGGTTTTGTACGCGACACACCTTCAAGTGATACTGAACATATGTGTGAAAGAATTTTGAAAATCGGAGAAAAAATGAGTAAGTTATAGCCAGGACACGAATTTGCTAACGGACGGACAGAATTGCTAACGCCCTATTTGTGACCTTGACCTTGAAAGTTCACCATTGGGTTTTGTACGCGACACACCTTCAAGTGATACTGAACATATGTGTGAAAGAATTTTGAAAATTGGTGAAAAGATGAGTAAGTTTTACCAAGGACACGAAAATTGCTAACGCCCTATTTGTGACCTTGACCTTGAAAGTTCACGATTGGGTTTTGTACGCGACACACCTTCAAGTGATACTGAACATTTGTGTGAAAGAATTTTGAAAATCGGAGAAAAAATGAGTAAGTTATAGCCAGGACACGAATTTGCTAACGGACGGACGGACAGAATTGCTAACGCCCTATTTGTGACCTTGACCTTGAAAGTTCACCATTGGGTTTTGTACGCGACACACCTTCAAGTGATACTGAACATACGTGTGAAAGAATTTTGAAAATTGGTGAAAAGATGAGTAAGTTTTAGCAAGGACACGAAAATTGCTAACGCCCTATTTGTGACCTTGACCTTGAAAGTTCACAATTGGGTTTTGTACGCGACACACCTTCAAGTGATACTGAACATTTGTGTGAAAGAATTTTGAAAATCGGAGAAAAAATGAGTAAGTTATAGCCAGGACACGAATTTGCTAACGGACGGACAGACGGACGGACAGACAGACGGACAGACAGACGGACACCCAGCCAGACGGCCAGACGATGGAGACCATAACATAATACGATCCTTCGGGCGTATAAAAATGCGTTAATTATTATACAGTGAATCCTAATTTTACCGGCATTCGTTACAATGGCACCCTCGATATACCGGCAGTATGCATTGAAACAAAATTACCGTTAATTCTTTGAAACAACCACTGGCTTTTTAAAAAGGTGCAATGCCAATAACACAGGTGTTCGCTTAATGCAGAACACAAGAAGTGCAAAAAGCTCCCAAGGGGAGCTTTTTGCACTTCTTGTGTTCTGCATTAAGCGATCACCTGTTGGTACTATTTTAAAACTTGCCATATGGTTCCTTACATATCTAAACTCGTTATAACGGCAACCTCATTATACCAGCACGATGTCTGGAAGCAAACACATCCGTTGTAATGAGGGTTCACTGTATAAGTTGTTCAGGAAAATCATCATAACATAATTCAACCAGTATTAATCTTAATAGTATGAGAGACATTTTTATACTCTTATTTATAGACAGATAAATTTTAAAGCACTAACCATGAAATTAACCCTTTCCTCAAACGATACGCCTTTCTACGCCTCTGTAAAAGTCACTTTTTAAATCTATTGTGATTGGAGCAAATGCTCATTTATCACAATGGTTTAAAAACTGCACAATTCTAATATTTTCCTTTGCTCTAGTAAATTCATATTTTCAGTATATTTATCCTAATAGGTTGGGTCTAAATATAGCCTATGAGGGAACGGGTTAAATACTGTATGATGAAATCATGCACTTAGACTCGTACGTTTAATCCTTTCACTGTTCTATGTTTATTCCAAATGTCAATACCTATTGAATATTCATGGACAAAATAGTTATAATGAAATATGGAAGGTGAAACATTGTAGCCGTTTTAGAAACTACTGAAACCGATCTATGAAATTCCATTAGCAAACAGAGCAGACCCTGGTCAGACGGCTCCTACTATGTTTGCAAACGCGTGAAAAGGAGTTGATATAAAGCAAAGGGTTAGAGAGATGGAAACTAGTACAATGTAATTGCATTTTTGGATTTGTCATGCCTTATGGTATCTGAACACACTAAATAATGTACATGTTCATATATCATATACTGCTTCCCATAATTATATTTTATTCAGTAGAATTTAGCCAGCTGAACAAATTGTACACAACTCTTCACCCACCACATTTTCCAAAGTCAAGCTCTAATCAGTCCGTTTAGCAATATGAAATGTGTGTCAAACAGTTTGGATCCTGATGAGACGCCGAGTTACTCGGCGTCTCATCAGGATCCAAATTGTTTGCATAGGTAATCACCCGTACGCCAACAACCTGCTAAAGATTTAACTCTATACGTCGACAATAATAATGAAATCAAAGTAAACATATTGACTGATTTACGCTTATACGGCGAAGAGTTCAGATTGAAATCTATTTCTATCTAATTCATGTTTGACAGGCAGCCTCAAGTATAAAATATAATCAAGAATATGCATTTCCCAACTGCAATATAACTTTTCTATAGCAACCACGTAACCATTCCCTCATATAAATGCTTTTTCTCGCCCTCGCAAATATAGCAGACCCAGATCAGACTGTTTTTGAAGGAATAGTCCGGTCAGGGTCTGCTCTTCATGCTTATGAAGTTACAATACATATAATTCTAAAGTCTCTACTACTGTTGGGAATCGGGTCTCAATATTTCACTCGATCATCCGCATGTATAACGAACACATTTAAGTGAACACACTGTATCCACCTATCGCTAGTGTACTCAATAATTGATCTGCAAACAGAGTAACTGTAGATAAGTAATACAGGGTATGACAAAAACGAAATAGTACAGATATCCGACGTTCTCCTTCCGTTTCCGGATTTAAGAGGTCGCCTTTATAGAGTACTAAATTTTTCTTGTCGGCGTACATGCAAAGAGGCCAGCGTGATTGCCAACTGTAAAAGGGCTGACAACCAAACATGTAGTATGTTGTAGTACTGTAGGATCATATCCCTTTTTAATGAATTAAAGTCATTTTTGCAAATAAAGGGCACCAGCTCCTTTTGCTAGGTTCAGACTCTCAGTAAATAGTTTGAGAATAGTTACTGGTAGATATACTCGAAATAGAGAAAATCGGAACATGCGGCTTTGCACCTTTTGTCAATGTTCAGATATTGAAGATGAATACCATTTCTTACTCGTCTGTCCAATTTATAGAGAAATACGTAAAACGTATATAAGTTTGTATTGCTATAGACGTCCGAGTGTATTTAAATTTACTGAACTGATGAACTGCACACAGTTCTCAGTTATGAAAAGGTTATCTTAATTTGTGTATGAAGCATTTATGTTGCGTAAATCTATAAGTAATATCAATGGATTGTGATTTACTCATGTTAACAAGTCCGACTCCTAATAATTATTAGTGTTCATATTCATTAATTTGTTACAGGTATGCATGTTTAACATCAAAATATGGTCACGTGATACTTGTTTATTTATTATGTATATTTGTATGACTAGAAACTGTATCAGTTTATGTCAAAATAAAATGTTATATTCTTCCATTCTAAACGACTTAAGCAATTTACATGGCTATCGAACTTGGCCAAGATATAATGGTCACACGAATGTGTGTAAAGTTTAGTGTGTGGATTTAACAAATACCTTCCAAGAAAGAGCCCGGACAAATTCTTCTAGATGTGCGTACGGACGGACAATAGCAAACCTTTATGCCACCACATTGTGGGGGCATAATGGAATATGGAATGCGGAACATTACAGAAAATTAAAAAAAAACCCACAGCAGACCCTGATCAGACGGCTCCTATAGGAGCCTTCTGATCTGGGTCTACTCTGTTTACAACTGCCTTAAATCACGTTTATAAGAGGGAAACGGTTATCTCTAAATATTTTGGCACCCAATATCCACCCTCCCTTGATTTAATAAGCTAAATAAGTCAAATTGTCACAACTTCATAATTTTATATAAGACTGACACAGTAGCAAATAGTGTAGATCCTGATCAAACTGCTTCTTCTGGAGCATTTTGATCTTGGTTTGCACTGTTTGCATAAGTGTGCTTGTCTGAATACTTAACGTAATATGGGAAGATTATATAATACATGTACTTCATTGATAGAATAGTCTCAGTGTATAAAATCACACTTTCGTCTGTCTTCGCTGGAAGATTTATGCATGTATGCGCATGTTGTTAAATCTCTATCCCGCTATTTGCCACCTGACTCGAATTTGCGACCAACAAAGATCCATATGAGACGCCGAGAATCTCGGCGTCTCACCAGGATCCAAGCTGTTCGACACTCGGTCAATTGTTTCTCGAAAGCATATTCGAATCGGACGTAGTCAACACTGCTCTAGATTCAAGTTTTAGCATTTTTATTTTCCTACAGTGCGGTTAGGTTTAAGACGAATGCACAATTTTCTCGTGAAGCGATAGACCTATGCCCGTACAAGTCAGATAATTATTCAGGGAAACATCATATGTTGGTCTTCCAACAAATTATTTGTATATTTTCTCCATCTGTTTCCGTCTCGCATGCTTGAGTAATGTAATTTTCTTTATCCCTATTCTGCTATAAAGCCAACCATAAGCTCAAAATCTGATATAGAGGAAACTATTACTTATATTTATTTCCAATATATTTTCAGCTTTTAACCCTTTTGTATCCAGTCTCCGTTTAAACTGATAAATGCAAACAGTGTAGACCCAGATCAGAGGGTTCCTGAAGGAGCCCTCTGATCAGGGTCTGCACTGTTTGCTGACGTCATCGTTGCCAATGGCGTATACCGGCAAATAGTTTGTTTACTGCGCCCCCCTCAACATGAAAACTGGACGGGTTCCAAACTAAGATCTGGACGAGTTTTCTTTAAATAATGTGGGAGTAAATGGATTCAGGAACTATTGACCGAGTGTCAAACAGCTTACATTCTGATGGGATCCTGACTTGCTTGACGTCTCGTTGGTATCGTAGCCGTTTGCCAAATCCCGCCAGATCGCACATGGTAGGCTGAAGGTCGATAATCGAAATGAGTGAATGTGATACATTGGTATCACAAAAAAACCCCAACAGATGACCTATTTTATTGACCGCGTTCATAACGATATTTGATTTGAATGTTCTTTTATTGTAGCTGATGATCAATCTTTAACCCGTTATTCCATAGACAAATCTTTTGACGCCCTTGCAAGCTGAGCTGATCTAGATCAGAGTGCCCCGGTTGGTTACTACCTCTGGCAGAAACTAAAACGAAAGCATGCCCATAGTTTTAATCCAATTCATTAACCCTCCCTCTATTCGCGACCTGATTCGCATTTGCAAACAGACTGGATCCAGATGACAGGAGTGTAGCCGTGTCCAACTGTAATTCACGCATCATGGCTATAGGGGTCCGAATGCATCCCCCAGGGGAGGGGGGGGGTGTAATTGTGTTGTGATACACTAGAACGTCTATAAGAGTAAATGCTCTTTTTATCACAATGGTTTCAAAAGGCGACTTTAGGCGACGTCAATATGAAGGAATGGGTTAAAACGTACATGACAGAACAGAATATTTATCAAAGTCTACCCCCTTAGCCTTTGATTTATGTTCAATTTTGGCCATAATAATATTTTTATTTTTCAGATTGATGTTACGCACGTGCGTATGTGCGTATCGCTAGTGGCGCCCCTTGGTGAGGCACTGAGTTACTCGAGTAACTTGGCGTCTCGTCAAGATCTAAGTAATTTGTCACTCATTCAATAGTACAACTGAACTTCGATATTTCGAACTCGGATAACTTGAAATTCGGGGTAAGTCAAACAAAAATGTCAGTCATTTCAAAACTTAGAATTGCTCTTAAATGTATCGCTACAGATATCTAGAAAACACACTTACAGTAACAGCTCCATATAGGGCTAAAGTAATGTTAAATGCTCCTACAGGAGCTTGTAGCATTACTTTAGACCTGTATTAAGCTGTGAACTCGAGAAATTGTTCAGATTAAACAGCGGATAACTCGAACTTCTGTTATCTAATTTGTATAGTCATTTTAAGTTCGAGATATCGAAGTTCAACTGTAGTTTGTGATAAGCTTGATCAAATCGGAAGTAGTCAATATTGCACCAAGTCCAAATTTAAGGAGACATTATTTTTCACATCGTGGTAAGGATTGATAGCGCATTGGATAAGGTAAGGATTGATAGCGCATTGGATAAGAAAAGGATTGATAGCGCATTGGATAAGATAAGGATTGATAGCGTATTGGATAAGGTAAGAATTGATAGCACATTGATTGATAGCGTATTGGATAAGGTAAGGATTGATAGCGCATTGGATAAGGTAAGGATTGATAGCGCATTGGATAAGCCAAGATCATCTCCAAGATATTATCATCCGCCACATCAACTTTTAACCAATGGGGAAATTTTATACAACACAATATCCCCATGGCGTAAAATATTAAGTTACCTTCCGAGTTCAACCATGTTAACCCGTTCTACAATGCATTTTAAAATAGACTGTTCCAAATTTCAAACATGTCAAAACTTACGGTGAATGTTCAGGGTTTGTTTTAAAGAAACGTGTAAGATGACAAAAAGTGCAGACCCAAGGGACATGGCTCTTATACATGTAGGACGGTCTGATCTGGGTCTACTCAGACTGCAAAGGCGTGAAAAGCGTTTATATGAAGTAAATTGGTAAGCTGCATTTCTGTAAACCTTTTCTTGCTGAATTTTAAAATACATTCCTCATTCCTGTTGTATAATTATATATACATGTATCGTCACTATCGACAAATATGTCTCTGTGCATGCATTGTTGTGGAGTGCACTGGTTACACAATTAACTTGTAAATCGTGCATACCCTGATGAGACAACTCCTTTAGGAGCTGTCTCATCAGGGAATTCACTATTTACAGGTAAGTATATTGACGTGAACAGCAAGAGAATGGTTAGTCCTCTCTATCTTACAAAGACAAAACAACAGACAACTGTTGTGCAAGCAGCGAGTAGCATTTATATTCCAGTGGAAAGGCTCGCTAGAATATACACGCTCGACAAATACACCCGAAAGTCACGTGACTTACAAATCTGTTTTGTACAGAAACGCACCGATAGGACAAGAGCGCTCCACTATACGATCTACCGTATATTTTATAAGTTTGGCTGTAACCAGTTCGCCAATGTTTGTAGCTCTATATCTAAATCTGAAATTGTTGGTAAGTTGACAAATGCTTATATGGATAGTTGCAAAGAAGAATGGAAAATCAACATCAATAGGGAAAATTCGTTAACTGGGTCTGGAAGAAATAAATTGAGGACTTATAGGACATTTAAAGAACATTTTGGCACAGGACACTATATTAGAATCATCCTTCCGTTAAATCACAGATCCGCGTTTGCCAAGTTTAGATGTGGGGTTGCCCCTATAAGAATGGAGACGGGAAGATATGAAAGGCTACGTCTATAATGTAGAACATGTCCAGTATGTGATAATGCTATTGAGAATGAAATACATGTTATAACAGAATGTCCGTTAACAGAGACTTACGAGATGAGCTTTATAATAAGGCAGCCGGTATTGTTAATGGTTTTATTCCTATGAATGACTGTGGTCAGTTTAAATTGTTATTTTCTAACCCGCAATTGGTACGTTTTACTGCCAAATCCTGCTTTTATATTTTAAGACAGCGTAGGAACCATCTGTATGATGCGTAGTATGTGCAATAACTGATACATTTGTACTTTTTACCTATGTAGATATAGAATATTGTTCTATTTCATCTTATGTGTATATATGCGTGTTATAAGTGATTAAGTCCCATATTTATGTTATTTCGTCCATGTAATTTCTGCTAGATCTGATCAGTGGTAATGGTGGGTATTTTACTCACGAGTTGAGTCTGTTACCAACATATGTGCAGTCATGACTTTCAGGTTTTAACTGTAAATTTTATGGCATGTTTTAGTAATGAGATTAGCACTATTTACATTGTTTTAGTTTTATTTTCTGGTTTGGTTTCTCGAAATATGATGTATGACTATCATGAAACAGCATGTTATGATAAATGTACTTATTAGTCTCTTATAATTCTCTTTTGAATGGCATGGTTTAATATGTTTTGTGATTTCATGTGTATGTAAATAATGTATACCATGATGAGACTGAAATAAAGAATATATATACACCGTGGAGCGCTATTAAATATTACATTTAACCATATAGTGTTTTAAGGCACGTGTTAAATGAACAATTTGTCCCCAGGTACACCACTGGCTTACTCTGTGTTACAGTTTACCCCATAGATACACCCGTAGACACCTTTTTAAATAGTGTAGATCAACATCAAACCACAAGTGCAGGAACCAGCTGATCAAGGTTTGCTGTTTCCTAATGAAGTATACAGTAAAACCCCTCTGTATCGGAATTCCAGTAGAGAATAATTTAGATACTTTTAGACAGGTGGCTGCTTCATGCAGGGTAAAAGTCATGCAGAAAGATCCTCTAGGAGCTTTCTGCATGACTTTCACCCTGCATGAAGCTGCCACCTGTCTCCAAGATCTGCTAATGAAAGTATACAGTAAACCCCTCTTAATCGGAATTCCAGTAGAATAATTTAGATACTTTTAGACAGTGGTAGCTTAATGCAGGGTGAAAGTCATACACCCTACATTAAGCTGCCACCTGTCTGCAAGACCGATAATTTGTACCAAATTTAACGTCCGGTTTAGAGAGGTTTTACTGTACATGGCTGATTCTAAAATTTCTGCTATGATTAATATTCTCTTGTTTAAATGTCATAAAAATCAACTTAATGATATTCATACAATACACAGTCATCATTTTATGTAAATATCCATTAAGTAACTAATTAGCGAGCAGAAATTCGTGTTTATTAACATCAGAAAACTTAGTTATGTGCCTTATAAACGAAACGGCCAGATATTTGCGTGCTGAAAATTTCCGAATGTTGATTGAA
The DNA here is from genome assembly GCA_963576725.1 of Azorinus chamasolen. NCBI lineage: Eukaryota > Metazoa > Mollusca > Bivalvia > Cardiida > Solecurtidae > Azorinus > Azorinus chamasolen. The sequence continues at coordinate 5,295,590 of OY755251.1, read as the reverse complement.
TTCTTTGCCCAAGGATTCGAAATGATTAAGGCGATTAGATTTATACGTTTAACAATCAAACTATTTTAAATTAGTCATATGCCGTATGTCCTATTCTGACGCTAGATTTTCCCGAAGGACTTTCACCCTTCATTAACCCTTTCCTTCTTATAAACATTTCTTCACGCCTTTACAAACAGAATAGACCAAGATCAAACGACTCCTGTAGGAGCCAAGTATCAGGGTCTGCTCTTTTGCCGTATGTAATGATACATTTAATAGATCTGACAGTTCTAGCCACAACAAAACAATCCTGTGTACATGTACATATGCCATCATAAAAAATCAGCCAATAAATATTAATGACGCCAGTATTTTTTACATGAATATTAGAAAAGGAAAGGTTATATGTACAATGTACATTGGAACGTCGATATCTCGAACTCGCACAACTCGAACTTCGATATAACTCGAGTAACAATTTCAGTCTCTTCCAAAATGTGTAGTATAGAATTGTTCTGAAATTCACAACTGCACATATCAATAAAGACATGCTACAGCTTGATACGGGCCGCAAGTAATGCTAAAAACTCCTGCATTAACCCATTTGCTCCTACGATCCCATATATGGGACGTAGGCAAACAGTGTAGACTCTGATCAGACGCCGCATAATGCGGCATCTGATCAGAGTCTAAACTGTTTGCTGATAGGAAATTCAATATGAAACAAAACAAAAAGGAAAATTTAGACCAGACATCCCTTAGATAAAAGTTAGACTAATTCAATATATAAGCATGGAAGAATCCACTGGGAGCAAATGGGTTAATCTGTCACATCGAGAAAGTTTCAAAGTTAGAAATATACTGTCCTGATCGCCCGTTATCTCGTAGTAATTTGCATCCCTTAAAGTTCGAAATATCGTGGTTCCACAGTACGGTGAAACCCCCCTAATGCGACCAATTAATAAACAGCCACTGATGTCGTCTAAAGCAGGTGGATGCTTAATGCAGGACGAACGTTATGCAGAAAGCTCCTATAGGAGCCTGCATTAAGCTACCACCGTCCTGTCTCGGCCACCCAGATTTATGCCCCTTTTTGGTGGTCGCATTAGCGGGGTTTTACTGTATATATAATTTCCATTGCTAAAAGTCACTAAAAGTCGCTTATAGAGATGTGTAACTGTACACAATGGGACCTTAATGAATTCAGGAAAAAGACATGTGGCTAGTGGCCAATAATTAATTATTTAGGACCAGCTGACTCCTGTAGGCAGCTCATGCACTATTTGCACTACAAATTAGTTTCCAAAGGACACGTCAACGACAGAATACATTTAAATAACAATTAGATAGGATGGTTGAAATGTGCTTGGATTAATGCACTTCGAAAATGAGATTTAAAAGTACAAAAGGATGTGATTATCGTACGCATAAAACAAAATACATAAAGCTTCTTTAGCAATTTTGTGCATATCTGCCGTCCTGATTTAACCATTCGCTTGCTATTCACGTCAATATACCTACCTGTAAATAGTGAAGACCCAGATGAGACAGCTCCTGCAGGAGCTGTCACATCAGGGTCTGCACTATTTACAAGTTGATTTTGCAACCAGTGCACTCCACAGCAGTGATTGCACAGCGAAATACGTGTACACAGTGAAGATATATGTAATTATACAACAGGGCATGAGTAAAGAAGTAGAAATGTATTTTAAAATCCAGCAAGAGAAGTGTTACGCTACAAGGACAGTAGCATTTGTCACAAGCGGCCATTCATTTAATGACCATAAGAATCAGAAAAAGCAGGTTTTTGCTTAATGCAGGACGAAAGCAGGGCAGAAAGTTCCAGTAGAAGCTTTCTGTCTTACGTTTCAACCTGCATTAAGCTACAACCTGTCTTAAATACCTAGATTTATACCTAACTGTAATGGTCACTTAAGACAGGTTCAAATATACTTTCTGTTATTAAAACATTTACGTAATTCTTATAAAGTGACAACTTGTTGAACAAAGACATTTGTCTTCAAACTGGAGCTTCCTTCATAAATTTCCTCCTGGATTAAGCTACATGTATCATCTGCGTTTAAGACCGAGACATATATCTCAGTTTGGTGGTCGCTTTATGGAGTTATTGCTGTGATTAGACAGCATGTGAATGGTCGCTTTGGCGAGGTTTTGCTGTAATAAGACAGCATTGAATGGTCGCTTAAGAGAGGTATTGCTGTAATTAGACATCATATGGATGGTCGCTTTAGAAAGGTGTGTCGTAATTAGACATCGTGCGAATGGTCCTTTTACAGAGGTGTTTCTATAATTAGGTAGTTTGAGAGAGGTTTTACTGTAATTAGACAGCATGTGAATGGTCCCTTTAGATAGGTTCTGTTGAAATATTATACAGTGCACAATAGACTAGTCGCTTAAGAGAGGTTTTGTTGTAATTAGACATCATGTGAATGGTCGTTTTATCAGAACAACAGATAAAGGAGCGTACTCAATGGGGGCAAACTACGTATTATTATCAAATGTTTTGCTACGACAATTAATACAGTGTATCAATTGGGAAATGTTTTCCTACGAAAACAAAATTGCCTTCGTAGGAAAACAAATCTATTAAAATACTCATATAAATTGTCGTTGCAAAACATTTTGATAATAATACGTAGTTGGCCCCAAGTGGTACTGAAATACTAAAACCGTCATTTCTCGATCAAAACATATGTTGTGACCACTCTTTAGGATCGTCTCTTTGAGACAATTCTAAAGAGTGGTCACAACATAGTGTTTGGTGGAGAAATAAAGGAGATATTCATGAAAATGTTTAAAGTTACGGGTCTGATCTGAACCTCTGGTTTTAAGGCGGGTTTTGCTGTGTTCCCGCTTTGCACTCTTATTTTACTACCCAGACGTCGGGTGTTATGCTTTAGTGGTACAAAATTTCAATTTATTCCCAACGCTAACTCGTAATAACGACTGCAAAAGTTGCCGTCCACTATAATATTCTTTTTCTTTTTTAAAAAAATCTTCCATTTTAATTCAAGGCACATAACTCGCAGCATCAAAGAGTTTGGATCCAGGTGAAACACCGAGTTACATGTAGCTGACATCTGATCTGCATCCAAACTGTGTAATTGGTAAGTAAAAAACTTCGCCACTGGCAGCGAAAAGATTAATATTCCAGCCAAGAACTGAACTTAAATACACTATAAACCAATTACGCGTTTTGATGTTGGGGATTTCATAATCCATTATTGAATTATAACACGAGAAAATGCAATTTCGTTTGCTTTCATTTTTTACTGGAGAGAGATCGCTGGTATAAAAATGGCAATACTCGCGATTTGACACATGGTACGGCGGGCACTGGAGAATCGTTATGCCACTTTTTCTTTTAATATCTAACCCTTATCCCGTCTATCGCGACCTGATCATTATCTGCAAACAGCTTGGATTCAAATGAGACGCCGAGTAACTCGGTGTCTCATCCGGACCCAAGCTGTTTGACACTCGGTAAGTAGTTTATCAAAAGTTTGAAACGAATCTCGAATAAGTAAAGCTTGATTAACCCTTGTCTTGCTGAATTTTAAAACACATTTCTCCTTCTTTACCCATGCCCTGTTGTATATTTACATATACATTCACCGTGTACACGTATTTTGCTGTGAAATCACTGCTGTGTAGTGCACTGGTTGCACACTCAACTTGTGAATAGTGCAGACCCTGATGAGACAGCTCCTGCAGGAGCTGTCTCATCTGGGTCTTCACTATTTACAGGTAGGTATATTGACGTGAATAGCAAGCGAAGGGTTAATATCAGAATTTGTGCAGACATTATGTTTTCGTCAAGAGAAGGATTAACAGTTGTTCTTTAGTTCTTCAAAATTGAAATTTGAATTTGAATCTGTACGGATGTTTTCAACATTCTCTTCTTGCTTCTCTTAAAAGAGAGTCATTCACCAAGTTGAGGAATTTACTAAGCTCGCAATGTTCATTCCAAGTTTTATTAGAAACTATATACATTTATGCATGTTGTAAATTACAGAACTAAAATACAGTAAAATTTCGATACTTCAAAGTTTTAGTAATGAAAAAAATGACGCCATTAAGGGGATGTCCCTACATTTGACGCGTTTCATAAACACTTAAGATATACAAAACTCAATTGTTTATATGCTGAAAAGTAGTATATCGCAAAAGCCCCATCCAATTACCGTTTATAACGACAAAACATCCATGTGTTTGATATCGCCGATCCCGGTTTTACTACCCGATGTTTCAGTTTTATTCGGGTTGGGTTTTAGTTTCGTAACTGTTCGCCCTATTCGCGATTCTCCGACCACTTCCGAGAAAGCTATTACGTAAACAATGGAGGGATCGGGTGATCATCGGCAAAACGCGGAAGAATTAAACGGAAAAGGCCGATAATATTGTGTTGTAGAACAAAAATTATCAGTATTGATGAAATCGGTTTATTTGTATCACAGGGGCATTTTTCGATCTAAGTTCAAATTGGGAACCTTCATAATAATGATAGAGCATAACAAATACCAAGTTTTATGATATTATTGAAAATATGCGATCATTGTAGGAACTTCCTCTTTAGGCAGGTGCCTGCTTAATGCAAGGTGGAAGTCATGCAGAAATAAATAAGTTTTTTTGCGTGACTTTCACCCTGCATTAAGCTGCCAGCTGTCATAAAGACAGATAATGATATTTGTTTTAGTGTTTAAATTATTGGGGGTTTCATGTTTGTTTAAACAATTAAGGGTCTATCTCTTGTATTAATAATCATTTCTTGGTTCTTATTCGCGCGCGGGGATGGAAGAGCTGTTTCTCTACCTGACAGTTGTATAAGTAGCGTTTCTGTGCCGAGACGGCACTTTAAATGCAATCTATTTGCTTTAGAACTGTATAGCTCTGGTAATACAGTGTGTTCCAATGCTAAAACTTCCTGTATTCATTTGACAGTATCACAATTCAATTAGTTACGTGTTATAGTCAATATGTCAGTATTTCTTACAAAGTTACGTGTTATAGTCAATATGTCGTTATTTCTTACAAAGTTACGTGTTATAGTCAATATGTCGTTATTTCTTACAAAGTTACGTGTTATAGTCAATATGTCAGTATTTCTTACAAAGTTACGTGTTATAGTCAATATGTCGTTATTTCTTACAAAGTTACGTGTTATAGTCAATATGTCAGTATTTCTTACAAAAATATTCATGAAATAAGCTCTTTCTATGTCTCGAAAAAAATCGTTTACTAAATTCTTCTACATTTTTTTCAGTTTTTCATTTTATTCCAGTTTTTCACGAAATAGTTCGGATACGGATGCAACACCGAACCATTCGATGCCAAATCTGGATCATAACTGTTTTGTATAAGTAATGGTAGAATCTTCAATTGCGGCGAAAGAGTTCACCTCTCTGACATTCTGTCGGGGATCCCAATTTATCTGAAAACGAACTCGCATCCCGTTAATGCACTGGATCAATATTACAGTATCTGCACTCGTACGATGGATTAGTTTATGTAACCTGAATCCTTTCTCATCCGGACGTTATTTTTTAAAAGTATGTCCTTTAAGTAGGTAGGTGCTTAATGCACTTGTAAAAGTCATGCCGAAAGCTCCTTTAGGGGTTTTCTGCATGATTTTACCATGCATTAAGCTGACATGTGTTGTAATGACTGGCCATTATACTAATCTGAAATTCTGTTTTAGAGAGGTTTAGTTGTATTGTTTGAAATATAATACTTTTATCAATAAATAGAACTGCAGAAAAGAGTCTTGTTCGGCTCTAATGTGTAGAAGGAGAATGTCAAACACAGCATGTGGTCTAAGAATTCTTGTTTGTTAATGTAATGACAGATTGTCATGAAATGTCTGTAGTTTATTACTTTCTATTGAGTAACGATTATATTTCGTCTGTTTCACATCATCAGAAACAATCACCAATTATGCTAGGTATTTCCGAAAAACAAGCTTAAGCAAACGTAGTAGTGCAGACCTAGATCAAACCTAGATCGGCGGGTCCTTTAAGGGGCCGTTTGAACAGGGTATATACTATTTGCTGCTACTTGTATTTGTATGGCAGTCTAATCTAATCCTGTCGATGCCAGTATTTTCGTCTGCTGATTACATTTTCGTCAGGCTGCTTTAAGTTTTACACAGGATGTTTCTTTAATTGCTATGTAAGAAGATATCCGCAAACAGTTACATATATGATCCTGATGAGACGCCGAATAACTAGATCCAGACTGTCTCCATATAATATTATAGACCGTCTTAATGGCACTGAAAGGGTTAAACTTAACAAACGTGGGTCAGTTGGAAATCCTCAGCTATGGTAGCTAGTTTGCTTGTCCGAACACATAGCGTGGGCATACAACTATTCATATGGTGTCGCTGTGTTTGAATCCAATTCTATGTCTTATAGTTACATGTAGTTAAAATTGTGGTGTATACAATAGAACCTGTATGTAACAACCACCAGATGATTACATGCACACATGTCTCAACTCATTATCTAAATAAGCGTATTTTTTATGCCTTTGCAAACAGAGTAGACCAGGTCAGACGTCCCATGTAGGAGCCGTCTGACCAGGGACTGCTCTGTTTGCTTGCGTAATTATATAAAGCAGATTCTACAATTTCTGAAAAGGCGAAAAATGTATTTATCATTTATGAAATATCAGCAGGTACATATTTATGACGTCATTATGTCTAACATGCATATTCAACAGGGAAAGGGTAAAATACTGCGTGGTTAATTAATGCAAAACCAAAGTAATGCAATGTAAATTATATCAGTTACTGCTACCTGTGTCATCAGTTACATGTACTGCTACCTGTGTCATAGACAATTCGGTTTCTTGACCAGTTACTTGATAAATATTCAGAATAGAAATACTAAATGTATGTACATGTATAATAATTAGCTGAAGATTTATATCAGCATAATGAACAATGGAAATATTGATACAGAAACTGCAAAAACTGATCTATATATTTCATAAGTGAACAGGGACTCTGTGTATACTCAGTTTGCAACTGTGTGAAATGTATCTCTATCAGTTGAAAAGGCGAAACTGGAATCAATATGCAACTGTTCCTGTAATCGCAACATTTCGGTCATAAAGTTTGCGTCCAGTTGCATAATCTCGTTACGGTTTCTGTTAAACCATTATCTCATATTGATGCCTTTTGATGCCTCTGTAGAAGTAACGTTTTGAAACTATTGTGATAAACAGAGCAGTTTCTCCTATGGGAGCAAATGCTCTATTTATCACAATGGTATAAATACTACACAATTTAAAAAAAAAGTGCATTTTATGTATTATTTGCGTTAGACATGGATATATGGGTGGCATTCCACCATCGAACTCATGGTAAACCTGCCTACATGTACCTGAAAACTGCCATCATGCATAGCAGTCTAGTGCAATCTGTTGACCTGCATTCGATGGATACATAAGGTGTTTAATAACATGGCATCCGGAAACAATCATTGTATACTATTGCTGAAATGAAAATGCTTCGTAACATTAGTTTTGTTTTCGTATGTGCAACAAAATCCACAAAATACAGCAATGTGTAAGAAGGACGCACGAATATACAAATATCAGTCACATTACGAAACCACGTGACCATAGTATGAATGAAAGTATTTCTCCCGAAGAGGCAGTTACTTAATGAATAAAGAAGTGCGCGTCGGATGACTTTGTGCAAGCGATTTGGTAATCATGCCCATTAACTGCGAGTGGTCAGTTTGATGATAAGCAAAGCGGGAAACGGCTGAAGTGCCAGCTGCAACTTAATTACCCACTGAAAGAGTGTTAATGATTTCCCTTATACATGTAGATACACAATTTCATGCCAAAGCACACTTATTCGATATCAGGAGTTTAATTTTCAACACATTGATCCCATGCAATGAATACTGTAGCGTCTGCAACTCTTTGATTTGTAATAAACGCTCCTCTTCAATAGATTTCTTCATAGTGGCTGGGTCTTGAAATAGCCTGTGAAGGAATGCATTGACGGTGCAGTATCGTAAAGTCAGTTTGATATGGCTTCTTGTCTCGTTTTCTTCACAGAAAATATTTTCTTATCAGTGCATCGATCCGACGTGAATGAAACATTGACCGTGTTAAAAAATTTGTTTAACCATTGAAGTGCGAGAACAAAGTATACAAGAAATTCGCAATCAGTGAAGATCCAGACGAGAGGGCTCCACAAGAGGGAGTTCTCTGATCAGGGTTTGTACGGTTTGTCATAAAAACGTTTTCGTCGACGATAATTTTTAAATAATGAGCAATACTTTTATTTCCATTATTGAGAATAGAAGGGTTATCAGATGTGAAGACTTAAATGTCTGCCTTGTTTTATTGCAGTCTGACAAAAGTTACCGGGTTAAATTTTAGCTTCATGGCTAATCCTTCATCCTTATAAAATGGCGTTTGTCTACGCTTTCACTTCTGATTTATCTTGTATTTCATTTCAAAAACAATCAAAATTTCAAACAGATTGGATCCTGGTGAGCTTTGTTACCCGGCGTCTCATCTGGATCAAAACTGTTTGCAAAGGTAATAAAGGATTTGCTCGTATCAGGTTAAAGTTTAAACTCTCTATGAAGTTATTGTTCAGGCATTTGAATGCTTGTTATCATTTATCTGCATATTACTGAACGTTTGAAAGTCTTAAATAATTGATTGTTAAAAGCAGTTGTTTTTCCGTCCGTGTAACAGATGAAAACGCACAGATTTCATACAGTATTAATAAACAGAGCTCAATTCAACCCACATTAGGTTCATTTGAGCGTTATCAACATGTCTGCATTCCAGTTGTTTCATCAAGTATTTCAATCATTTTGGTACAAAATTCGAACTATTATTTAATTTGCTGAATTCAGTTTGTGTCCACAGGTATCCGTAACCACCCACAGGTTGTAGTATCGAACTGTTTTGTGATATCAACTCTTATCTTGCTGTGAAAAACATAATATCAGCTCAAATTTTGATTGTGTGCAGTTTGAATACGTCCAAGCGTGTGAGAAAGTATTGACTAACTGTCAAACAGTTTGGATATAGATGAGACACCGAGTGACTCGGCGTCTCATCTGGATCCAAGGTGTTTGCAAATATGAGTCAGGTACATGTAGCGGATAGCGGGATACGGGTAAATACACGTTGGAAATCACAGAACTGAACAGAGCAGAACTTTTATCGAGAATCTTGAACTTTACAGTGTATCGTCACAAAACAATACATTCATGTATATATGTAACAGTACATAAGTAAAATTCTGAAATTACACAAAATGGGGAAAAGAAAGGCATTTATTTATATTGATCTTAAGTATAATCTAGCAATGTCATTTCAATACCGCTACCTGTATTTTAGCTTAAAGTGTCCCCTTGTACATGTATGGACTTATGTAAACAATGTAAACCCAGAACAGGGTTTTTTCTCTGATCACGCGCGTCACTGTGATTACTCGAGCCCAGAAGAGGCACCAGGCAACTCGGCGACTTACATGTACTAGGATTCAGGTTGTACATGTATGAAGTTGAAAAGGAGGACATTTAAAATATTGAAACTGCATACAACACTGTTTGGCAACTATAGAGGTAAACGATACTCGATATTGATATTGACAACAGTTGACTGCAAATGCCTATAAGAGCAGTTGGTTGTCTAATTAACCCTTCTCTTGCTGAATTTTAAAATACATTTCTCCTTCTTTACCCATGCTCTGTTGTATAATTACATATATCTTCACTGTGTACACGTATATCGCTGCGCAATCACTGCTATGGAGTGCACTAGTGGCACATTCAACTTGTAAATAGTGCAGACCCTGATGAGACAGTTCCTGTAGGAGCTGTCTCATCTGGGTCTTCCTTATTTACAGGTAGGTATATTGACGTGAACAGCAAGTGAAGGGTTAAGGAAAACCATAATGCACGAAAGTGTCTGGCTTGATGTAGTTTGTATAATTATCCTGATTTGATTTTACATTATTGAAATGGTTTAGCCTAATTACTTCACTGGGTACAGTGTTTATTAATATGTTCTGAGATAGAGGTTTACTTATAAATGTATGAAATGTACCGATTAAGAGGGCCTCGGGATAGATTAGCCAATTGGATAACCGAGCTACCCTCGTTAACTAAAGGCATTCATTCATTCATTTTTCCATTCATTCATTTATTTATTCATTCATTCAGAAAGCTCCTGTTTTTCACCATTTTGGGGAAATACCTATACCCCTCAATTTGAGAATCCTGTCTGATTCTGGAAGTAGTGGTGTTTAGCTGTAAGAAGATTTCAACAAATGTCCATTGCAAACACAATAGACCCATTTAGGCCAAAACCTCTAAAATTCATAAACAAACAGCAAACCCAGATCAGACAGCTCCTGTAGGAGCTGTCGGATCTGGATTTGCTGTTTGTTTATGAATTTTAGAGGTTTTGGTCGGACTTAATTGTTTGGCTAAAGGCTTTTACCTCTGAATTGGGAACATTCAGTCAAAATTGGGGAAACCCACACTTATTGCCATTGGAAACAATAACGGCTAAAAATCACTTGGAAAAGAGCCCTGTTCTGTGAAAAGTTTGCGCTGCAATAAGCTGCTACCTATCTTAAAACCTAAAAGTTAGATTTAATTGTGCCAGTCTTTGTAGACATATTTAATTATGTCACGTTAACCCTTTAACCCATGAATATTCATTTCAGAATAACAACATTATGAATATCAATTGATTAATTTTTATAATGACACATGCACACATGATTTTGTGGGCCTGGCAGAGAATGTAGCATTATGTCTATATTGTTTCATAAGGAAACTGAGCAGACCCCGATCAGGCGGCCCCTACTCTAAAAGTAGAAAGTCGTATGTATGGAGTAAAGGGTTAATTCAATTACAGTTGAACTTCGATAAGTCGAACTTCAAGGGACCGTACAAATTAGTTCGAGATAACATATGTTCGAGTCATCCGATTTCTAATCTGATCGATTTGTCAAGACCACAGCTTAATACAGGTCTAAAGTAATGCTGAAAGCTCCTCTAGTGTTTCTAGATATCTGTTCTTTTTATTCCCGAAGTTCGAGTTATCCGTATTCGAGATAGCAAAGTTCAACTGTATTTGATTTCACTTGGGCCTCATTATTAGTTCAATAGTATAATGCCCGCCTCAAACTAACACAGTTCGAACGCCCGAACCACAAAAGAGATCGGAAAAAAGTTTGACATATGTGACCAAACAGATATATTTACAAATATTCATGTGACAATTTTAGATATCCATGAGACAGTTTCCAACAAAACAAAGTTTCAATGACATTCCACTCAATGTGACAATGACCTATCTAATTAACATTCATGATGTCATGGTGTCTTACATAACTATTCATGGAGTAACCCGTGATAAGTAGGTTATCCCGATACTGTGCATCCGTCAAAAGCTGTTTTACAACTGTAATTCTGGCAACATTAATCTTGTGTCGATTTCAGCCGTTGGACACCATTGCTCGTATACAGTTTGATTAAGGATGCAGAGCAGACAATTAGTAGGTCTAAATGAGCCACGCGGGATTAAACTAGACGCTTACATCCTCGTTTGTGTAACAGAAAAGGAATTATAGACGACAAACTGTCGGTATAGAGATACTATCACGACACCTTGTGGACTACCTTGGTGCAAACATGTACATCTTTTATAAGTTCAATCACCCTGAGCACAAGCGTCATCTGTTTCAGTTTCGAAAATAAAATGGCAAACGGTTGGATTCATATAGTTTCTCAATTAGATAACATATTTTCAATTCTTTACTTCACAGAGACGTCTGTTGATATCTTTGCACGCAGAGTAGACATATGCCAGATGGCTCATGTCTGTTCTGTTTTCCTCCGTAATATTTTAGATCTGATTCTGTGCCATTGGTCATAGAAATATAAGTATCTACTTGTATTTAGCAATACCATACACTTATATAGTTACCCATATAATTATATAGTTAAATATTTAGCTAATGAACGAGTTGATCTATTCATGAATATTCATATACAGTAAAACCTCGATTATCCGAACACTAAAATACGTATTATTATCGATCTTTAAGACAGGTGGCAGCTTAATGCATGGTGAAAGTCAAGCAGAAAGCTCCTCTAGGAGCTTTCTGCATGACTCTCATCATGCATTAAGCAGCCATCTGCCTAAAAGGGTCTAAATTCGTTTATAACGAAAATTCGAATAATCGAGGTTTTACTGTACTTCTTTACAATGTAAATGTTTCAAGGGAAGTTTTGACATGGACAAAAATGTACGATAATATCTATATAATTCCATAAGCAAAGAGAGCAGACCTGATCAGAGAGCTCCTACAGGAGCTGTTTTATCTTGATCTTCTCTGTTTGCAAAGACATGCATTAGTGTTTGTATGAGGGAAAAGATAAATACATAAGCCACAGTGTATAGAGTTTGTCATGAATATGTATGAGGTAATAAATTAATTGTGACTGATAGTGCTGCAATATCGGGTCATCGTGTCTTCGTCCCGAAAGGTCGATGGAATGAAAGGTAAGTGGAATAAATGTCGAAGGAACAAGGAACGACATTTTAGTGGAACAAAGGTCGATTGTTTGTTTGTTTATATCAGGAGTTTACGTCACTTTATAAAAGGTTGATGTAACATGTTACCGGAAGAATTGTCAATGGACAGGTTACCGAAACTGGGTTTGATGGAACTAGAAATGTGTCCATAGGATACAGATGCCCCCACTTCAGATGTTTTTGTCACAGAAAGTAAGGGTCATATTCATGCATGTAACGGCTAAAGCGATTTATGGCATTTTTGCAAATAAAGGGCTACAACTCCTAAACGACTGAAGCGATTTGCATGGCTATCAAATTGAACCAGAATTTGATGGCCACAAATATGTGTGTAAAGTTTGGTGAGGATTGGACAACTATTTTCCAATAAACGGTCCGGAGAAGATATTTTTTTAAGTCATTTTTGCAAATAAAGAGCCACAACTCCTAAAAGACTTAAGCGATTGTACATGGCTATCAAACTTGACCAGGATATAAAGGCCACAAACATGCGTGTAAAGTTTGGTGTGGATTGGGCGAATACTTTCCAAGACAGAGCCCGTACAAATTCTTCTGGATGTGCGTACGGATATACGTACGTACATACGGACGTACGTACGGACAAGAGCAACCATATATGTCACCTTTTTATGGGGGCATATCAAAGGTCGATGAACAGGTTATTGACAAAAACCGATTAAACGAAAGGTTATCGGAACAAATATCGATGGAACGAAATGTTAGCGGAATAATGGTCGATGGTACAAAATGTTAGCGGAATAATGGTCGATGGAACGAAATATTAGCCGGTTAAAGGTCGATGGAACGAAATGTTAGCGAAACAGAGGTCGATGGAAGAACACGGTACCGGAACAAAGGTCGGTTGAACAATAAAGACAGTCGGAACAAATGTCAGTGGATCGAAACGTAGGTGGAACAAAAAGTCGATGGAACGAAAGGTTGGCGGATTAAAGGTCGGTAGAACACCTGGTTACGAAAAACAAGGTCGACGAAGAGATTACCGGAACAACATTCGACGGAAGGAAATGTTAACGAAGCAAAGGTCGATGGAATGAAATGTTAGGGGAACAAAGTTTGACCGGACGGCAAAATGGTTGGCGCGAAAATCGTTTCCGCACCGTCATGTTCTTGAACAGGGCAAATTAAACGCACAGGCAAACCTGACTGTTCTATTTTTTAAACATTTAAAAGAAGTCAAATGGTTGGTCTGTAATTCATATCCTCATAGGCTATTTTTGACCCAGCCTGTTTGAATAATTGTACCTAAATGAGCCTTTACAACGAAAAAGGTAAATGTTAGAATTTTATAGTTTTGAAAGCATTGAACATTTTTAAGAACTAAAATTATGTTTACTAAAGTTATGTTACGCGTATAATTCCTATTGGCGCTATTTTGTCACTACTTTCGTCCAGCATTGGGTTACAACCTGTTTTATTAAAGGCCGCTGTAGTTATCAAATTAATATAGACAAGTTATTTATAGACAGGTTCTACTGTAATAAATTCGGTCCTGCATTAAGCTACCATCTATTTAGACACAACCTCTCTGCATTTACCGAAAAGGAGCACTTAATAAGGAAAATGACAATTTTAGAATTGTGTACATGTTGTATTGAAACCATTGTGATAAATAGAGCATTCGATCCTAAGGAGCAACTGCTCTATTTACCACAATGGTTTCAGAAAGTGACATTTACAGAGGCGTCAAATACGTCAATATGAGGGAATGGGTTAAGGACTTTAAATTAGATGTTCTCTCCAATGTTCGTTGCAGAGGAAATGATTTACTGTACTCTACTTTGTTTTATCTCAAATATAGGTCTGGTCGGCTTCCAGCTGGACAAATCTCAGTAATAGATAGCTCTGATTGAGTACAATCCTACGACGAATTGAATAAACAAATCCAATCGCTGGCAATTAGCAGTGGTGAACGTTTTAATGTTATTAAATGGTTGCTGAAATTTGATACCGCCCTGCCAGTTCAAACATCATAGAGGTAATATGATTTCACTTACGACAAGCGGTATTGATTTTAACCTATTAATCGCAAAGTTTCCCTGAAAATGGACACAGGTAAATAGAGTAGACTCAGATCAGAGAGCTCCTGAAGGAGCCCTCTGATCAAGGTCTGCTATATTTGCTTCATACATTATTCTCAAAACGTCACATTGATTAACAAGTTATTGCAGAAACACCCATCCAGGTGGCAATAATAGACTGGTCCACAACACGTATTTTAGGCAAATATTCTTATAAAGGGTTGTGCATTTTGTCATGATAGGGATCCGCGTTGAACAAAAACATCAAAGTGCAACAGTGTTTCGAATTTGTAGTAACATTTTCAAACACAATTGAGCCGGTGAACATGATCTATGGACTTTTTGGCGTGAGATCTTATCTTTAATTACACTAATGATGCATGCGTTTGTACTGTATGGCCTGTCAATAGGGATTATGTAATGGATAGCATACGGAGTAAGAGCAAGTGGTCACTTAATGCAGAACGAGAGTAATACAGGAAGAGCCTTCAGCATAACCGCCGTCCTGCATCTGGGCCCATGCTTATAAAGCTTTTAGTTGAGTCTGAGTTTCGTTCTCAAGCATTTGATTGGTCAGATTTGAGTTCTCAAGCTTTTGATTGGTCAGATTTGAGCCAAAGGCTCAAATCTGACCAATCAAATGCTTGAGAACGTTCTCAGACTCAACTAAAAGTTTTATAAGCATGGACCCAGACTATGGCATGGCTTAACCCAATACCTCATAGGATATTTTCGATACAACATCTTTGAATAATTCTACCGAAAAGGAGCATTAACAAGAGAAAAGGAACAAAATGTAGTGTGACAAATAGAGCACTAAAATGTTGCTCCTATAGCAGCAAATGCTCTATTTATCACAATTGTTTCACAAAGTGACTTTTACAGAGGCGTCAAAAGTCGTCAACA
Source organism: Azorinus chamasolen (assembly GCA_963576725.1). Taxonomy (NCBI): domain Eukaryota; kingdom Metazoa; phylum Mollusca; class Bivalvia; order Cardiida; family Solecurtidae; genus Azorinus; species Azorinus chamasolen. Next base: position 5,280,048 of record OY755251.1, on the reverse strand, counting down.
TGAGGAATGGGTTAACCCTTTACTCCATGCATATTCATGTAAGTAATAATGACATAATGAATATAAATTACAGTAATTATTATAATAACACATAATCATAGACATTTTGATCGTGGCAGAAGCTGTAGAATCATATCTATATTATATAAAAATAGAGCAGATCCCCACAAGAAGGCTCCTATCGGAGCCGGTCGTCTGATCTGGGTCTACTCTATTTGCAAAGGCATTTGTATGGAGTACAGGGTAATGAAACCAGAATTATACATAACTTTAATGGTCACTGTAGACGAGTTACATTGTATTTGTTTTGTATCGATCTCACGTCGATGGTTCAGTTAGCCAATTATGTCATTATGTTTAACCCTTTCCCTCATATAAACGTGTTTTCACGCATTTGCAATCAGAGTAGACCCAGATCAGACAGATCCTAGAGGAGCTGTCTGATCAGGGTCTGCTCTGTTTGCTACTGGAATTTGATAGATCTGTTTCTTTACTTTCTAAAATGGCTACAATGTTCTACCTTCCATATTTCTTTATAATTATTGTGACCATGAATATTCAGTAGGTATTGAATTCTGGCCTAAATACAGAGCAGGGAAATGGTTAAGGGGAAATGTTGTCATTGACAGAACTTGTTGAATCAGACCTGTAAATTCTATAAGAAAACATTGCAGACCTAGATCATACGACTACAGTAAAACCTTTCTATAACAGCCACTAATTTACATAAAGTGGTTTGTATTAAAAGCAGGTGTTAAAGGAAGGTGGCCGCTTAAAGCAAGATGACAATAAAACAGAACGTTTCCTATAGGATACCAAATAATTAATACAAATGGGTGTCTTTTATAGAGAGGTTTTACTGTATTACAGTGACCGTCTGATCTAGGTTTGCATGAGGGATAGGGTTAATACGTTGTACGCTGAGTATTTAGACGGTGCACTTACCTGACATTCTGCTCCAATTTTCGTTTCGTTTTTGGAGAGAAATGGTGGGTTTGTTAAATAGTCTAGTAATCAATTCAATAAGTCATATTTTACGGATATGACTTACCATGGATTATACCTTTCATATTTATAACTTTGTCTTGGAATTAAGAAGATATGTTTGCTGTTTAATCAGACTTTTGTCTTTTTAATTACTCGATCGCGTATTTGTTAGTACCTAGTTTATGTAAAAGCTGTATTCCCGTTTTCTTCTACTTTATGTGTTATGTTTAGCTATCACGTGACTACATTTATTTGAAACTATATCATGTTGCTAATGTTGCCTGCATGAGCAGGACTTATGCTTCATACTGAATAAACTTGAGCTTTGATGATTTGACCGTTTCACATCTTTGCAAACAGAACACGTGTACAGGCATTTACCAACGTTAGACAGCTCATGCAGGCTTATGTGTCTAACTTTGTTTGCGTATATGTTAAAGATCTAGGTCCATGCTTATAAAACTTTTAGTTTAGTGTGAGTTCGTTCTCGAGTTTTTGATTGGTCAGATTTGAGCCTTTGGCTCAAATCTGACCAGTCAAAAGCTTGAGAACTCAAATCTGCCCAATCAAAAGCTTGAGACCCAGATTCTGTACTGTTTGCCATGATTGCAATACATTTCGGTATGTTATATGATCAATGCACGCATTAATTTTATGGGTGAAACCTGGCATGAATATTTACCAAGTGTATGGTTAGCCTAACCCTTTCCTTGTTCTATGCTTATTCCAAAGTTCAAAACCAACTGAATATTCATGGACAAAACAGTAATAATGGAATATGGAAGGTGAAACATTGTAGCCATTCTAGAAAGTAAAGAAACAGAACTATCAAATTCAATTAGCAAACAGAGCAGACCCTGATCAGACGGCTCTCTAGGCTTCGTCTGATCTGGGTCTACTGTGCAAATGTAAATACGTGAAATGGCGTTTATATGAAAGAAAGGGTTAACAACAGACAAGCCCCATGTTTACGGTTTGATACAGAGACGTAATTGTCATTGTTACTAGACCATTTCTAAAATGTATGTCTTGACAAATGTTTCAGTTACACACAGATGGACAGCAAAGACGGTAACCATGCACCATGCTTATGACATGCGAGTGACGTCGTGGCGATTTAGAACAGTCCTGGTGCGTTTAAATCACCTCACTAAACTCACTAAAGATCATACAACTGAACGTCGCAAGTTAAAGGGTTGTCTTATAACCCTTTCCCTCATATAAACGCATTTTCACATATTTGCAAAGAGAGTACACTCCTATAGGAGCCGTCTGGTCAGGGTCTGTTCTGTTTGAAATATCTGTGTTTTTACTTTCTAAAATGTGTACAATGTTCCACTTTCCATATGCCATAAACACTATTGTGTCCGTGGGGTATTGAAATTTGAAATAAACATATAACATGGAAAGTGATGACGTTATATACACAATATGCGATAATTCAGTTAACCCTTTCGGTACCAGCAATGTCGTCTGCTGGGCACAGTTTCGTTTATTTTTAGTGTAAGTGTGTCCATTTCTTCCATTTTCTTTATAAAACAGTAAACAGTTTCAAACAGTTTGGATCCTGATGAGACGCCGCGTTACTCGGCGTCTCATCTGGATCCAAACTGTTTGCATGTGATATCATAGACCCGTCATTGTGGCACGGATGCGGTTAAAAGAGCAGCAGCGACTGTCGTAAATGTGCGGTTGTCACGAATACTCAAAACAAAAAAGAAACTAGAAATGCTAGTCGATACTAGACGCTTGACCGAGTAATATCAATATCCATGATATCATTGTTTCGTGCATGAATATTTATCAAGAAAGGGGTTAAGTGGGCCAGTGTGAGCCTGTAAGGGGTTATTGTGTAACTAGGGGCATCTGTTGTAGGGCCCTGTGGTGAATCTGAAACATTTTGTTGTGTCACTAAGACCATAATAAGGACATCTTGTTAGATGGATGGATGGATGGATGGATGGATAGATGGATAGATAGATGGATAGATAGATAGATAGATAGATAGATAGATATATATATATAGATAGATAGATAGATAGATAGATAGATAGATAGATTAGATAGATAGATAGATAGATAGATAGATAGATAGATAGATAGATAGATAGATAGATAGATAGATAGATAGATAGATAGATAGATAGATAGATAGATAGATAGATAGATAGATAGATAGATAGATAGATATATATATATATAGATAGATAGATAGATAGATAGATAGATAGATAGATAGATAGATAGATAGATAGATAGATAGATAGATAGATAGAGATAGATAGATAGATAGATAGATAGATAGATAGATAGATAGATAGATAGATAGACAGGAATGATGTAGTTCTGTCTCTGCATGGTCAACATTTCCATGAGCCATTATAAACTTAAATCAATATTCACTGGCGCCCGCGCATTTAGCGCGGCGCCTATATAGACTTACGAAATGTTCAACTAATGTGAGGAGCAGTCATTTCTGTACCGTTGAACAAAAATGAAAGTTACTTGTTTGAGCAATGTAAATTGCATGTACTGGTCGATTAAGAGTGTAAATAACATATCAGAAGTAATGAAATAAAAATAAGGATGTGCTTGTTATTTTTGCATTAAAAGAAATTAATGCATTATTAATACTAAAAAGCTGATCCTTTCGAATTTCCGGTGCAATAGGCTTGCCTCAAGGTCTTGTAAAGTATTACACTTTTTTCATCAAATGCACAGTCCAGTGTGCAGTTTTTGGTTGAATGCGGATTAATTGAAAATTTAGGTATAACGTATATTTGCTTTGTAAAGTTTGGCCCAATCAAGAGTAAAAATCCTATATATTACGGTGTGTAAATGAATGTTTATTTGATTATCGACTTGAAACCAGTCACTAGGTCAGAAAGGCTGAGTCTATTGCACCGTAATACGGTGACGCTGAAGTTCGTCTATTGGAACGTATGTACATAATAATAACATTTTCATGAAAATCACATGCACTTCAAGAATATTTACAGAATGTCTATTTATTAAAATTTAAAGAAACCCAGCTATATGTTAAGACATTCTTTTAGTTTTGAAGTATTGATTAATTAAATTTGTGTACGTTATTGTATAACATGTGAAAAATGGAGCACATTGGGACCATAATTGGAAATATCTTAATGTCGTGGAATTAGAATTCGACCTTGCTTAGTGCATTTTAAACCATTTTCTTTTTCACAGTTAAACCCCGGATTTGTTGCAAATAGGTGTGTTATATGAAGCTTATCTTATCAGAGTTTGTTGATATATGAATGAGATTTTACAATGAAAATGATACTATTCTTGTCTAAGATTTATTAATGACTGGTCCGTCAATAATCAACTCAAATAGGTTATAAAAACGTGCTAATTATCTATCAAACTACAATTTAAACTATTTCGGTATTTGAGTCATTTCTTATATTCACAGTATTGAAAAGCTTTGGACAAACTCATTATTTAGTTGTTTTAAATATAATTATTTCATTGTTTGATAGGGTGTCTGAAATCATACTTCTGTCTGTAGTAATTCCAAGGGCAATATGCTGAACTAAACCTTTGAATGATTGCATGGTTATATTAAAATAAGGCCAATCAGTGTATATTAGTATGTAAACATATTTTATTTGTCTTCATTTATGTTTACACTATTTCAATAGCAGACAAGTTATATCTTCATTGAAAGGGTTAGTGCAGCATATAAGTATCATGATCACTCATATTCTAAGCATTTTTGTTTCACAATAGATTTTAACAAAACCAGCCTGGCTGTTCTTTATAAATAATGGCACTGCCGTTAGGAATAAGGGGATTAACTGTGTCTAAGCCGTTCAAAATGCTCAGTACTAGTTATCTACCATTAGAGGCAATTCATTCTCTTTCGATTTTTAGTGTTGTTAGTGGAGCTTTCTGCATGACTTTCACCCTACATGAAACTGCAACCTGTTTCCAATACCGATATGTAGCCTCTGGTTTAGAGGAGTTTTACTGTATTATTTGTCAATTTTGTAATATTGCAAAAAATCAAATAATTGCCCAAAGTTTGGATCCTAATGTAATGGCAATGTATACAGTAAAGCGACAACAACATGAATAGACACAGGTGTCTTGAAACGTACGTGATGCTTAACCATTTCCCTGTGGCATATTCACGTGAAAATAATGACACCATGAATGTTAATTAATGGGACCTTTATAATGGTTTATAAACACAGTGTATTTTTGCACAGACAAAAACCCGAAACTGTAGACTCAGATCTATATTTTACCATAAGCAAACAGAAGAACCTGATCAGACGGTTCTTATAGGATCCGTCTGATCTTGGTCTATTCTGTTTGCAACTGCGTGAAAAAGCGTTTATATATCATAAGCAAATAGAGTGAACCCTGATTAGACTGCTCCTTTATATAGGACCTGGGTCTACTCTGTTTGCAAAGGCGTAGAACGTGTATTCATGGAGAAAAAAGTTAACGGTATCCCTGTTGAATACTCATGTAAGAAATAATGACATCATGGATATTCATAAGCTGTAAGTTTTATATACATATACACAGGCTGTTTCGATATTGCTAGAAACTGAATAGACAGATGTAAGATAATTTCTTAAGCAAGCAGCAGACCCTGATTAGATGTCTCCTATGCCATATGATCTGGGCCTACTCTGTTTGCAAAGGTGTGAAAGAGCATTTGTATGAAGGGAAGAGTTAAAGTAGCAACATGTGGTATAACGTTTGTTACATATTATTTTAAACCTTTCCCTGTTCTATGTTTATTACAAATTTCAATACCTACTGAATATTCATGGACGAAATAGTTATAATGAAATCTAAAAGGTGGAACAGCATAGCCATTATAGAAAGTAAATAAACATATCTTTTAAATTCCATTAGCAAATAGAGCAGACCCTGATCAGACGGCTACTATAGGGGCCGTCTGATCTGGGTCTACTCTGTTTGCAAATACATGACAACACGTTTATATGAAGGAAACGGTTGAATGATTTCTTGACATCATGATTATTTAGTTTAACTTTAAGACTGACACAGTAAATTTTAGCAATAGCAAAAAATGTAGAGTCATATCTATATTGTTTCATAAGCAAACAGTGCATCCCCTTATCAGACAGCTCCTACAAGAGCCGTCTGATCAGGGTCTACACTGATGACAGAGGAGTAGAAAGGCGTACTAATGCAGTTAAGGGTTAGGTGGGTTTATTTATATCTGGTCAATACAAAAATTAGACTTCACCAACAAGTGAATACAATGTACATGTACTTGAATCATAATTTATCACAGATCACGTGACCACATTTGCACCAATTAAACTTACAAAAAATATGAATAACTGACACAATTCTATAAATATCATTGTCAGGGGTGGACATGTCAAAATGAGTATTTTGAAAGAAATGGTATCATAGATTGCAAACGTATATAGAAAATATGATAAAGAATTTTACGGAAGATAAGGAGTAGAAGCAAGAACAAGGCAGAGTAGGGTAAACTGGATTTATTCCTAAGTTTGTTTGCATAGAAAATATGACGAAAATATTCCAGGCCAGAGCTCTAGCCTCGGAGAGCCCTTGGTCTGAATCTACAGTGCTTGCATGTGTCTATATTTAGGAACACACATCACACATACTTTAAAATATGCTACAGATCAATTAGTCTAAATTGATCTGGATCTAAACTGTTTGCTAGAGTAATAAATGATTTGCCCATATAGTACATTAACTTTTCCTTCACATATACACCTTTCAACGCCTTTGCAAACAAAGTATACAAATATTAGATGACTCATGTGTGCTCTATTTGCTTATTGCTCATAGACTATTTTTTCAGCGGCTAGCTGTCTATTTTCACTTTTGTTCTAGTTTTCCACCAATGAGAAACTATGTTACATTGTAATTTGCATATTACCTAGGAGTATTTATAGTAAACTGTGTTTTCATTAGTGAAATACCTTGACTGGCATACAACCTTTTTATATGCCTCTACACATTGCCAAACTATGTAAAATTCTGATATGCAGTCTGCTAACGTGTCGAATTTCCTGGGGTAATTATTATGATATTGCAGTTATTTCAAACACCATGTTTTATGATAATTAGCTGCTTCGGCCTCGCAAATTGAATTCAATGCAATAATTAACATAATCACAACACATGTAAGGCACCTTGTTACACATACATGTTCTATAAACTTCTTAGAGTTCAGTCAAAAGACCATATAGTTCAGAAAATCATTATTTACGCAGATATTTAGCATGGGACCGAAGACTGTTGACTGTCGAAAGTTCTGTTCTTAAAATAGATTTTAAGACCTGGAAATTCCAATAAAATCAAAGTACTGATGTACTGATATTTATCACCTCATGGTAATGGTTGCTGAGCAATATTACCAGTTTGTCGAAACCTCTATTAAACTTTCAAACTTTTACTATCATTTTGCTATCAATTAATATAACATTTGATCATAAAGTCCACTTTGACGAACAGGTAGTTTGCCGAAACCACCATAATTCACAGGCAGTGCTATAGGAAATAAAGAAAAAGGGTTGTTTAGTATATTAGAGTACTGTCCCCGACCAAAGCACCGAGGCTCTGGTTGTTGGCTCTCTTTGATATAAAGCTACTTACTGAAGGCTACTGCTACGGCTCTATTACATGGGGCCTGGGCTCATAGAGTAGGTTATATTGTTTTAAAACTACATGTAGATCCAGTTAATGATGTCATTAATGATGATGCACACACGTCGATTAAAGTGTTGATCTCGGCTAAATAAATACCGTTCTTTAAAGAATTACAGACTCTGCACAAACAAAAACTTTATGCTTTAAAGTGTATCGCGAAGTAAATACAGATTTGTATTTACTGCGTGAGTGTATTCAATTTCTTATCTTCATATCGATACAAATATAAGCGCTTTCATGCACATTTTATAATAAATGCTAAATATTTTATAATAAATGCTTTATATTTATAATAATTTATAACATTTTATAATAAATGCTTTATACTAAAGAACTAACTTGAGATAGTTTTAAAACATTACTTTGACATCGTACATTTTAAAAGTGATTTCCTATAAAAGCAGCTTGAAATATTTCAATAAATATTTCTTCTACTCCAAGTCATTATCATTGAATGCTTCTCTGCTAGCATAATAACAAGCAATCCTTCATAGATCTAGTTCTCTGTACTGGTAGAATCTCCAAACATTGAAATAAATATTGCAGAGATTGTTTTGTACATTGTGTCAATATTTGAGAGCCGCTGAATATCTTTTTAAAAGATATTTCTTGTTAAACCTAACCTCATTGAACAAATCTACCGAAAAGGAGAATTTACTACAGAAAAGGATAATTTTAGAGTCGTGTAGTATTGAAAACATTGTGATAAATAGAGCATTTGCATTTTATCACAATGGTTTCAAGAAGTGACTTTTGCAGAGACACAGAAAGACGTACTTATGGAGTCTGGTTCTTTCGGAAGCTATCTGATTTGATTTGAGTTCTGTTTGCAAACACATTAAAGGTAAGAGCTACAGACAATTTTGCATACATGTATATAGTAAAACCCCGCTAATGCGACCACCAAAAAGGGGCTCAATGTTGGGTGGCAGAGACAGGTGGTAGCTCCAATAGGAGCTTTCTACATAACTTTCGTCCTGCATTAAGCAACCACCTGCTTAGACGACATCAGTGGCTGTTTATTAAGTGGTCGCATTAGCGGGGTTTCACTGTATACCCAATTACTAAAACCGTCATTTCTTCACCAAACCTTATACTGTGACCACTCTTTGGTATAAGGTATTTTGAAACTATTTAAATTTACGATCTTATCTGGACCTCTGAAGTAGAAGATATGGATTATAGCATTACATAGCCCAACTACCCTGATGTTCTATTCAATGTCCTCTCCTCTTATTTGCAAACGGAATACAGTTTAACTTCGATATCTCGAACTCCAAAGGACTATACAAATTGGTTCGAGATAGCAGGAGTTCGATTTATCGGATTTCTGATCTGGACAATGTCTCGAGTTGACAGCTTAATAGGAGCTTTCAGCGTTACTTTATATCTACATTAAGTTGTCACATGTGATTCTAGATATCCGTAGCGATATACATTTAAGAACATTTCTGCATTGTATATTTTGGAAAGACCGAACTTTTAGTACGAGTTATCTCGAAGTTCGAGTTATCCGAGTTCGAGATATCGAAGTTCAACTGTAGTTCAATTAGTAGTAAATAGTGAATACCATGAAATACAGTACAGCAAATGGTTAAACCGCTGAAAAACGGTCCTTCAAGAGCAGTGTGGTCTGGGGCCTTAGATTTCAGGGTGGATGTTCTTCAATTTAAATTTAAAAATATAACGCTCATGATTACCAGCCAGGGTCCATGCTTATAAAACTTTCAGTTGAGTCTGAGTTCGTTCTGAAGTTTTTAATTGGTTAGATTTGAGCCTTGGCTCAAATCTGACCAATTAAAAGCTGGAGAACCCACATCTGACCAATCGAAAGCTTGAGAACGAACTCAGACTCAACTAAAAAGCTTAATAAGAATGGACCTATCATTATTTACGTGCTACTGTATTAGTAGGTAAAGAGATATCGTGACTGTTGGATTTAGAATAATTATGATGTTGTGGACTGGTCGTCTTATATCGAGACTATAGTTATATATCTTGTCAGTGCACGATCACGACCCGGAATAGACGACTGGTATTATGTGGTCTGCTCTCTGGCCTCAGAGTAGACATTCATAGTGTACTTCTTTAATTGAATTTTATTTCCCAAGGATTCCCATGATTACACCATTTTGCTGCATATACCTATGTATATGAGACGACCAGTATAATGTGGGATTTTTCTTCTTGTATATACTGTGACCAAAAGATAATTCTGTTCTGTTTGTCACTCGTAAGGGTCAGTATTTTGTCCGCTAATGCTGCAAATAGTGCAGACCCTGAGCAGTCATTGTGTTTCAATGTATTGGTTTATGAGTATTTACAATCAGGTGCAGATCCAGGATTTCAGATTGGGGCGTAGATTTGCTTGAAAGGGGGGGGGGCGTAGATTTTTAAATTTGGTGACATCACTATAGTGTGTTTGTAATATATGCTGAAAAAGAGCGTAATTGGATGAAGGAAATAGAAAACACTCAGATTAAATAATTGTCTTGTTGATTTTTATTATATCTAGATCTTAAAACAGTTTGTTTGAGGGGAGGGGGACTGGGGTGTACATCGGCTCCGCCCCCTTTAAATCCACGCCTGACAATGTTTGAAATGTTTTCTCGCGATATGGCTATTAGACAGTGTCTTCATTAATACAGTAAATGAGTTAGTACGACACCCATTCTGTGCGATATATACTTTGAAATTACACATTATTATACAAAAATGATATATTCTAAAATAACATTTATCATATTTATTAGTGTATTATCCCGTGTTCCCTTCTTGAATTGGGTTTTGTCAAGCCAGGACTCAGTAATGAGAAATATGCAAATTGGTTCTACTATGTAATATATTATAAGTATAGCAATGATGAATGTAGTGTGATTCTGAAGAGACAATGTGCACCTTATTTCCGTGCTTTTACCAAGTAAATTCAGACAGTTTGAGAGTGCAGTTCTGCCGGAGTCTGATCAAGGCCAACACGGTTACTTATTTTTCACTATATGGTGCCAGTCTAGCCAACATCGCAAAGATGAAGCGAATTTCTAAACCTTAATTGGTCTTAATATCGAAGTTTAGCGAATCAGTTATGTGATATAATTACATGTATACGTCTTTTTGACGGTCGCTTAAGGCAAGTTCTGCTGTTATATGGACATGGCTCTACAGTTTCTGTCATGTCCAAAACTTCCATTGTTCACAATGCCATATAAAATCAGCTAATTAAATGTGTATATAATCATTATTTCTTCCATGAATATTCATTAGATAAAGACTTGATTGGAGACGCTGTTAATTTGAATGACGTGCGTTTCCATAATCGAAAATGTAAATATGGTGCGAGAATAATTAAACACAATTTAGATTGGTTAATTAACAGGTGTCAGTTTATGTTAATGAGAGACCTCACAGAGCTGTCATATGCCCATCTTTATTCTACACATCACTACATGGATGCCACATTTAGGAACATAATTCTTCGATTTATACCATTTTACGTCATGTACGAGTATACATTTGGTAAAACCTTTACAAACGGAGTCAGGAGCGGATTTAGAGGGGGCGGAGCCGGCGTACGCCCCTCCTACAATTGCCAAAACAATTTCATTAGTAATATCTTAGATCTATATGCAGTAAAACCTCTCTATAACGTCCACTAAATTGTGTTAATCAGTTGGTATTTAGAGCAGGTGGCTGCTTAAAGCCCAATACTTTCACCTTGCTTTAAAAAACCACTTGCCATTAACACAGCTCTTTTTGAACATGTATTACGATCACACTATTCATTTATGTCATCAAACATAAAAATCTACGCCCCCCTCCTCCAACCTGAAATCCTGGATACGCACCTGGTAGTTGACCCTGATCAGATGACCTTATGGCCGTGTTTGCACCATGCTTCTTCTTACCCATTTACATCATGCAAAATTATGTAAGAAAATATGATATCATTAATATAAATTAGGTTGTTTTTTTTAATGGCACATGAACACAGGAAAGTTTTACCATGGCAGAAGTTGAAGCATGCGATTCACATGCAGTATATCTCCAATTAGCAAACAGAGAAAACTATTATCAGACGGTTCCTATAGGAGCCTTTTGATAATGGTGTACTCTGTTTGCTTTGGCATATAATGCCGTATTCATGGTGCCATTATTTCTTGCCTAAATATGTATGGCGTAAAGAGTTAAATAACACATATCTGGTTCTACGGTTTGTATTACAGTCAAACATTCACTGCTTCATACGTACTTTTAAAAACTTAAGATAATTAATATTCACAATGTCATTTTTTCTTTCATGATTTATCATAGTGTAAAGAAATAATCTGTCTGTCACTCTATCAAATATTACCAAAATGTAGAGATAATCAGATGATATATTCTAACAAGTGAAAAGCCGTTTTTGAAACAGGAAAAGGGTTTAACAATAATAAAACTATTGACAATGCATGGATGACAATGAATAAAATTAGTATGTTAAGGTGCTAATGGCGACCTGACTCGCCTTTGAAAACAGCTTGGATCCGGATGAGACGCCGAGTAGCTCGGCGTCTCATCCGGATCCAAGCTGTTTGACACATGGTCACCAGTTTCTGAAACGTTGTACGAATCTGAAGTAAGTAAAACATGCATTTTTGTCAGTAAATTTAGGGTTAATATTTTCACAACCAAGTAAGTATCGCCCGCTGGCAGTTCGTATGGTAATAGGGTACGTGCTTTGTTTTAAGATTTTTGAAACGTACGTGGATTGACAACTATAGTGAAATATTTCTTCAACGTACACCCCCCCCCCCCCACACACACACTTTGGGGTTAATAACCCAATAGACCCACTATTAAACTACCACTGAACAAATAAGACTTTTAATTTTAAAAGCAAATGGTTCTTTACAAATGGTTTTGCAGAAAGTTACGTTACTATGGGATCTTTCTACATAACTGTCGGGCGTCCCGTATTTACTTACCACATGTCTAAGAAGTATATCTCCTGTTTGTCACCACGTTTAACCAGTTCCTTCATATAAAAGTTAACGCTTCGTCACGCGTTTGCAAACACAATAGACATAAATCGCACGGCTCTTGTAGATCAGAGTCTGCTTTGTTTATTAACTTATACTTGATATGAGTACAGTTTCTACTAATAAGGATACTTCAGTATCAATGCTTATAAAACAATTTAGTTGAGTTTTATTCGTTCTCAGGTTTTTGATTGGTCAGATTTGAGCGTTTGGCTCAAATCTGACCAAGTAAAAGCTTGAGAACAAACTAAAACTCAACTAAAAAGCTTTATAAGCATGGACCCAGCTGTACGCTTCATACGCCATTATAAAAATGCAGCTTATATACAGTTAACTACGACATAGAACGGAAGTCAGACAGGAGATGTCATACCAAACTCAACAGCAACCCAAGAAGCACTGCAAATTAAGTATGCCCCTCATGCCACACCCAGACACCCCACCCCCAAAATGCACACATATACACACAAACGCACGAACACATGAATTTAAATTTAAACTATGAAACTGTGAAATTGTAAAACAAGTGAGGTCAGCCCGAGCTAGTTAGAAGAACTCTCCATGGGTCCTGTGAATATTTTGTGGAAGCAGCATGACCATCGTTATGCAATAGGTTGGTGGACTGCCATCAACATATGCAGTAGTATCCATATTCCAGTTACTTAGAGCTCTTCTACATTTATCTATGAAGGTGTCATCAAACACATTAGACTCGTGTCTGAGGCAATGGTTGATAGTGATCGCCTACTTTCAGTACTATGTACTTCATAACCACAGGTGTTAAGTGCTTGTGTGGCGGCCGAAAATTTCGCGTTTATGTTTTAGAATATTTAGCTGACTTGGTGGTCGTTCTCATGGAACCAGTCATCATTGGGCTTCAAGTTGATGCCAGCAATTCCTCTCAAATAATGTACTTTAAGATGGCCTATTATTACATAGACCGGGCAATTTAATTTTCATGGGCTTTTAATGTCTTTTGGTTGCAAGTATTTAGTCATGGCTACACCCAGCTTGCCTTATGGCCCTTATTCTGCTGACTAATCAAAAGTGGCTTCTTCCTTACTGAATATTAATCAAACAAGAACAAACAATAAATACGTATCAAAATGCCATACTGAAGAACATGAGTTTTATGACAAACATTGTAAATCCAGGTCAAAAGACCCCCTCCCTGAGGAGTCTTTAGATCCTGGTCAACACTATTTGCAAAGGCCTTATCTCCCCGGTTCTGTCACATTAAGGGTTAAAAGAACGTACCTGCTGTGTAGAAGTTCTAAAATAGGAGATCTTTCGAAAGCAACAGCAGCAATGCAAAAATGAAACAATTGCAGAATCGGTTTTATTGAGTTATGAGCAGTTATGAAAAGTGCAACACTGCTCATGCCCCCTAGCACCGACTTAAGCGGTATTCATTTTTCAAAACTAATAACATCGAAACAAATGATCCCGAAGGACCAAAAATATAACAGCACTGAGAATGAAGTACGAGGCGACATTTACGACCATCACACATTTTACCGCCTTACCCCTCTGAGAAAAAATAATGTCTACTAAAACAATTTGAGTCTGGTGCAATGTTAACCAAGCTTTCGGGAAACTATTGATCGAGTGTCAAACATCTTGGATTCGAAGTTCGAATTTATCAGTGCAAGCTAAAGATGGAGAATGGTGTAATGTTGTGCTCGGCATACTGCCAAACATGTTATTTTCAATATTGTTTCTCTTTGTTTTCTTATCACTAATTAATATTCATTAGGATGCAAATGAAGTAATTTGTACAAACTAAACATGAAGATTCATACATCATCTATATGTCTATATCATTTACAATTATCGCCAAAGTAGGCCGCGATATCTATGTATGCTGCAGGTATTTAAACATATTCTGTAATATGGACATTGAGGTTAGAATGGTTGCCTAGGAACCATATATATTACCATAAGTGATATAAAATATATCTAACAATCTTGGTGATATTCAGTGACCATTTTAAACTTTAGCTACAATTTTGCATTTTTGTTTGCTTTATAAGAGAAAGACTGACGTCTTTCGAAAATTTCAACATCTTCTACTGTTCTCATAAATATTTATACATATGTAAATTAGTTAATATTGGAAAAGTAATATTAAAGCAATGCCTCATATCTATGTTTGTAACAATTTATTTCATGATTCATAAAAAAAAAGAGATTTAGCTGAGTATTACGGGTAGATGTCAATTTTCCAAATGCGTGGAAAAATCGGTTACCATGGAAACAGTTACAATGTCACTTACTGTTCATTGTCAATTTAGATACTTTGCTTTCTGAGTATTTTGTCATCAATTTAAACTACTTTTGAAGATGTGTTCTGATATTGGTAGGATACATGTTGAGAGGTTTACGTTATTTTTATGTTTCTCATTAATATTCATGTGTATGCAAATAAGTAAATTCCTAAGTATAGCCTTTTGGTCCTAGAACTAGATATTTTGATTTCTGAGGATGTTGTCATGATGTTAAACTGCATTTGAAGTCGTTTTCTGATATTGGTAGGATACAAAAGGTGAATAGTTTACATTATTTACGTTATTTCTATATTGGTTTTGTTATTTTTAATGTTCTCATTAATATTAATAAGTATGCAAGTAAGGCAATTTCAATGAATAGCTCGAAATAAAAGCACAATGTCTTATCTTTAATTTTACCCCAGTTTTATAAGTTTACATGTAGGACAACAACTGGCTGCGATATGGACGATCCTGCAAGTATGGGCCATTATTACGAAAACGGGGGTGAGGGGGTCATGGAAACGATTAAAGCGTTTCTTAGAATTGATATTTTGGTCCTCAAATTGAATATTTTGTTTTCTGAGGATAGTTTCATCATGTTAATCTGCATTTGAAGTTGTTTTCTGATTATTTGTAAGATAAAAAAGTGAAAGGTTTACGTTATTTCTATTCTTTTTTTTACTATTGTTACATTAATTATCATGAGCAAACGAATAAGGTAATTTTAACAAATAAGCTAGAAATAAAATCACAATGTCTAATCTTGCATTTGGTACCAGTTTTATAGGCTTAGGACTAAACCTAACTGTAATATGGGCGATTTTGCAGGTATGGGTCATCATGACGAAAACTGTGGGGTTGCCATGGAAACGGTTAAAATCCGCATAGCCTATACGGATTTAAACTTGAGTATATTCGCGATTCTTATTTAGTAGACTTCTCTGAACATTTCGGTACCCATGAAAAACAGGTCGGGTGCACGATAGACCCCATTGGCTCCCATAGTATTACACAGAGCAATGGCTTGTATTGGACAGTCTGCATGCAATATTAACTCTTTAACTCAATGAGGAGCCTTCTGATCTGCATCTACACTGTTTGCTATGTTACACGTTTTCTTCATAATAACCCCTGTATATTCACAGTAAGCTTGACCCGTTTGCAAATTGGAATAGTCAGTTGGTTAATCATTCTTGAAAGAGTTAATGTAACCCTTTTAACGCATTTGCAAACAGAGAAGACCCAGCTGATCAGGCTCTGCTCTGTTTACTTATGATATTATAATAGATCTGACTCTTCGGTTTAAACAAATACCAAAACATATTGCTTACATATGCCTTTTAAAAAAAGAAAATCAGCTAATACATATTCATGACGTCATTAGTTTTACATTATTGTGAACAGGGAAATGAAGAAAATATTCCAAAATAGGGAATTAATATATTACATAAATACTTGAACTGCTCTGATCTGATATTTCGACCACTAAGGGCCTTTGTCAAAGATTATCATGTCAAAATACACGTCACATTTTTGTTACATGCATTCAGCCATAAAATCAAAGAGAATGACATGATAATCTTTGACAAAGGCCCTTAGTGGTCGAAATATCAGATCAGAGCAGTTTAAGTATTTATGTAAAACAGGGAAATGATTAATAATGTTTTATATGCCTGTATCTTAGGTACTCAGTCTGTCAAAGTTTAACCGTGACGACTCACAATTTTATTCCTGATGGTTTATTTGCCATCCCCTGGATAGTATGACGATGAATACTAATTCGAAAGTGTATACAGTGTAGTAACAATCCAATTGTTATTTACCACAAGTACTCTTAAAGTGAATTTACAATTTGTATTCACCCTTTTGGCAGATATATTCGATTGTAGATAAATACAGTTACAACTCTGTCGTCTGCTAACTTTGTCGTCTGCTACAAATTTTCATTCTTTCGATTTTCTTCATTTTTGTTTCAAATACAGTAATAGTAACAAATAGTTTGGATCCTGATGAGACGCCGAGTTACTCGGCGTCTCATCTGGATCCAAACTGCTTGCATAGATAATCAGAGTTCCGGCATTGGCAGCGAAAGGGTTAAGAATTATCGGCAGATAAGTAGTATAGTTACATGAAGAATTATCGGCAGATTAAGAATTACCGGCAGATAAGTACAGTTACATTAAGAATTATAGGCAGATAAGTACGGTTACATTAAGAATTATCGGCAGATAAGTACATTTTATAAAGAATTATCGGCAGATAAGTACATTTGTATAAAGAATTATCGGCAGATAAGTACGTTTGTATTATACTTATACATACACGTTTAGGATTTTGGCCACTTTAAGGATGTCTTTAAGGATGGCCCCTTCGTTCAAATAAACGCCCACAAATGCCTTTGCAAACATAATAGAACAGGATCAGACAGCTCCTGGCCAGGGTTTGCTATGTGTGCTTATAAAATTAAAATAGATCAGACTCCACAGTTTCTACAAAAAACCAAAATACCCTGTGCACGTATGCTATTATAGACATTTTCAGATAATAAAGATTTATTATTTATAATGTGATTTCCAAAGGAAATGGGTTACAGTTTTGTAACTGCTACTACCGAAACATTAATGGAATCTGTGAAATGCTTTAGAATTAAGTGACACGGCCTATGGACAGGAAGTTTGATCAACTTTACTTTACAAGTAGATTGCATTAACCCATTCCCCCCAGAAAGACGCCTTTGCTAACATAGTAGACCCAGATCAGACGGCTTCTGTAGGAGCCGTCCGTTCAGGGCCTGCAATATTTGCGTTTGAAATAATATTAAACTGATTCTACAATTTATTCTTTGACCAAAACTTCCAGATTTCATATTCAAGAATTAAAGCAATCTAATTTATATAAACGAAGTCGTTAATTCTTGTTTACATTTTTGTGAAGGAAAGGGTTAGACTATGTGTCATTGCAAACGACAATGGGTCCAGATCAGACAAAGAATAACATTTACACTCACACTGAAGAAAATATGGTAAATGATATTGCTATCGACGATTTTCCTCACCATCTTTAGCCCATTACCTCATAGTCTATTTTTAGATACAAACTCTTTGAATAAATCTACCGAAAAGGAGCAGTAACTAGAGAAAATGAAAATTTAAGAAGTTTGTAGTTTGAAACCATTGTGATAAATAGAGCATTTGCTCCTATAGGAGCAAATGCTCTATTTATCACAATGGTTTCACAGCGTGCCTTTTACAGAGTCGTCAAAAGTCGTCAATATGAGGGAAAGGGTTAAGACTAGATTACATTTTCAGTAGATAATGAAGTAGATTTCAATGCACTCTCAATGTGCTGAGGGTTAAAGCTGACGTCATCAGTAACCCCTCTGCTATCTGGTTGATAGTCATATAAGTAGAAAGACAAAAATGAATTGCTTCACACATAAACGTGGCTCTGTTCTAAATGTTTGAATCCGCCAACAGTGCTTATCAGCATTATGTAGTTAAAGCATGTGATATTTATTCGGTTCACCGGGGGGAGATATTTACTTTATATAACTCATAAAAGTTCTGTCGTTGTACAGATTTAATTAGTTGCCGTAGTTTGTATGTTTTACAAACAAATACCGAAAAAAGGCTAGTTCAGTTCAAGATTCTTGTAAACAAAGAGACAGGAAACTATTGGCAAATTGTATTACAGGAAAACTCACAATGGTGAAAAACGCAACATCGACTGAAACGGGTAGTCATGGCCATCCTGATAAAAAGTCATACGTACTGGACACAGTTGGTGGCAAACACATCGAGGTGGAAACGGACCGGGTGCGCGTGAAGCCAAGGTTGGGTCTTTTCGACGGGATAGTGTTTATCGTCGGAGGTATAATTGGTTCCGGAATATTCATCTCTCCAAAAGGAGCATTAAAGTATTCAGGATCAGTGGGCATGAGTCTGGTAATATGGGCTGTTTGTGGGGTCATTTCTTTCATGAATGGCTTCATTTATGCCGAGCTGGGCGGTATGCTGCCTCGTTCTGGAGGGTCCTACATGTACATAAAGACCGTAATTGGTTCGGTACCTGGTTTTCTAGTAGCTTGGGTACAGACGGTTCTGTCACAAGCTGGAGGGCGCGCGGTGCTGGCACTCGTTTTCGCTGACTATCTATGCGCCCCTATATTTGGACGATGTGGGGCACCGAATAGTATCCGGAAAACGATTGCAGCAGTAAAATTATTAACTTTAGCTGTGACAAACACAATAAATGTGAGACTCGTTGCGTCCGTGCAAGGTGTTTTCACAATTCTGAAGACAATGTCACTGATTGTTATAACTATTGGCGGTATGGTATATCTCTTTCAAGGACAGGTTCAAAATTTCGAAAATTCCTTTGAAGGGACAACAAATGACGTCACTTCCCTTTCTTTGGCAATCTATAGCTGTATGTGGGCATACGGTGGGTATAACAACCTCAATGAAATAGCAGAGGAAATAGTTGCACCGCGGAAGAATATACCCAAGGCGATTATAATTTCATTAACTTTGGTAACTGTAATTTACCTCACAACGAACGTGTCTTACTTTGCAATGCTCTCAAAAGAAGAATTCCTGTCAGTCTCCGCGGTTGCCTATGAATGGGGCAATAAAGTTCTCGGTCCAGCGGCGATATTCATTCCCATTAGTGTAATGTGTTCAGTATACGGAACAGCCAATGGCGGTGTCTTTACGGATGTGCGTATTCGATTTGCAGCTGCGCGCGCGGGCCATCTACCGGAGGTTTTGTCATTCTTGCACCACAAGACGCGTATACCTTTATGTGCTCTTTGGTTCAACACCCTGTGTGCTTTACTTATGTTGATCCCAGCTGACATTGGCGAACTCATCAATATTACGTCCTTCGTTGGAAATATAATCGATCTTCTTACTATGATTTCGTACTTCCGCTTACGGTATCTTCGAAGAAACAAACCACGAGACAAAATGCAGTTCACGACTCCTATAGTTATCCCCATTTTAACAACCATGATAAGCATATTTATGATGGTTTCCCCGTTCATCAACAATCCAAAGATAGAATTCATCTACGGCGCCCTGTTTGTAGGCGCCGGCCTTTTCTTCTACGTTCCATTTGTGCACTTTGGATGGCAGGTACCAGGCTTTAATCACGTGACAAAATTTCTTCAACTAACGTTTGACATCTGTCCAACAGTTCTTGAAGATGACGAATAGTAGATTTATCCATTTACTCAATATAAAGGCATTTTACGCCTATGCAAACAGAGTACACATAGATCATATTACTGTTGTAAGGGCCATGTTATCAAGGTCTAGCTATGTTTACATATCGAATTTATGGCGGTCTGATTCTACAGCTTCTGTCAGGGCCAAAACACCATACGTCCATACGCCATGTAAACTCTACTCCATAAAGACGCCTTTCTGCGCTTTAGCAAACAGAGTTATGCAGATCAGACGGCCCCTAAATGAGCTGTCTGATCAGGGTCTGCTCTGTTTGATCAGGGTCTCCTCTGTCTGATCAGGGTCTGCTCTGTTTGCTTAAGATATGACATATGTATAATTTTGTAGTCTTTAAATGGACAAAACATCATGTGTCAAAAAGCTATTATAACAATTACTCTAATTAATAAATATGGTGTCATTATTTCCTTACATTAAATTTCATTGAGTAAATGGTTCAATGATTATTAACTTGATTTGAGTATCCGTTAATGAATATTAAAGAAGAAGTGAATTAACCTTTCCCTCATAAAAATGCATTTTCTTGCCTTAGCAAACAGAACAGATCCAGATCAGTCGGCTCCTGTAGACACCGTCTGATCGGGGTCTGCTCTATTTACTTAGGTAATAATATGCATATGGTTCTACAGTTTTTGATAAGGCATGGAAAAGTCTGTGTTGACGAACCGTTGGAAAACAGTTGCAAATAGATATTCATGATTGCATTATTTCTTACATACATATTGAACAGGGAAGGATTTAGAGAATTCCATGTATAACTGTAATAGAATTGTAAACAGAATATATTTACCATAAAGGCTTGCTATTTCGGGCACTCAAATATCGGTCATTGTCTCATTTCCCTCCTTTTTAAGACAAAACTCGCCCAAATCTTAGTTGTGAATCCATTCATTTTTCACATGGGGTGGACACAGCAGACAATTTATTTACCGGTATAAGCCATTGACATTGATGGTTTCAGCAAACAGTGCAGAACATGATCAAAGAGCTCTATTATCTTGGTCGACACTGTTTGTCTGTGTCATTTTTAAGAGTGACAGGTGGTATCTTAATGCAGGGTGAAAATATAAAGCATGCTGCATGGCCTTTGCCCTGCACCAAGCACCCATCTCCTTAGAACATTCCCAATAGAGGGTTAATACACGTTTGTTCGGGCAATAACATATGCAGTGTCCCGAGGGACTGTTGTTGGCCCGAGCCCGAAGGGCGAGGGCAACAACAGTCTCGAGGGACACTGCATATGTTATTGCCCGAAAACAAACGTGTATTAACGCTATTCTTGCATAAAACACATTTTCTGCTTTCCTGCAGAAATTTAATTCTTCCAAATACAAGCAAAACTACGGCAGCAAAACTATACACTTCTTTGACACTTCGTTCGATTTATGCTGTTTCCGGGTCAATTCATGATTGTATCAAATACCATTTACACGGAACTTCATTCAATTTGTCTATCACAAAACAGTTCATTGTTGGCGCCCCTGATATGCTCGCACCCGGCGTTCACCTAGCTTAGGCCAAAACGCTATATAGCATTCGCGTCCATTGTTTACCTTAGGCCCCGAATAGTTATAATTAAAACCGGTCAACAACAGCGCGTGAGCACGAGAATCGCCTTGTTAATACATGGTCTAGCGGGACTAAAACAGCACGTTTTGTGCAAGAATATGTCTTTCCTACAAATATGGAAAACTAGTCAAACAGGGAAAGCCACACGCGAAATGACACCGCACCAAACACCATCAAACAAGAAACGGTATAGCCACAAGACAGAACAAAACAGGACGCATATCAAGACGAAAAACATTAAATATTCAGAATATTAAATAACAAAATTGACCATAGGCTGAAAGCAGGAGTACCGCCTTGGAATGGTCAGTAACTAAAATAAGCTACTGGGGGACTTAAACCTAGTTTACGGGTACTCGTCCTTATCCCACTTTCACCAAAGTCAAAATGTAAATTCCCCCTCCAGACAACTTCACAACATGAATAACGATATCTTCCAAAATGAAATGACTTTAAAATAAACGTTAGAGGTAAACAAGCGATATCATCATTTAAATGACGTCATAATTTAAAAGTACGGGAAAACTATATGAAACATTTCTACGCCGACATTTTATAAAAAATAAATCGCAAGAAGATACAAATACTAGTGGATATTAAGTATGTACAACTGTTTTGTTTGAAATAGAATAAACTTGACATCGCAGACATGTACTCGATGACTATTCAGAGGCCAGAGCAGCTGTGGAGAAGTCATTTGGGGTACGACAGAACTGGTAAAATACAAATATCTAATTTCCTCCCTCCGTAAACGGGTTTTAAAAGAAGGAATCTTCATTGGGAATAATACACTATACAAGCTAAATGATGGAGTGTAGTTGCCCCAAGTTAATTGATTAATTGAAAACCTGATTTAGGAGATAAAATTTAATCCGTATTTTACTGCCAGCGTTGTTATATAACACCGTCCTGTTGTTGCGGAGTACATCCATCCTGAATGTAAGAGATCCTTCGAAAGCAAAAGCAGCAATGTGAAAAGAGAAAATTGCAGACTCAATTTTATTGATCTGTTCATGAGCAGTTATTAAAGGTGCAACACTACTCACCCCACCCCTGAAACGGTATTCAGTTGTCATAACTGAAAACACTGAAATTGATTATTCCGAAGAGGACCAGAAACTATAACAACACTTCGGAATAAGTCATCGGTTATCGTCAGCAACTAGTTCACTAGAATGGATATAGAGGATCTGTTGCGAGTTGTCTTTTAAGATCACATGTTCCTAAACGAGCCTTAGAAAATGTCATTAAGCGAGCCTTGGCGAGCTTAATAACATTTTCTTGGTGAGTTTATGAACATATGACCTTAAAAGACAACGAGCATCAGATTCTTTTTCTCACATAACAAAATAAAGTGTATTTTCGCCGTTTAAATGACATGTAAACATCAGTTTCCATGGTTTGACGTCATATATGATGTATGACGTGATATATGTTCTAAAGTGATCTTACACATGTTACAGATAAGGGAATCTTAACCCGGTGTTCTAACTCGGAGATAAGGGAGGTATGTAAGAAATAAATATGCATGCATGCATTTAATATATGAATATAAATATTTTAAATTTGAAATTAAACAGATTTATAACTTTAAATATATGCACTCGTATTCAAACATCTTTTTAACAATAAATAAAACGAACATTGAAAACATTGATATATAATGTACATTAATAATCAATACTAGAGATCTGCAAAGTAAATGTATGGGTCATGCAGGAAACACCACATACAGAACACAATGTCGCCCGAACAGCACGACGACAAACAGAGAACAGAAACTGTATACATGTACCTATCAAAAGACAAGGCACAAATACATGAAAGGAAAGAAAATGTTTCCATAAGACACGGATACCTGACAAGGGGAGACACTGTACAACTTACTATGATTATGCTTCTTACCAAAATTAATATCAAATAAATCCACCATACACAAGCCAAGATATCTTTGACGAATGTTTTAACAGGACGGACGGGCGTACATATACGGACGGATGAGTGTAAATCTTAATGCCCGTCGCCTAAAGGCGGGGGCATAAAAATAGAGAGAAGATGGACGTACCGCCTTGGAACGGCCAGTGACAAGTGTCACTGGGGTTTAAACTGGTTTAGGGGCGCCCAACCTAACACTTATTCTATCCCAACCCTAAAAGACAAACAGGGTAAATAAACATATCACCTCCCCGACTAATCTACAACAACTGCGAAGGCTTGCTTCTTGCGAACTAAATAAATAACCTAATTGTACAGTAAAACCCCTTTAAAATGGAATTCTAGTAGAGAAGAATTACGATACTTTTAGGCGGATGACTGCTTAATAGTTAATACAGGATAAACGTCATGTAGAAAGCTTTTACCCTGCATTAAGCTGCCACCTGACTCCAAGACCGATATCTATACTAAATAGACCCCCCCTTTAGAGTGGTTTTACTGTACCACTGGCAAAGTTCCGTCTTTCCAAAATTTCCAATACAGAATTATTCTAAAATTTATCACTACACATATCTAGAAACAAGCCATATATCAGAAACTATTTGGTGTTATACTATGAAACTATTTTTTAAAAAAATGTTAAGTACCGTTAGGAAATGCGGTCCTGCGGACAGACAAACATGTTAACATTTTTCGCAAACAAAAGGTCTCTAGTGTTCCATGGTAAATTCAATTGATACTTGCAGAACACTATTAACACGCTATTTAACATTTTCACAATGTTTCGTAGAAAAACAAAGTTTCCATTTTCGAAAACAAAGGGTCATAAGTCTCGTGTTCAATGGTCAATATAAATATACATGCAGAGCCACATATCTCTGACACAAAAACTTTACATTTTTGGCAAACATGGGACAATAGCTCCGGTTTTACACAACAATTTGAGTGATACTTGCAATTTTTTATGAATATTTTGTTGATGATGTATGAAGAGTAACACGCGAATGTACAGTAAACCCTCTGTATAACGGCCACTAAATTACATCAAGTTTTTTGTCTTGGAGACAGGTGGCTGCTTAAAGCAAGATGAAAGTAAAACAGAACGCTCCTATAGGACCGTTCTGTTTTACTTTCACCTTGCTTTAAGCCGCCACTGCCCTAAATATCAACTAATTAACACAATTTAGTGGCCGTTATAGAGAGGTTGTACTGTATACAAATACTAAAATAACAATAGTTCTGTTGAACCCTATGTTACGACTAGCTTTTAGAATCGTGTTGAAGGGAGGGTTCTAATGAGTGGTCATAGCATAGGCTTTAGTGGAGAAATAAAGGAGCAAAGAGCTATTCTTCAAAATATTTTCATTTACGCAGGTTATTTGGGCATCTGTTTAAAATTATCAATACTTTATACTATGCCAAACAGTTTCTGATATATCACCCGGGACGCATGCATGCACGAACGCATGGTCGCACGGATGCACACAATGCCAAAACGATATCCGTCCGCCTTCGACCGGGGATAATAACTTGACAGAACACATAAATACATAATACGTACTACGTTGTGTTTCTTGTCAAACCGATTTCATGTCTGTTTATAATTAATATACCTGGGTCAATATATGTACTCGGCAATGAATATTGAGCTTAATAAGCGAATTATTTTATACAAAACTCCAACTACTGCATTTTCAAAACATAATCAGTTTGGCTTTGCTTACCAAAATGCAATCAGGGAGTCAACGATATTGAAACTTGATGGGATACCGAGTGACTCGACGTTACAACTAGATCCACACCCTTTGCCTAGGAATATTGGTATGTTATGTACAGCCACTTCTGCAATAATAACCAGAAGTGCAATGAATCTATTGAAATACTGGTGTTGATGTAAATCGTGTAAAAGTTTGTATTGCAATTACTTGCCAACCAGTTTCGCAATTAAACCCAGAAATACAATAATATTTCCTACATGGTAGAAATATATCATTCACAATTAATGATTATAACAACATTCTGATGAGCCTAATTAGGTGTTTAATTATAAAGTAGTTAAAGTAGTTGAATATACAAGTTCGATACAGGGTGTTGTTTTGACAATAACGTGTATTGCAGATAAGCCTATCTAGGCTTCCAGATCATCAGAATTTAAGGTAAAAACATCTGATATGAGAGAGAGAAAAAGAGACAGACAGAGAGAGGGAGGGAGAGAGAGGGAGATAGAGAGAGAGAGCGAGAGTGATAGAGAGAGAGGGGAGAGAGAGAGAGAGGGGGGGGGGAGATTTTCATATAGTGCTGAGCTGCATTTTTAAGTATCGTGAATACATACAAGAAGTTTAATGTCTAATGCTAAACATTAACATATGCAATGACCAAGAGCCCAAATAAGACCATATTATTATTTTCCTACGGTATCTAACTAGCGATATATATTACACACTTAAATAACCCTATACTCCATAAGTACGACTCTCTATGCTTTTCAAACAGAGTAGACCTGTAGGAGCGTTATGATCAGGGTCTACTCTGTTTGCTGATGATATGATAGCGTTATAATTATACAGTTCAAAATCCAGAGTCCATGTGCTATTATATCATATAATTAATATTCATGATGCCATTATTTCTCATATGAATATGCATATATTCATGGAGGAAAGGGGAAAGTTTGTTTATATATTTTTCATATTGCTGACTTGTTTTAAATGTGCTGTTGTATCTAACTCAATCTACCAACGCAAAGATTGTTTTGTTTTGGATATTCATGAAGGAAAGGGGAAAGCTTGTTTATATGTTTTTCATATTGCTGATTTTTTTTAAATATGCTATAGTATCTAATTCAATCTACCAACGCAAATATTGTTTTGTTTTGTAGTATAAATTTGATGCCCAGATAAGATGCATGTATTAAATTTCCTACTTTCATAATTTACTTTACTCAATGTATTACAAGTGTCGGTATTAGTGTCGTGGGTTCGAGCCCCACTGTAGTTGTCTTTTTACATACAAGTGTTTTTAAGATATGAGATTTTTAAAATTCCTTTGGGCAGGTGGCCACGATAATTGAAAAAAGATTATGTGTGAAGTTTGTACAGCGGAACTTGTCTTAGATATAATATATTAACAGCGTATACGTGATGTAATCATATAGTTTTGTTTAGGCATTCTACTATATACGTCACGCAAACCGCTCTTATGAAGCGCTCTTTGCAAAGAATTGAAATAAATGAAGAAAACAATGATAACAAATGAAATATAAAGATAACTTTCAAAATAAAAGATGTATATTAGCCGTTAGATCTGACATGTCATTTTTATTTATAGATGACCCGTAGATTGGGATAATACCACTATTGTATTAGGTGAGCTCAGCATTGCAACTTATACCATTTAATTCAATCACTACAATGTATAAGCATTCGGACTTAATCGGAGTCTAACCAGCTGCACAAGCTTCACGAGAAATTCGCTCGTCAATTTAAGCAAAACTCTTTTGTATAGAATGGAATAGTTTGGTAAAAAAAACAATATATTAATAAAAACGACAGATCACTCCTACTTGCTAATATATATATTTCCGAAAAAGGTTGCCTTTTTATTTAGGCTTTACCTAGATTCGAACCAACGACTTCTATTCTCAGAGTCAGCGACGCAATCAACTGGGCTATTGCGACAGAATTAACATTGTACAGCGTGTGTAGTATATGTTTCTAAGCAAGTAGCGATTTTATTTATAAAGTCAACGGAAGTTCACGATTTTTCACCGACGAAAGTTGGTGGAAAGTGATGAGTGCCAGGTCAAACCTTACATATAATACCTTTGCAGGGCCTAACGTAAACGATGGGAGCAGTTATGTGACCAACCAACTCGTGACCAACCAACTCGACTATATATACTAATAAAGCATGCTTATGTTTTATTAGTACCTCCGGTCAAAAAAAGATTATTTATTTCATAATATTACATAACGTTGAACAAGCAATAAATAAACACAAAATAGGAGTGGCCTATACCGGGCAGTATTTATTTAAGAACTAAACACAAAATTCACTCTTTCACACTATATGATTCCGCTGAGAAATTATAACTTAATGTGGTAGGTGTGACCTAGCACGTGTACATAAACTATAATGCAAAGTAATATATATACTCTAAAACTTTGAGCAGGAAGGCCATGGAACCATAACAATCACTCAAACACCCATGCCAACAGAACAATCTCACAATACTAAATGACAAAATATCGTCTATATGAAAATAATTAAATACAAATATAAGAATATGCCAAAAAAGATTTTTTTAGATTATTCAAACTAAGAAGAACGACAGCTTTCATGAATAAAAAATACAAATGTTCCAAATAAATGCTGGGCGGGTGGGATCTTAACACAATATTCGTATACCTACTGTCTGGTATAGCCTGGAATGACTTGACCACGTGTACAACCAGTATTTATACCGACCGCTAACATGGTCTATTGACCACCCAAATAAGGTAAAAATCCGCGAACACTTTACAAACCGAACTCAAATGAATACATTTATGATTTCTATCAGTACCTTCAGCAAAACATGAATTATTTATTGAAAACCTTATGTAACTTATTGAACAAGAAATAAATAACTAAACGCAAAATAGGAGTGGCCTATACCGGGCAACATTTATCGAACCGAAAACGAACGGGTAAAATGCAGCTCAACTGCAAAGTATTAAAGACAAATCTTGTTTCGTGTATTTGCTTTGATGGATGTATTTGTGTTTTGCTTCATGAATATGTATTAACTTAATTTCTATAGGTAATTTATTTTCCAGGGGAATTGTTTGCTTAGACAAAAACTGCAGGGTCGGATCTATATATCTTCATAAGCAAACAGAACAGACACTGATCATACACTACATGTGTCCACTCTTTTGCAACTTAATAGTTTACGAGCGATATTTATATCTAAGATTTCAATTAACAGTCTGACGGTCCAGCGGTGCCAACATCTCCATCGCTATCCACGATATACCCTTTGCTATACTTAATCCATCGCCTCGTATGCTGTCTTTAGATAACATCCTTGAATAATTCTACCGAAAAAGAGCATGTACTAGAGACAATGGAAAAACAGAATTGTGTAGTTTTGAAACCATTGAAATAGATAGAGCACTTGCTTCTATGAAGCAAATGCTCTATTTATCACAATGGTTTCAAAAATGACTTCTACAGAGGCGTCAAAAGGCGTCAACATGATGGATTAGGTTACATCGGGACCCTGCATTTCAGTGGATTCAGGAATTTGGCGCTGTATGACTATTTAGTGTCGCAGTACCGTAAAACCCAACTCACTTGAATCACATATGTTCCCCATATGACCAATACATCAGAACCTGTCTTAACCCTTTCCATCATATGAACATGTTTTCACGCATCTGCAAACAGAGTAGCTCCTATAGGAGCCGTCTGATCAGGGTATGCTCTGTTTGCTAATGGAATTTGAAAGATCTGTTTATTTTTCTCTAAACTTGTTACAAAGTTCCATCTTCCATATTTTGTTGTAATTATGTTTTCCATGAATAATCAATAGGTATTGAAATTTGGAATAAACATAGAACAGGTAAAGGGTTAAGCGGCCATCAAAATATGTGAGACGAGTAGTGTTTCCTTGGCGCTGTAAAACGAACAGTGTTGCCTTGTCTTTTGAACAAGGGTGCTTTCTGTGTTTGTAACACAAGTAGTGTTGACCTGTCTTTGTAGAAATGGCGTGTTTTTGTCTGTACCACTGTAGATACAAAATGAGTAGTGTTGCCCAGTCTTCGTAATAAGCGTTTTGAATTTTGGTATCCGTAACACTAACACGAACCGTATTTTTTGTCGTTTTATCACATAATTGTAGTGTTGCGTTGTCCTTGTAACACGAGTAATGTTGTGTTGTCGTTGTAACACGAATGGTTTTGTATTGGCGTTGTAGCACGAGTAGCTGAGTAAATGATTCGACTACTGAAAGTACCCTCTAATTCGGTTTCATTTAATTTCTTCATTTATATTAACAAACGAAATCAGAGAGTAAGAAGAGAACGCCAAGATAATTAGTACTTGCTGAAGTTATCTTTGATTTACATGTTACACGCCAAAGACTTTTTGCACTATGTTTAGTTTTGGCATTGTTACTCATGTTGTGGAGTTTCTGGAGGGGGTATTTTATTTTATATTTTGACTAGAGTGAAGTGAAGGTGGGATAAATGTTAGGTTGGGTACCGTACACCTGGTTTAAGCTCCCAGTAGCCAATGTTGTCTACTGACCGTTTCAAGGCGGTACTCTTACTTTCACCCTCTGGTCTACTTCGTTAAACTTCGTTATTTTTATATGGTTAACTTAAAACCTGCTATGGGCGGATGAGTAAATACTTTTGCAAACATTTTGGATCTAGATGAGAAGCCGAGTACCTCTGGTAGACAAATTGATCATAGCTGGAATTTGCAGAATGAAGCAGGTGAAAAATTCTGCAAATTTAATTTGCTCACAAGACTAAAATTTAATATTTCTGTATTAATATGCGTCTTGGTCAATATTATCTTGTATTATTATGTCTCCCCCCATATTTATATGGGGGAGACATATTGTTTTCGTGAGAGTTGTCTGTCTGTCTGTCTGTCTGTCCGTCTGTCCGTCTGTCTGTCTGTCCGTCACACTTTTTGTCCGCACGATAACTTCAATATGCCTGATGCCAGTTGATTGAAACTTCATATATGGAAAGAGCATAATGAGAGGAGGTGTCATGCACAAGGTCCATGACTCTAGCTTCACTAATATAGGAGTTATTGCCCTTGTAAAACAAATTCACAATTTTTTGTCCGGACGATAACTCCTATATGGCTCATGTCATTGGATTGAAACTTCATATATGGAAAGATCATGACAAGAGGAAGTGTCATGCACAAGGTCCATAACTCTGGCTTCACTAATAATTGAGTTATTGCCCTTGTAATGTTTTTTCATATTTTTTTGTCCGGACGATAACTCCTATATGGCTCATGCCATTGGATTGAAACTTCATACATGGAAAGATCATGATAAAAGAAAGTGTCATGCTTACGGTCCATAACTCTTGTTTCACTAATATTGGAGTTATTACCCTTTTTTGAAAAATCACATTTTTTGTCAGGATGATAACTCCTATATGGCACATGCCATTGGATTGAAACTTCATACATGGAAAGATCATGATAAGAGAGTGTCATGCATAATGTCCTTAACTCTGGCTTCAATAAATTGAGAGTTATTGCCCCTTGTACATTTGTTTAACGCTTTCTTGTCCGGATGATAACTCCTTCATGGCTCTTGCCATTGTATTGAAACTTCATACATGGAAAGAGCATGATGAAAGAAAGTGTCATGAACAAGGGCCATAACTCTGGCTTCAATACTTTTGGAGTTATTGCCCTTTGTTACATTTTTTGTCCGATCAATAACTCCTGTTCGACTGATGCTATTGGAATGACATTTCATTTATGGAAAGGGCATGATGAAAGTAAGTGTTGTGCACAAGGGCCATAACTCTGGTGTCTATATGGCTCATGCCATTGGATTGAAACTTCATACATGGAAAGATCATGATAAGAGAAAGTGTCATGCTTAAGGTCCATAACTCTTGTTTCACTAATATTGGAGTTATTGCCCTTTGTTAAAAAATCACAATTTTTTGTCAGGATGATAACTCCTATATGGAACATGCCATTGGATTAAAACTTCATACATTGAAAGATCATGATAAGAGAGTGTCATGCATAAGGTCCTTAACTCTGGCTTCAATAAATTGAGAGTTATTGCCCCTTGTACATTTGTTTAACGCTTTCTTGTCCGGATGATAACTCCTACATGGCTCTTGCCATTGTATTGAAACTTTATACATGGAAAGAGCATGATGAGAGACATTTTCATGAAAAAGGGCCATAACTCTGGCTTCAATACTTTTGGAGTTATTGCCCTTTGTTACATGTTTTGTCCAATCAATAACTCCTGTTCGACTGATGCTATTGGAATGACATTTCATTTATGGAAAGGGCATGATGAAAGTAAGTGTTGTGCACAAGGGCCATAACTCTGGTGTCAATATTTTTAGAGTTATTAGCTGTTATCATTTTCTTCTTGAAAAATGTGGTGTGGAAAGCGCATAATGAGGGGAAGTATCAATCATCAAGCCCACATTTTTAGTGATTTCCCTTTACATATTGTTTTTATTAGAGGGGAGACATCCGTTTTTGTGACAAAACCTCTAGTTTGTTTGATGCTGTTTGGTGTCGTGCCATTTCGTGTGTTGTTCTGTTTGACTGTCCCCCCATCCCCGCACTTTTACATGCATTCTTCCGTGTTTCAGAAACAGGTCATTAGCAAACTAAGCTGACCCTGATCAGACATCTCCTATAAGAGCCATCACTGGGTCTACCCAGTTTGCAAATGCGTAAAAAGGCGTTTATATGAGGGAACAGATCCGATTTTGAGCATACATTTTGACAGAATACTAAGAATTCAGAAAGCAATGTTACTGTAACATTACTTTGCGTACGGTTGTAGGTCTGCTTGAAATTCTGACTGAATAATAAAGCAAAATAGAGTATTTCGGAACCGTGTTACTAAAATTTCTCCGGTCAATATGATTGTTAATCTTAATATACGACAATCGCCGTTACTCGCATAGCCAAAGTAGCACATATTTATTCTATTGCGAAGCAATGATGCCTAACTTCGTACGAACAATCTACACGATCACCACCAGTCAGCATACCGAAAGCATCATTCAACAGATACTGCTTTTCTGAAAGTTCAAAACGACCTCTTTCAATCCTTAGATAAAAATGAAATTACATTTCTGGTAATGCTTGACTTACCGGCTGCATTTGACACTATCGATCACGAAACGTTGCTCAAAACGCCTAGAAAAAGACTTCAGAATCATTGGAAAATCCCTTTAGTGGGTGATCTCCAATCAAAATGACCGCTATCAAACAGTGTCAGTAGATGGGGAATTGTCCATATAATATAAAGCATGCCACAGGGATCGGTCCTCGGACCAAAACACTTCTTAACTCTATCGTGTACATGTACACAAAAACTGTCGGCTCAATGCAGAAACCATGGGCAGAACCACTATTGTTATGCCGATCACCCACATTATACATATACTTTAAGCCCAAGGACATTTCCTGTCAATAAGAAGCTTTATCGCGAGTTGAGAACTGTCTCAAAGAAATAGTCTCTTGGATGCACCAGGACATGCTGAAGCTCATTACTGACACAACTGAGGTCATCCTGTTTCATACAAAACACAGACGTGGCTGAAGAGATTCATGTGCAAGTAGGGCCCTCTAAAATCAAACCATCTTTGTGTATAAAGAATCGCGGTGCATAGCTCGATTCACAAATGGATATGACACGACACATCAATTCCTTTTGTAGGTCTAGTTATATTCACAGCTCCGACGAACCGGTCATATAAGCAAGTACCTCTCATTTGATGCTACCAGGACTTTGGAGAACTCTCTTGTTACATAAAAAATGGACTACTGCAACTCATTTTTGCACGGAATTTCAAACAACACACTGCGGAAACTTTAAAGAGTGCAAAACACAGCAGCCCGCATCATAACCAGGACACCACGATATGATCATAATTATCACGCCGGTTTTTAAGGAACTTCTATGGACAATGAGGTTATAATGGTTGCCTAGGAAACAGATTTATCACAATCAGTCTATATAAGATGTCCCAAACATATTTATCTAACAATATTGGTGACATTCAGTGATCATTTTAAACTTTAGCTAAACATTCTGCATTTGTGTTTGCTTTATAAGAGAAAGACTGGTGTCTTTTCGAAAATTTTAACATATTTTACTGTTCTCTTAAATATTCACACATATTCAAATTCAGTTCATATCAGAAAAGTAATATTTACTATATTTACTATTAAAGCAATGCCTCATATCTATGTTTGTAACAATTGATTTCATGACTCATCAAAAATAACAGATCTAGCGGAGTATTACATGTAGATGACAATTTTCCACAATTTGTGAATGGATCGGTTACCATGGAAACAGTTACAATGTTACTTACAGTTCAGTGTTTGGTTATCAATTAAGATACTTTGCTTTTTGAGTATTTTGTCATCAATTCAAACTACATTTGAAGTTGTTTTCTTATATTGGTAGGATAAAAATTGATACGTTTACGTTATTTCTTTTATTTTTACTATTTATTTGATTTGTTTACATTAATATTCATGTGTATGCCAAAAAGGTAATTCCTTAGTATAGCCTTTACACAAAAGCACAAGGTTTTAGCTTTAAGTCGGCACCAGTTTTGCACCTGGAAGAGTTGTGCAGGTAAGTGTCGACTAACAAAATATGTGTGAATAGAGTGAAATGTATGGTTACTATGGAAACAGTTAAAACGTTACTTAGAGTTACGTCTTTTGGTCCTCAAATTTGATATTTTGATTTCTGATGATTTTGTCATCATGTTAGACTGCATTTGAAGTTGTTTTCTGATATTTGTAGGATAAAAAGTGAATAGTTTACATTATTCACTTTATTTCTATATTGGTTTTACTATTTTTAATGTTCTCATTAATATTCATGAGTATGCAAATATAAGGTAATTTAAAAAAAATAAATTAAAACAGCTGGAAATAAAAGCACAATGTCTTATCTCCAATTTGGTGCCATTTTTATAGGTTTAGGACAAAAACTGGCTGTGATATGGACGCTTTTGCAGGTATGTGCTATTATTACGAAAACTGGGATGTTACCATGGAAACGATAAAACGGTACTTAAAATTAATGCTTTGGTCCTCAAATCGGTTGGTGTTTTGGTGTTGTTGTTTTGTTTGTTTGTTTTTTTTGGGGGGGGGGGGAGATTTCGTCATCATGTTAAACTGCATTTGAAGTTTTTTCTGATATTTATAGGATAAATAATGAAAGTTTTACGTTATTTCTATACTTTTTTACTATTTTTAATGTTCTCATTAATATTCATGATTATGCAAATAAGGTAATTTAAACAGAAACAAGATGGAAATAAGCGCACACTGTCTTATCTTTCATTTGGTACCATTTTTATAGGTTTAGGACAAACACTAGCTGTGATGTGAGCAAATTTGCAGGTATGGGTCATCATTACGAAAACTTGGGGGTTGTCATGGAAACGGCTAAAATACACATAGCCTAAAAGAATTTAAACTTGAGTACATTCGCGATTCTGATTCAGGAGACTTTTCTTAATATTTTGGTACCCGTGAAAAATAGTCTAGGGTGATGGTGCATGGTAGATCCCATTGCCCCTGACGGAAAACTGCGGACATATTTCGCGAAAGTCCCAATCTACTTCGAAACGACGCTTAAAATATATCATTAGTGTTTCAGAACAAAAGCTAACACAACAGGTCATTCAAAATAAACAACAAACACGAAAAGGAACGACGATTACTGTATACTAGTTTAACTACATTTTGTATATCGCAATGAGCACGTTCACGATATTCCGGTGGGCTGCGGGCGCCTTTCTGCTGGTGTCCGGAGCAATCATTTTGTCTATATCTTCGATACACAAACCTTTTTCCTTACCGTGCTTGTTAACACTAATTTAGTTTCAAGGCACACATATTTAGAGTCTGACGTCATTTTCTTTCGCAAATTAGCAGAATACATTTTTAACAACATACCTATTTTCTCAGTTTGTTCATCAAATATATTAAAACATTCATTTAAAAGGGATATAATCCTATAATACTACAACATACTGCATGACTGGTTGTCAACCCTTTTACAGTTGACATATCACGCTGCCCTCTTTGCAAGTGTGCCGACAAGAAAGGTTTAGTAATCTATGAAGGCGACCTTTTAAATCCGGAAACGAACGGAAGGAGGACGTGGGATATTTGTACTCGTTTTTATCATACCCTTTATTACTTTTCTTTAGTTACTCGGTTTGCACCTCAATCATTGAGTACACAAGCGATAGGTGGATACAGTTTGTTTGACTTAAATATTTTTTCGTTTTACATGCTCTTAACCACTGTATTTGCTATCACGGTTGTTGTAGATTAGCCGGGGAGGGGATACGTTTAGTTTCAGTTTGTCTTTTAGGGTGGGGATGGAATAAGTGTGAGGTCGGGCGCCCCTAAACTGTTTTAAACCCCGAGTGACTATTGTCACTGACCGTTCCAAGGCGGTACTTCAACCTTACCCCTATTGTGTGTTTGTTTTGTCTTTGTGCGTCTCTTTATGGTTTTGATAGTACTGTACATTTGCTGTGTTTTCTTGTGTTTCTGTTAGGGCGGCTTTTTGTTCTCTATGTGATGTTTCCTTCATGATTCATATTTATACTTTTAACGATATGTACTGACATGGAATAATGTCAAGAGCCATCTTCCTGGCTCGAAACCACAGTTTTACATTTGAGATATCGAGGGGTTGTTGTTTGCAACTAGAGTCTTTACGTATAAACCCATTTCCCTGTTCTATGTTTATTCAAACTTTCAATACTCACTGAGTATCCATGGACAAACTATTTATAATGAGATATGGAAATGTTACTAAAACGACAAGAAACCAAACATAAATGTATCAGAATGTTTCTTCCGTATTAGAATGTATCAAACTGATGTCTGCTTGCTATCAGTTTAGCAGGGTTAAGCGTTTTGCAGGATTAAGCGTTTAGTAGGGTTTAGCATATATGTATTTACAGCATAGGGTTGTAAATGGACACGTTCTATCATAGAATGTATAGAGAGTATTAGAGACATGCTGATAAAGGTTTGTTTATAGACACCTTCTGTCACAAACTGTTAAAGTCGTGAATATAGGGCACGTTCGTTCACGTTCTGTCATTAATTATATCCAGACGTACTGAAAAAATGCATGTATATGGACACGTTATGTTATAAAACATATCCAGATCTACTGATAAAGGCATGTATATTGACACGTTCTGTCATGAAATATGTCCAGTCCTACTTATAACGACATGTATATAGGCAAGGTATGTCACAAAATGCATCGAGATCTTCTGATAAAGACGTGCATATTATCATGTTGTGTCATAAAATATATCAAAACATATTGTATAAAGACACGTTATGACATAGCATATACCAAGACCCGTTGATAAAGATACGTACAGAGAGACGCGATCGCTCGAAAAATGTACCCTGGTCAGTTAAAGGAAAACATCTCAGTATGATAGGTGAACTGTGAAGAGGTAACGTCTCCTAGAGTACGGATTTAGTTATAACCACGGGATTAGGTTTTAATGAATATAAAAAATTAGATGCTAAGTTACCATTACCACTAATATA
Source organism: Azorinus chamasolen (assembly GCA_963576725.1). Taxonomy (NCBI): domain Eukaryota; kingdom Metazoa; phylum Mollusca; class Bivalvia; order Cardiida; family Solecurtidae; genus Azorinus; species Azorinus chamasolen. Next base: position 5,242,980 of record OY755251.1, on the reverse strand, counting down.
GAAGTAGTTACCAATTAACCCTTTCGCTGCCAAACTCTGTCGTCTGCAAACTTTGTCGTCTGTTACATTTTTTTTATTTTCTTCATTTTTCTTTCAAAAACATAGTAACAGTAACAAACAGTTTGGATCCTGATGAGACGCCAAGTTATTCGGCGTCACATCTGGATCCGAAATGTTTGCATAGGTAATCACAGATACAGCATTGGCAGCGAAACTGTTAATTTAAAAACACGTAGCATTGAGCTGGCAATCCGATGTATCGAGTGAAAGGGTTACACACCATGTGATGACAGGTGTTTGCCCTGCAAACTTCATCTTTGAATTACCACAGCTCAAAGATGCCACATACGGCATTCAGTTCGTGATACTTCAGAAGAACTCGCCACATTCCATCAACGGGACTCAATTACTTGAACAATTGAGTGGGGCTTTTGTTTTGTTTTAGTTAGCTGGACGTCGTGACATGACTGAAATACTGTTAAAACGACGTAAAACCCGATAAAAAAACATACTTATTTTTGCCTATGGAACTACAACGGGTTCCAGAGCCCTAGCATTGCTTAAATGTCACTTACTTAGGTATAGTTACATGTACGAAAACGTTTCAACGAATATTTATAAAGTATAATGATTCGTGCATGAATATTCATGAAGTAAAGTGTTTATCAACATTATGTTCGTGAGAAACCATCAGTTTGGAGAAATTCCATTTTCAATATACACCGCGCTATCTATAATAAACACTCCATGGAAACGAGTTTTTTTTTCTTTTTCAAAGGACTATCGTGCATTTTGAACACATATGACTGTATAATGCAGAATAGATGCAAAAGCATAAAAGCTCCTCCGGGAGCTTTTTATATTGCTTTTTGTATTGCTTTTAGTCTGCATCAAGCTACAACCTATATTTCTTAAAAGGCTAATGTCTTTATTTAATGGTAATCATATAAGTTTTAAGTGTTTTTGAGCACTAAAGGATCCCTGAGTGTCTCTTCTTTCTGGATTAACTCATTCGCTACAAAATATTGTCATTTGCAAATGTTGGCTCTGCTAAATGTTTCGTTTGTTTACTTGTCGTCTCCTCTTTTCCTAAAAATACATTTCCTTAGTAAAATAGTTTGGATCCATTTCATATGCCATTATAAAATATCGGGCCGTAAAACACCCTCTAATTAACATTCATTCAGCCATTCACGTCAATATACCTATATGTACCTGTAAATAGTGAAGACCCAGATGAGACAGCTCCTGCAGGAGCTGTCTCATCAGGGTCTGCACTATTTACAAGTTGATTGTGCAACCAGTGCACTCCACAGCAGTCATTGCACAGCGAAATACGTGTACACAGTGAAGATATATGTAATTATACAACAGGGCATGGGTAAAGAAGGAGAAATGTATTTTAAAATTCAGAAAGCGAAGGGTTAACATTCATTCAGCCATTATTCGTTATATGAATATTCATTAAATAAACGGTTAAGATCATTCTGCTGCCACATGTACATGTCTTTAGAGTACATGTTTATAAGAGTATATACGTAGTTTAGCTCATGCATCATTCCATGAAAAGGGTCGGACCACAAGATCTACCAACATTAGTTACGGCCCTCTTCCGTACAACGTGTCACCTTTAAGAAATAATGAAATTAATCAACACCCATTTAGCTTAATGTTTGCATGCACTTCCGTCGTAGCGACGGGAGACTCCATCTTCATTAGCTTGATATCTATAATTGTACATGAACACAGGATTGTTTACCATGGCAGAAAGTGTAGAACTATGCTACCTATTATATAAGTAAATAAGTAAACCAATTAGATCATGATGAGATGACTACTACAGGAGTTGTCTGGTCAGGGTCTACTCTGCTTGAAAGGTGTGAGCATTCGTCTCTATCAGGTAGAGAATAACGGTAAATATACATGCAGAGGTCCAGGTACATTAAAATGCGTAGATTTAACTCATTTTCCCCTAGGCTATTTTTAGACCTAACTTCTTTGAATTAATCTACCGAAAAGGAACATTAACTATAGAAAAGGAGAATTTTAGAATTGTGTTGTTTTGAAACCATTGTGATAAATAGAGCATTTGCCCCTACGGAACAAATGCTCTATTTATCTCAATGGTTTCAGAAAGCGACTTTTACAGAGGCGACAAAATGCGTCACTAGGGGGGAATGTGTTAAACATATTTCAAGAATAGCTTCTTATTTCTCCACCAAACCCTATAATGTGATTACTCTCGAAGAGACGATTCTAAAGAGTGGTCAAAGTATAAGGTTCGGTTGTGTCCGGACGATTCTAAGGAGTGGTCACAGTATAGAGTTTGGTGGAGAAATGGCGAGTTTAATATGTGGGTGCGAATCTTTATTAATAGCTTAATAGCTCTGTACATGTATTTAGAAGCAATGCGTATGCGATTAATAGAAGAAAAATGTTTCCGTATATGTATAACAATTAGACCCGAATAACTTTTAGCTTGTTGAGTAAATTAGTTTTACACAAAATTACAACCAGTAAAATTTCAACAAGCGTCTCGTGCGGCGCCAACGCTCGTCTGATTCCACGCTTGTCAACTGAATACCCTTCTCCTCAAAGAGATGTACCAACCTATTTAAGTTTCATGTTGATACATTTTATTATTTTTGAGCAATCAGCTAAATTAAAACTTTTTGAAAAAATAAAGGGTCATAACTCCAAAAGTTTGGAATTAAAAGGTATGGTTCTTATGTCGGAGCCTTTTTCTGAATAAGATCTACCTACCTATAAAGTTTTATGTTAATACCTCTAATACTATTTGAGTAATGAGCTACATTAAACTTTTTGCACGCCGATGACGACGACGACGTCAACGCTTACGACAACGCCTACAACTACGACTACGATCCAGTGATCACAATAGCTCGACGTTTCTTCGAAACAGGGGAGCTACAATCAGTGTTTCTACCAAAGTGCTTTCAGGGTTTCAAAGAGTTTGGATCCTGATGTGAAAACAAGTTGTTCCTTACGACGAATGCTCCAACTGCAAATACACCTCATCACGACAATTGCCAGTAACCTGTCACAGAGGTGATTGTTATGGTCAAGAGTGCACGCAAATGTGTGTGTCCTCCCGAGATCCAAACGTGTCTAGCTCTAGATAACAGTTACCTAGACTATCCAAACGTGTATAGCTCTAGATAACTGTTATCCACACTATCCAAACGTGTCTAGCTCTAGATAACTGTTATCCACACTATCCAAACGTGTCTAGCCCTAGATAACTGTTATCCACACTATCCAAACGTGTCTAGCTCTAGATAACTGTTATCCACACTTTTTTATTAACTCTGTCGCTGCAACGATTTGTCGTGTGCAAAATGTATCTTCTGCTTCAAGTTTCATTTGTTTTCACAGTAACAAATACAGTAAAACCTCTCTATAACGGCCACTAAATTGTGTTAATTAGTTGGTATTTAGAGCAGGTGGCTGCTTAAAGCAAGGTGAAAGTAAAACAGAACGTTCCTATAGGAGCGTTCTGTTTTACTTTCACCTTGCTTTAAGCAGCCACCTGCCTTTAACACAAATATTTTATGTAATTTAGTGGCCGTTATAGAGAGGTTTTTTTCTGTAGTTTCGATGATGATAAGATCAAAGTATCATCTTGATTCAAACTGCTTGAAAATGTGATCTCAGATTCACCACTGATATCAAAACAGTTAATCCTTTCCCAGTTCTTTGTTTATTTCAAACTTCAAAATGTACTGCATATTCATGGACAAAACAATTACAATAAAATATGGAAGGTGGAATATTGTAGTCATTTTTCACCTAACCGATCTATCGAATTCCGTTGGCAAACATAGTAGACCCAGATCAGCTCCTATAGGAACGTCTGTTCTGGGTCTACTATGTTTGCAAATTGAGAAAACGCGTTTATATGAAAGAAAGGGTTAAGCTTTGCCACAGGAAAACCAAACATCGTTTAGCACCCTGTTGCTGGTCTAGTTTTACATGGTTTACAAAGCCTAAAGGACGTTACCCTACAGCTAGGACTTCATATCTGCTCCATCCCTTTATATATGGTTCCTCTTCAAACAGAGCAGACCCAGATCAGACGGGTACTATTCAAGCATTTGCAAACAGAGAAGACCTACTCCGTTTGCTTATGAAATAATACAGATTCGATCTTATAATTACAACCATGGCCAAATATTTCAAACATCCATATCGAGGGCTTGGTGCAAAACTATTCTAACTCCTTCACAAAGTGAAGGAGCTAGAATAGTTTTGCATCAAGCCCTCGATATGACATAACAAAACTTCATCTACAGTGAAATAATATCGATTATTCGAACACTAAAATACGTATCATTATTGATGTTTAAGACAGGTGACAGCTTATGCATGGTGAAAGTCATGCAGAAAGCTCTGTTGAACCGTATATGTCACGGACCGAATATGTAACACGTGTGTGATATATTCGACCGTAAAAATCACACTTGTCAAATGTGACATATTCGTTTGCTCAGAATGCCAGTAAAAAACATAAACGTACATGTATATGTCACATACGTTGTGATATAAAACCATTACCATCATTCACAATCACCACAATAATCATCACTATCATCCTCATAATCATCTTTGTCATCATCATTATCATCATTCACCATCAGCAACATCATTCACCATCATCATTACCATCACCATCACCATCATCATCAAGAATATCCTTATTACAACCATTAATATCAACAACAACAACATCGTCACATTCAACTCATCACCATTTTATGTACATAGCGTTCAAGTTGTTGTTTCTGCATAACTGAAAGTGACTTTCAGATCATGTAGAAAGGGATAGTTTCATAACTGTAATAAACAAGAAACTGATACAGCTCTGAACAGTGATTTCAACTAATTAAACAGCATTGTCATACATACAATTTCTATATAATAACGATACAATGCATGTAATCATTTTAAGCATATTTGTACATGTTCATGTGACTACATTTATTTGCCATTTTAATATCACTGCCGCAAATATATAATGTCGATAACATATCAGGTAATGACACTCATATGCAAATAAACAGGAAACTGATATAACTCTCAACAGTGATTTCAAAGAATTAAACGACATTGGCATACATGTTATTTCAATATAATAACGCTGTCATAACTGTTTTAAACATATTTTGAACAGTTTCATTTGACTACATTCATTTGCCGTTTTGATATCACTGCCACTCATACGCAATATTCGGTCGAATATATCACTCGTGTTACATATTCGATCCGTGACATATGTAATTTAACTGTAATTGATATCCACGATGCCATTATTTCTAATTTGAATATCCATGAGCTAAAGGGTCATACATGTATATACCGCATGGGTCAGAGACCAGGCTTTATTAAATGATTGATTGATTGGGTTGGGTTTTACGGCACCGCAACACTTTATAGATTATATGGCACCGAGACAGGAGAAAAGTTTCCAAATCCACATCTCATTTACATCGAGATAACAATATGGGATATGGATCCAGAAACGTAATACCTGCTGGAGAATCTCAAGTTTACGTCAAACCCTAATTAGCCCTTCGCTTGCTGAATTTCAAAATACATTTCTCCTTCTTTACCCATGCCCTGTTGTATAATTACATATATATCTTCACTGTGTACAAGTATTTCGCAGTGCAATCACTGCTGTGGAGTGCACTGGTTGCACAATCAACTTGTAAATAGTGCAGACCCTGATGAGACAGCTCCTGCAGGAGCTGTCTCATCTGGGTATTCACTATTTACATGTAGGTATATTGACGTGAATAGCAAGCGAAGGGCTAGTCACCTCTTACGATCATGCAAAGGGTGAGCAGTGGTCCTAATTCTTGTGCCACTTTAGGCACGTCCCAGAACCACATGGGGCGTTTTATTCAATGAGACTTGAAAAAAGTATTAAATGTGATAATGGGCGGATGAACTCTGATTGTCCAGTCTGATAGTAGGAGGATGAACTCTCTGTTTGACAGACTTGTCCTGTCTGTTGTATTTATAGAGTAAACGAGACGTCTCGCCAGGATCCAAACTGTTTGACACCCTGACAATATTTATACAAAAAAATCGAAAAGATAGCATTGCAATTTAGCAGTGGACACGTTTTGCAGACAATGAAATTAACGCGCAAAGAGTTGAGCGATGAAAAGCTGACGACAATTTTATCCCTCGACAATTACCTTATTGTTCTGAAGGCTAAAGATGTCGTTAATTAACAATTTAAATACATAAAAATAAGTGAGTCGGCATTTTCAAACAGTGTAGATCCATATCTGACGAGTAGAGGAATCCCTTACCAAGAGTCTTCACTATTTGTCATTTAAAAATACTTTCACGCTGGATCGTTCCACAATGATGAAATATTCAGCTTTCAAACTTAAGCATTCAAAGGTTCACGATAGCAGCAAACTTGCTGACACCTGACGGACAGTGACATCTAAATAAGAGTTATTTCCCTTTAACCCTTACCCTGCCAAAGATTAAGTCGAACATCTGTGATTTCCTTTGCAAACAGTTTGGATCCAGATGAGACGCCGAGTAATTCGGCGTCACATCAGGATCCAAACTGTTTGGTGTTACGAATATTGTTTTAAAATACAAGAAAAAAATCAAAACAAACGAATGGGCAGACGACACATTTTGCAGCCGTCACTATTGGGCAGGGCAAGAGCGTACGTATAACCTTTGTTCTGACGGTAGCTGGGACGTCATCAGAGCGGAACAAAATTTTGTAAGTTCGGCACGTTTTATTAATTAAGGCCGCCGGATGTTTTGGTTTTATTGTCAAGACGTTGTTTATACCAAATACATTTACTTTTGTATGATATGTGTAAAATATTTTTTGTGTTTTCTGCAGCAGAGAATAAAAAGGGAAAGGAAAACAGAACGAGAAAGGAATAGTTACTTTTGAGCATTAGTCTGATTCAAAATGGTGAAAAACGCAACAACAACAGAAACAGATAGACGCTCTGGTTGCATCAACCAGTCATACGTATTAGACACTGTCGGGGGAAAACCCATTAAAATAGAAACAGAACGACTGCCTGTTAAAGAGAGGTTGGGTCTGTTTGACGGAATAGTGTTTATCGTCGGATCAATCATTGGTTCCGGTATATTCATCTCTCCTAAAGGAGCGTTAAAGTATTCAGGATCTGTGGGCATGAGTCTCATAATCTGGGCACTCTGTGGGGGCATTTCTTTCTTGCAGGGCTTCGTTTATGCCGAACTCGGCGTCATGCTGCCTCGTTCTGGAGGAGACTACATGTACATAAAGACCGTAATTGGTTCGGTGCCTGGTTTTCTAGTAGCTTGGGTACAGACTGTTCTGTCACAGGCTGGAGGGCGCGCGGTGCTGGCACTCGTTTTCGCTGACTATCTATGCGCCCCTATATTTGGACGATGTGGGGCACCGAATAGTATCCGAAAAACGATTGCAGCAGTACAATTATTAACTTTAGCTGTGACAAACACGATAAATGTGAGACTCGTTGCGTCCTTGCAGGGAGTTTTCACAATTATGAAGACCCTATCGCTAGTTGTGATAACTATTGGAGGTATGGTATATCTCTTACAGGGACAAGTTCAGAATTTTGAAAATTCCTTTGAAGGAACAACCAATGACGTCACGTCATTTTGTTTGGCAATATATAGCTGTATGTGGGCATACGGTGGATACAATAATCTTAACGAAATAGCGGAGGAACTAGTTACACCGCGGAGGAACATTCCGCGGGCGATTATCATTTCATTGACATTGGTAACAGCCATTTACCTCACAACGAACGTGTCTTACTTTGTAATGCTCTCAAAAGAAGAATTCTTGTCAGTATCTGCGGTGGCCTATGAATGGGGCAATAAAGTTCTAAGTCCTGCGGCGATATTCATCCCTATTAGTGTAATGTGTTCAGTATACGGAGCAGCCAACGGTGGTATCTTTACGGATGTCCGTATCCGATTTGCAGCTGCGCGCGCAGGCCATCTTCCGGAAGTACTGTCATTCTTGCACCACAAGACGCGTATACCTTTATGTGCTCTTTGGTTCAACACCCTGTGTGCTTTACTTATGTTGATCCCAGCTGACATTGGCGAACTCATCAATATTACGTCCTTCGTTGGAACTATGGTCAATCTTCTTACTATGATTTCGTACTTCCGTCTGAGATATCTTCGAAGAAACAAAAGAGGAGACAACAAACAATTCACTATTCCTCTAGCTATCCCTATTTTGGCTATAGTGATAAGCTTATTTATGTTAGTTGCACCGTTCATTAACAATCCAAGGATTGAATTCATCTACGGTGCCCTGTTTGTAGGCGCCGGTCTTTTCTTCTACGTTCCATTTGTGCACTTTGGATGGCAGGTACCAGGCTTTGATCACGTAACAAAATTTCTTCAACTAGCTTTTGACATCTGTCCAACAGTTCTTGAAGATGACGCATCATTGTAAATGTAAGAAAACCAGTTCGTGTAATTGTAATAGACATGTAACAGAATTTGTTCAACTAGCGTTTGGCATCTGTCCAGCAGTTCTTGGGGATGACGTATTGTAAATGTAAAAAACACATTTCGGGTAAATGTAATAGACCTGTAAATAAACTGTTATCAGTCGCTGGAATAAGTAAAACATCAACTGTAATACAGAAACACCTCTGTAGAGCGACCAATTGATTAATAGACATTTACCTCGTTTAACCCTTTCGGTGCCAAATTTCTAACTGTCGTCTGCAATCCAATGTTTGTTAAATCATTCGGTACAATAAGAAATGAGATAAATAAATGCAAATTTCAAAGGAATAGACCACAGATAAATAAATAGAGATTGAGACAAAAAGTGAAGTCCCTGATCAGACGCCGCCTTGAATAGGCGGCGTCTGATCTGGGACTGCACTATTTATCGTGGTGCATTTATGCGACATTGGCGGTGAAAGAGTTAAATCAGGTTCACCTGTTTAATGCAGGACAAAAATAGCTGTCTGCATAACGTCCGCCCTGCATTAAGCTGCAATCTGCCTCTACGACCAAGTATTACACCTCTTGTTGGTGGTCGCATTAGAGGGGATGTACTGTACGTTGAAAAACGCATACAAAATGCCCAGAAATAAAATTCTGGGAGCGCAGAACAGCTATCGTATTGTAAAGGGGGTGTTCGAAAGGATATATCCCAGCAGGCTCTTTTACGTGAAGGCGGCTTGTACTTTATCACAGTAAAGGTTTGCTAATGCGAACACTTATATAAGTATTATTATCCTTTTTCATACATGTGGCGGCTTAATGCAGGATGAAAGTTATGCAGAACCGGACTTGCTGATAGGTACATCTCTGCTATGGGACAAAAATGGTGGAATGCCTACCAAAATAACTTATTTAAAGTGCATACATCAGGAACTGCTTTCAAAAAATGAGTGAGTGAGTGAGTGAGTGAGTTTGGGTTTTACGTCCGACCAACAGTAATTCAGTTATTTTTGCAGACGGCTTCAGAAAAAGACTTAACCCTTCGCTTGCTATTCACGTCAATATACGTACCTGTAAATAGTGAAGACCCGGATGAGACAGCTCCTGCAGGAGCTGTCTCATCAGGGTCTGCACTATTTACACATTGTTTGTGCAACCAGTGCACTCCACAGCAGTCATTTCACAGTGAAATACTTGTACACAGTGAGGATACGTGTAATTATACAACAGGGCATGGGTAAAGGAGAAATGTATTTTAAAATTCAGCAAGAGAAGGGTTAAAACACATCTCTTCAAACAGCATTATACATAACCAGTGTGAAATGTGTATATAGAATTTAGCTGTAGAAATTAACACAAACAACAGATTTGATACGGAAAAAATACTTTCAAACCATTGAAAGAACGACTAGAATGTGTTCCACTATTCAAAATCCCTCCTGTCAGTGCATCCCTTGCTGAAAACCAACTAAAATATCTTGATACAGGGAAGGTTACTGTTTCTGATGGCCGTAGTGCCAGATTTGTTAAATTATCTGCCGTAGTGATTGCCCCAATTATCACAAAAATGTATAAGCATAGTATTGATATTTTCCGACAAGTATTTAAACATGCTTAAGTTATTCCTATTCTTAAAAAGGGTTCTAGAAACGATAGGGCAAATTACAGACCCGTTTCCATTTTACCCAATATATCTCTGGTTTTCAGTATATGCTTGAGACAATGCTTTGAAGACAATTTTATGATAGGCAATCTGGCTTAAGAACAAATTATTCATGTCAAACGGCTCTGGTGAAATTATTAGATGACTGGGTATTAGCTATTGATAACAATGCAATGTCTCTCAAAGGCCTTTGATCTGATTGATCACAATATACTTTAACCCTTCGTTTGCTATTCACGTCAATATACCTACCTGTAAATAGTGAAGACCCATCAGTGTCTGCACTATTTACCAGTTGATTATGCAACCAGTGTGCTCCACAACAGTGATTGCACAGCGAAATACTTGTACATAGTGAAGATATATGTAATTATACAATAGGGCATGGGTAAAGAAGGAGAAATGTGTTTTAAAATTCAGCAAGCGAAGGGTTAAAAACCCACAAATGTGTACTTGACACCTTTCGTTTTTTTTGTTGGTTATCTTCGTACTTTATAACCATTTTCTTCAATTAACTATAACAAGTGTCAAACAGACTTGATACTAAGGAGACGCCGAGATATACGACGTCTCATCTGGATCCAAACTGTTGGTAAATGTTATCGAGGATTCACCTGTGGCGGAGATAGAGTAAAAAGAATTCGTTCAATGGACGCGTGTGTACACAATATTGGCGAACCGTCATTAGGCATCTGTATAGAGCAAAACAACGCACACGCACAGATAACGCAGGAAACGGAAGCCAAGTTTATTTTTGCAATGTATATTTATCTATTATCGCAATAAAAGACATATGAACTAGTATTGTAAATAGTCGTATAATACATACCAACGCACTTTGGTGTTCAATTATTTTTCCAAAAGGGTCCCAAAGTGCATTTGGACACCAAAGAGTGGTGCATAGTCCACCGCACTTTGTTGTCGGACACCAAAGTGCCTTAGAACCAAAATTGAGGCATCACTCTGCACCTTTAATCATTTACTCCATCCATAAATACACCATTCTATGCCTTTGCAAATAGAGTAGACCAAGATCAGACGGCTCCTTTAGGAACCGTCTGATCAGGGTCTGCTCAGTTTGCTTATGCTATAATGTAGATATGAGTCTACAGTGTCTGCCACCGTCAGAATGTCATATTTTATGTGTTATTATAACACATTTATCTAACTAATATTATGATGTCATTATTTCTTACATGAATATTAATTGGGTAAAGGGTTGAATTATATTAGACGGATGAAATTATGACGAACCTTTACATTCCCTTCTACAAAGGCACGTTTTGCTTTATCAAATAATTTCCTCTGCCATATTAACTCCTTAAAATGGACCAACAGATAATTTAGAGACTATTCTTTGCTAGGAAAATAACACATCTCAAATTTTGTAAATTATTTAATGAAACATAATCTTGTAGAGACCAGTTTAATGTTGACCCAGAGTTGTCTCCCATTAATTCCTTCCCGTTGCCTTTTGGATAGCTTTCCGTTTAGCGACTTGTACTGGACATAGAAAGTCTATAAACCCTTCAACACTGAATTTTCAAATGGACTGTTTCAAGATTCAACCAGGCCAATCTTACCGTTAATATTAAGGGATTTTCAAAAAGAATAATGTAACATCACAAACAAAGGAGACCCTGATGAGGGGAACCCTAGGAGCTTTCTGCTTGACTATCACCCTGCATTAAACAGCTACTTGCCTAAAAAGACCCAACCGGTTGTTTATAAAAAAAACCGGTTAAGAGGGTTTAAACGGTATCCGTGAAAAATCACTGACAGAACTAGAATTCTGGTGGGGTGCTTAATTACTTGAAGTCTGGTTTGGATCCAAACTGTTTCCATGACTACACTCAAATTGGCCGATAATATGTAAAGATTTAATACTGCTAAACCCTTTTTCTCATATAAACGTGTTCTCATGCATTTGCAAACAGAGTAGACCCAGCTCACACGGCTCCTAGAGGAGCCGTCTGATCAGGGTCTGCTCTGTTTGCTAATAGAATTGGCTATATCTGTTTTTTGCTTTCTTAAATGTCTACAACATTCCACCTTCCAAATTTCATTATAACTATTTTGTCCACGAATATTCAGTAGGTAATGAAATTTGGAATAAATGTAGAACAGGGAAAGGGGTAGCATAAACTCGTTCGGTGCAAATGGCGAATTCGTTATTAGTACTGATTTCCGTGCAGACAGTTTTTATCCAGATTCGCATGGCATAAATACAGTTTTCAAAATCTCAACTAATTACAGTTACGTATGACGAAGAATGATGTAAGGTCTGAGAAGTGTGCAACTTGCCAACATGACTGTATCAGGAAGTAACTTTTCGCATAACTAAACCGTGAGGTTTCCAAGGTAAAATAAAGAAGAATTGTAGCAGACGATAATTGTAGCAGACGATAACTGTAGCAGACGGTAATTGTAGACGATACTTGTAGCAGATGATAGTTGTAGCAGACGATAATTGTAGCAGACGATAATTCTACAGAACAACTAATTTATCATTAACGCTTTCCCTCATATAAACGTGTTTTCACGCAATTGCAAACAGAGTAGACCCAGCTTAGACGTCTCCTATAGGAGCCGTCTGATTAGGGTCTGTTTTGTTTGCTAGTTGAGTTTGAAAGATCTGCTTCTTTACTTTCTAAAATGGCTACACTTTTCCACCTTCCACATTTCAGTATAACTATTTTGCCCATGAATATTCAGTAGGTATTGCAATGTGGGAGATGTTTAAACTCGAGATAAAGGAATTTGTAATTACTTACTCAAAACAGAATGCCAAGGCTAGAAAGAGTTATTTAGGCAAATTAGAAAAGGAGTGAAATGCTTTACAAAAGGACGACCATAAAGATACGAAAATAGAAATAAGTGAAAGAATATCTTTTTTAGAAAAGGAAATAGAAAATATATATTCGCTTAAAGCTAGAGGGGCGATGATAAGATCTAGGGTTCAATTAATTGACGGGGGAGAAAAATGCACTAAGTATTTCTTTGGATTGGAGAAATCAAGACAGTCTAGGAAATCTATACATTCGTTAAAAATAAATGGTAAACTCTTAACAGATAAATATGAAATTCTAAAAGCTGAGGCCGATTTCTATAGACAGTTATACACATCTGGGAATGCTACAGTAAATGACGTTGATGAATATCTTGAAAACATTGAAATCTCTGTTTTGAATGAGCAGTCCTCACGTCTATGTGAGGGTTACCTGTCTGTTAATGAGTGTTACTCTTCACTTATAGAAATGAAGCTTAATAAATCACCGGGTAGCGATGGATTAACGGTAGAATTTTATCTGAAATTTTGGTCAAAGTTAGGAAGCATACTCGTTAGGTCTCTAAATTGTGGGTATGACAAAAAAAGCACCTCTATTTCCCAAAAGCACAGTGTTTTATCTTTAATTTACAAAAAAGACGATCCGGAAAACCTCGAAAACTGGCGTCCTATTTCGCTTCTAAACATAGACTATAAAATATGTACAAAATGTCTTGCTAAGAGATTACAGAAAGTTCTACCGGATATTATAAGTCTTGACCAACAGGGATATATAAAGGGTAGATACATTGGTTATAACATACGTCAGATTCAGGATGTCATAGACTATGCAGATTTACTTGATATAAGTGGTGCCATATTATTTCTGGATTTTAAGAAGGCTTTCGATACAGTCGAACACTCATTTATGTTTAAAGTTATTAGGAAATTTGGGTTCGGACATTCCTTTATTAACTGGTTGGAAACGCTTTATGGCGACATCACCACATGTATCTATAATAATGGCTGGAGGTCAGATCTCATACATCAGACAAGGGGCTTAAAACAAGGATGCTCGTTAAGCGCGCTAGTCTATATACTTGTGGCAGAAATTGTATCGATTAAGTTAAAGGAATCAGAAGAGTTTAAAGGTATAAAAATAGAAACCAATAATGGAAAAATTAACTGCTTAAAGCTTACTCAACTCGCTGATGATACCTCATTATTTGTTAAAAACTCACACGATGCCAATATTGCTCTAAACATTGTCGAAACGTTCGGTTTATATTCAGGTCTCTCGCTAAATAAGAAAAAAACAGAATGTCTCTGGATAGGCAGATCAAAACACTCAGTTGAAAATATTGGTAACATAAAATGTTCTAATAAAGTAAAAGCTCTTGGAATTACGTTTGGTTATGATAAAGATTCATGTAATGTTTGTAACTGGGAGAAATTACTAGGCGATTGCAAAAAAACTATTCAAACATGGGAGCGACGCAGTCTCACAATGTACGGCAGAATCACTATAATTAAAACAATATTGATACCAAAACTAGTTTACTTATTCCACTCATTACCAGTGTCAAAAGAAATAATAAAAGAGATAAATAAATTAATATTCGGGTTTCTATGGAATGGAAAAAAAGAAAAAATCAAAAGGAAAACACTGATAGGTGCAAACATATATGGAGGTCTTAACATGATCGATGTTGAAAGTTTTATTAGGTCAATCAAATTAAAATGGATAAAAGCCTTACTACACAAAGATAATTCAAACTGGAAAATTATTCCCAGGAAATTATTAGAACAGTTTGGAAAAAACTTTCTTATATTCTACATGAACATTACATCTCTAGATGCATTGCCAGAAACTAATATAAAACTGACACCATTCTACACAGATATTTTAAAAACTTTTTTTGAGTTCAAATCAATGCAGTCAGACTATGATAAATTCCCGCTCAAGTTTTATGATATCAGGCAGCAATTAATATGGGGCAACAGACACATCCGCTTTAAAGGAAAAACTCTCATTTTTAAAACCTGGATTGCCTCAGACATCTTATTTGTAAATGATATTATCGGTCAAACAGGTAGTATCGATGAAAATAGGATACTAGGGAAACTTAAAAATAAATCTAATTGGATCAGCCAGATCAGCGTTATAAAATCAGCTTTTCCAAAAATATGGAAAAGAACCCTTAAATTAAAAGAGTCTCGGTCAACAATGGTTAAGACAGCACTGAAACTTGTTTTCGATGGATATAGTATATCAAAAATGTCTAACAAAGAATGCTATAATATAATGCGAAACAATTCTTTTATAAAACCATACATCCACAATATGTAGAATAGAATTTTAAAAGAAGAAGATATAAACTGGAAAAGCTTCTATTTATCATTAGAACAATCTTGTATCGACAATCGCGTGAAACAGTTTAAATTCAAATTAATACACAATATATTAGCCACAAAATCAAACTTGTTTAAATGGAAAATTGAAAAAGATCCATACTGCAATATGTGTAATGTTGAAGAAGATTATGAACATTTTTTTCTAAAATGTAATGCAGTCTCTCATTTATGGGAAAAGCTACTCAATGTTTTTAAATCATGCGGATTCGAAAATAACATATATTCTTTAAAAACATCCATATTAGGATATAAAATAAATGACACTCGTTTTAATGATGTGAACATGGTTCTCAACCTAATAGGCTTTTGTATCTATAAGGGCTATTACATAAGCGATAAGAGAAAGAATACATATAATACAGACGCACTATTTGTTAACGAATTTAAATTCATGTATTCCTATTTGATGTTGAAAAATAGACTTTCTATATTCTTGATTAGATTCAATAAGTATTTAGGTCTACTCAGAGTATGAAATGGTACACCCTTTTATACTGACCATATATGTTTTAAAATGTATATACTATGTTGAAAATTTATAATAAAAGAAGTTGAAAAACTTCACCAAAAAAAAAAAAAAAAAAAAGGTATTGCAATTCGGAATATACATAGAACAGGGAAATGGTTAACCTGCAATAAATCGATGTCTGCTTTAATCCTTTACTCCATGATGTCCATGTAAGAAATTAGACATCATGAATATTAATTATATTAATCGCTATTAAAACACATGGTCATAGAAATATTTGGCCATGGCAGAAATTGTATAATTATATCAATGTGATATCATAAGAAAACAGAGCAGACCTTGATCAGATGGCTCCTAGGTCTACCCTGTTTGCAAGAGCGTTTTCAACCGTATTTATAGAGTAAAGGCTTAGAAATAAAATCCAATCTGTAAGTTGCAGTGTTCACTTATTTCATTCAAACGTTTGAGAAGCTATTGACCGAATGTATTGATTTTGATGAGACGCCGAGTTACTCGGCGTCTCATCTGGATCCAACCTGTTTGCAAACGTCAGTAAAGTCGTTCCTAGCAGGCTAATGGTTGCGACCTTAGAGTCATGGTATTATCTGACCGTAGTCTTGGAGAAATCTGCAGAGATGTATCATCATTGATCGACTGCGAAAGGTATGTCATTAAATATCGATTAGTGACTAGTACTGACAGTTCAATCTCAAATTAAGGCGATCATGAGTTCAATAAATCATTGTCATTTATTTCCTTTACTCGGCTTGGTGTCTCTGATGGAGTTGCAATTAATTTTAATCTTCTAATCTAATGTCGCGACGTCATATCATTTGACAAAAGGAAATTGACTCTTTCGCTGCTATGACGATATCTGTGTATATCCATGCAGATGATTTGAATTCAGATGAAATGCGTCGCCGAGTACCTCGGCGTCTCATCAGAATCCAAACTGTTTGATGGTGTGTTATGCTTGTTTGAAGAAACATGACAGCGTAAGCATCTAGACTTGTTTTCAGGTACGTTAGAATCAGTCCTTCACCATAGCCCATAACGATTCGCGTATTCGGCAAAACCTAACTATTAACGGGTAAATTTGAACAGGACATCCTTAATTCACAAGATATTAAACCGACACTGTGGATTCGTTTTCTTGGCGATATTCTGTGTATATTTGATGGAACGCGAGAGCAACTGGACAGTTTTATAAAGGATTTAAATAACCTCCATCCAAACATAAAGTGCACAAGTAAAATATTACAGAGATTCTTGGAATTATTGGATGTTCTAGTATCTAAAGATGATTCAATTCAGTAAGAAACTGATATTTATGTTAAATCAACAAAATAATCACCAATACCTGCATTATTCCTCCTGTCATCCCAAATGATGTTTATTTACCCCATATGCAAAACCTAACTAATACATCGAAATACGCAGCACCATACAACACAATACAATAAATACGGTACAGTACAGTACAGTACAATACAGTGAATACGGTACAGTACTGTACACTACAATACAATACAGTAAATACGGTACAGTACAGTACATTGCAATACAATACAGTATTTAAGGTACAGTACAATATCATACATTCTAACACGAATCTTAACCTACGCATATAAACAAAGAATACCGAGAAACCTGCTTTAATCAGTGATAATGAACTGCACGCGCGGTATTCGATCGGCTGCTCAATTATCCCCACACGCGAAATATATTAATACAATTCCTTAAATCACGTGATGTACACAGACAAATCTAATTTCACATTTCTAAACCTGTAAACACGATGGCTCTGTCATAGAGGTGTGCAGACATGGTATAGTTGTTCGCTTAAATGTGAAAGATCAAGCATTTTTGAATTGTTTTCTGTTTACTCGTACAACATCATGGGTGAAAGTAGTGTATAGTAAATGTAAGAGCAGAAATGGCTTAACCACTGACAGCGCTTCCGGTTTCGCTGTAGTCTCCGGGAGAAAGTATTTTTATTAAAATAAAGTGTTAGAATCGAAATACCAAAATCCGAGTGATGTAATTACCCACATATCAGCGACTAACTGTGATCTAATGCGCGATCATGCACAGCTACGAATTTATCATTTCTAAAATATAGGAGCCGTCTGATCTTGGTCTACTCTAGTTGCCAAGTCTTAAAAGCGCGTCTCTTTGACATAGTTATTGAAAAACTTCCAGCGGATATTAACGTGTGTATTTGATATAACCATTGTATACCTGTATCATTAATGAAGCACCCCTATAGTGTTTACAATCGTTATTAAATACAGTAAAATATCTCTATAACGACCACTAAATTGTGTTAATTAGTTGGTATTTTGGGCAGGTGGTTGCTAAAAGCAAGGTCAAAGTAAAACAGAACGCTCCAATGGGAGCGTTCTGTTTTACTTTCACCTTGCTTTAAGCATCCACCTGCCTTTAACACAAAATACTTGATGTAATTTAGTGGTAGCTATAGAGAGGTTTTACTGTATATAGAAAAGACCAGTAGGGGCACTATTACGATGGTACATGATTCTTCTTTCTGGCTCTGTATCGTAAACAATCTAGTATTGTGCCATTATTCCATGTTTGCCAGAGTTGCACGACAATACAAACACTGGAAATTAAGAACAAATCCCGTGATTTCTCGTCACCAAGAATTGAAAACGTGAGAAGCGATAATAACCGGTCGAATTAACCCTTTCAACACTGACTTTTCAAATGGACCATACCAAACATTCAAACCGGTCAAGCTTACCGTAAATATTCAGGGATGACTTTTTAAAGAAATATGTAAAATGGCAACTAGTGTAGACCCTGATGTTAGCCCGCTCATCTGGGTATACACTGTTGGCAAAGGACATAAGTGACTCGTTTTCCTGCACATAAGGTAAAAACATGCCTAAACACGATGTTTACGGATACAATAAAAGATCGAAGGCAAATTATGTTATTTTATAACAACTGCTACATATATTTAACTAGTTACTCCTTAACCCATTACCTCATATGCTATTTTTAGATACAACCTCTTTGAATTAATCTACCGAAAAGGAGCATTAATTAGAGAAAAGGATTTTTTATGATTTTGTGGTTAGAAACCATTGTGATAAATAGAGCATTTGCTCCTATATGAGCAAATGCTCTATTTATCACAATGGTTTCAGAAAGTGACTTTTATGGAGTCATCAAAAGTCGTCAATATGAGGGAAGGGGTTAATCCACCTTTCTATGAGTTTGTTAACAGAGTAGACACAGATCAGATGGCTCCTGAACAACGTCTGGTCTGTGGCTGCACTGTTTGAATGAAACAAACCTGGTTTTGTTATAGCACAAATGACTCATTTGCAAAGGGGTATACCCAGATAGTCTGCACTGTATGTCACTCAAAGTTCTCTTGGGAATTCACGCCTCTGTAGTTAAACTTTAAATATTCAGCATTCGCACGTTTGGATGTTGAAAACATTTTAATTAAGATAATTATTTTATCTCTTTAAACAGCCTCAATAATTTATTCTACAGAGTATTCACGTTTGACGCCCGAGACTGGTACTTTGAAATTTTTAACGCGAGGAATTTCAAATGAATGACTGAAGGTTGTAGATTGTACCAGAGTGTTCTGTGTTTGAAAAACCAGTGGGTATAGATTATTAGTGTCACGTAGTGACTTTTAACCTCTTGATTTGGATCCAATATATTGGTTTGGATCCAAACATTATATAGATAGAACTCTGTAAGCAGGAAATACTTAAATATGAACCAGGAAACACTTTTTGAGAGTCGCGATCTGCTTGGATTGATAATTATTTTATTATAGCTTATGGGTATATTGCTATGGCAACTGTCCTGAGATGGGACATTGCATGGCAAAACAGGAAATGTCTGTCACCTTGCTTAGTGATATATACTGTCAAAAGGTGGACATTCGGGGGAGTTGAGAGTTGGGGTTCAGTTAGAGAGTCAGTCTAGATTAGATCAGTTGGGCAGATTAGATCTAGAAATGCATTATGGGAGTAGGGACTGCAAAGGTGCTTGGCAGGCATAGGCCAGTATCAACTCAGAAACGAATAGGGCCAGTCATGTTATAGAACTGTAATTATGTGTTGCTGTATTATAGTTTATGAAATATGTTGTATTAAAATATCTGAGACTGAAAATGTGTTATAAATGAAGCCCAGAACGCGACACGTATAAAAATGGTGCCGTGACCAGGATTCGAAGCGAGTACAAACCACTATATACGATGAGAAAGGAGAAAAACTGGAGAATCGTGAGTACTGTTAAACTCTTTTGTGTTTGAAATGGCATATCAGAATATTTCAAAAGTGTTGCAAAACGTTTCCACGTCTTTAAATGTTTGCAGTATTGCAGAGAATGTACCTAATTTTCACGGGGATTCAAAATTGTTTAAAAACTGGGTGAAGCAAATTGAGAAATATGGGGTTGTGTATGGATTAAATGAAAATCAGCTCAAATTAACAGCCTTTCAAACAAGTAAAGATATCGTTAGCGACTACATTCAGAGATATTTGTCTGAAAATCCACAAGCAAAGTGGGAAGATTTGAAAAATGATTTGGAAGCAAGATTCGGTGAGGTTCATGACGCACACTATTGTTTAAAATTACTCGGTCAAATTAAACAAAATGCAGGAGAAAATATTCACATTTATGCAGAAAGAATTTGGAATTTGGCAAAAGAGGCTTACAAAAATGTTAATGGAGAATTGCAAATCATTGAAACACAGGTAACAGAGTTTTTTATTGATGGTCTGGCAGAAAAGGATATAAAATTTGAAGTTATGAAATTACAACCTCAGAGTTTTGAAAAAGCGGTTACTTTTGCTGCAAATGAGATAACAGTTAGAGAAAGGGTCAAATTAAGAGACAATTCAGAACAAAACTCGAATTTCAGACCGACAATTAAAACGAGAACAAAGAAAACTGGTAGCTTAAAACCCAGACAATATTGTACACACTGTAGGAACATTGGACATGTTGTTGATGACTGTAAACATAGGACTAAAAGCAATAAAATGTTCTCAATGGAAACGAAATAAGAGATTTAGAGAGAGACAAATGCAAAATAAATGGCGGCCTAATTTTAAATGTTGGAACTGTGGTAAAAATGGTCACATCCAGCGGATTTGTAGAAAGCCTAGAGTTTCTAGACGGAGATGCAATAGAAAATCTTTAAACGGGGAAACTTTCGTCATAATGAAGTCGTTGACGAAAGTTCAAACAGTCGAACATATACGATTAACCTTTGCGGAAGTCCTGCTTCGTGCTTAATTCGAACGGGCAGACAAAACTTCAGGGCGTTGGTAGACACGGGTGCTGGTGTGAGTTTAATAAGTCTCAAAGCTTATAAAATGTTAAAGAACAGACCGAAATTAATGCCAGAAAATATACAATTAAAATCGGTTAATGGAGGTTTTCTGAAAGTACATGGATGTACATTGCTTAATTTCAAAATTGGGAATATTGAAAAAGTTCACAAATTCGTTGTAGTCGATAATGTAAGAAATATGATTCTAGGGAGAGATTTTCTACAAGAAAATGGTGTTAGATTATATTTTGATTTAGGTTGTTTGAGAATAGACGACTGCTATGTTTCGTTAGAAGAAGATCACCACATTGCTTCAATAACAAGATTAAGTAAAAGTGCAGTATTAAAGCCACAAACTGTCAATGTTGTTTTTGCAAAAGTAAAGAAACATGAAGGATTTAATACAAAAACCACTTATGACTTCAAACACATTAGCAATTCATTTTTTGATAATCAACCAGAATTAGAGGTAGTCGACTCGACTCGGTTGTAGAACTCAGAGCAGACCGAATGATTCCAGTATTGGTTATTAACAATAGCCACAAGACAATTAAGCTTAGAAAAAGGTGTGCACTAGGAAAGATTAATTCAATTCATGATCAAGAGATAATAAGCTCAGTGGAAGAAACCACTAGAAGTAATTCAGTAAATACAGGTTTAACTGAAGAAGAGATTTTAACGGGTTTAAATTGCTCTGAAGATCGTAAGGATGTAATTTTACCACTGCTTCTAAAACACAGACATCTGTTTGCTAGGAATAATTTGGAACTAACTCAAACCAACACAGTAAAAATGACTGTGCCAACAGGAGATCATCCACCGATTAAGTTAAGGCCATATCGTACACAACTGAATAACAGAGCTGCTATTGATAAAGCCATTGACGAAATGTTAGAGGCAAATATAATTAGACCTTCTAAATCTGCCTGGAGCTTTCCCATTGTAATTGTTGATAAGAAAGATGGAAGCAAACGTTTTTGTGTTGATTTTAGGCAGCTCAATAAAATTATCAAACCAATTGCATACCCAATTCCAAACATAGATGATTGTATAGCTAACTTAGGGAAAAGCAAATACTTCACAAGTTTAGACTTAATTTCTGGGTATTGGCAGATTCCAGTGGAGGAAAGTGATAAACAGAAGTTATCTTTCAGTACTTTCAAAGGAGCATTTGAGTTCCAGACGATGCCATTTGGGATTTCAACAGCCCCGGGGAATTTTCAATCATTGATTCATACTGTTCTTAGAGGCTGCGAAAGTTTTAGCTCATCTTATATCGATGACATTCTTATCCATTCTGAAACCCTTGAGGAACACTTGATACATATAAATACCGTATTGGAACGCTTGCACAATCATAACCTAAAGTTGAAAATAACGAAATGTCAATTTCTCCAGGAGCAGACAAACTTTTTAGGTTTCATAATTGATAAATTCGGCGTACGGCCTGACCCATTAAAAGTAGAAGCAATCAGAAATTTGCCGCAACCCAAGTGTCAGAGGAATGTTCGTTCACTGTTAGGAATGGCAGGTTTTTATAGGCGTTTTTGTCCAAATTACTCGCAATTAGCGGAACCTTTGATCAATTTAACTAGAAAGAAAATACAGTTTAAATGGACCGAAGAGTGTGAAAATAGCTTCAGACAACTGAAGGACGTGTTAACACAAATTCCGTATCTTTCATATCCAGACCCAAATAAGCCATATACTTTGTATACAGACGCATCGCTTCGGAATATCGGGGCATGCCTTACACAGAAATGTGATGCTGATGAAACTGGGGATTTTGTAGGGGAAAAACCGATCTATTTCCTGTCACATAAGTTAACAGAAACCCAGACTAGATGGAGTACAATTGAAAAAGAATGCTATAGTATCTTTTATAGCCTAAATAAACTTGATCACTATCTACATAACGCAGAGTTTACCATAAGAACCGATCATAGGCCGTTGAAATATATGTTAGAGACACAAATACAGAACAAGAAAGTAGCTTTATGGAGCTTAACAATCGCCAGTTACAATTGTAAGATTGAATACATTCCGGGCAAACAGAATATAGTTGCTGATTTCCTAAGCAGACCGCCTGCTTGTAACCCAAAGAGTAATCAGAGTAATGAAGAAGGGTGTGAATTAGATCAAGAATGTGTGTTAGATATCAATGATAAAACATACGAGATCTCCCCGCAAAGCAGCAATTCTGAAAACCCCAAAGCGTTAACCTAATTGACTCAACGCACCTAAATCTAAAGCAGATTGTTGATAAAGAATGTGAGTTGCCAGATTCTTTCATAGAGCCACTCAAAGAAGTGTCAGAATGTGACATGAAAATTGAACAAAACAAAGATCCCAAAATTCTAGAGTTAAGGATGAGACTGAAACATGGGAAGCCTAGCACAACAGAAGAAAATAGATTTCTTGAGGTAGATAATATATTGCACTATACTTCCAATGTAGATGACGAACCCAGTCTGAGATTATATGTTCCGTCACATATGACTGGAATGGTAATAAAACAATACCATGACGAGAATGGCCACCCGGGCTGTCAAAGGCTATTTCATACAATTAAACAGAATTATTACTGGCCGGGTATGTTTAAAGAGCTATATGCATATGTCAACAAATGTGTTATTTGCCAGACTCGCAATCTAACTGCTATTAAAGCACCTATGGCAGATGAATTAATTGTCCCTCCGTTCCCGTTTAGTGTGGTCTCAGTGGATATTACTGGCCCGCATCCATTAACACTTTCAAATAATCGGTACATTATAGTGTTTGTAGACATGTATTCAGGGTTCATAGAAGCATTTCCATCTCCAGACAAAACTTCTGAAAGCGTAATTCATTTTTTAATGAATGAAATATACAGTAGATACTCCTGCCCTCTAAGACTAATTTCCGACAATGGAAAAGAATTTACTAGCTCAGCATTCCAAGAAACGCTAAAGGCGTTAAATATAGATCATGTTAAAACGACAATCTATCATCCAGCTGCAAATGGGGCTAATGAACGCAGTCACAGTACATTAAACAATATTTTAGCTAAACGTGTGCAGGAAAACGTACAGACATGGGATGTGCATTTAAACATGACACTAGCGGCTATGCGTTTTTCTACCTCTGAAACTTCAAAACATACACCATATTTTCTGCTATTTAACAGAGAAGCAATTTTGCCGGTGGACAATTTACTAAAACCTAGGCGTAAATATCAGGGTGAGCAATATCACCAGGTGATTCTGGAAGAACAGCATAAATCATTTCTAAAGGTTAGGGCGCAGTTAAAGAAATCAAAGAGAAAGCGGGCGCAGTATGCGAATCGCACCGCACAAGATATAACCTTCGAAATCGGAGACACTGTTTACTATAAGAATTTTCAAAGAACCAATAAATTCGCGAGTAAGTTCAAACCCTTCTATAGAATCATACAGCAAAAATCACCTTTGACGTATGTGATTAAGAACCAGCTTGACAATTCAACAGTGAAATGTCACGCTTCCCAGATAAGGCATGCGAATATAGATAATTGGGAAATTCCTGAGAATCAAACAGAAAGGCCGATTAGAAAGGCAAATTTAGCGTTTGCACCAGAAACAACGTCCGAATCAGAAAATTCAGACAACGGTCATAAAATGCCACTGGTAACTAAGCAACTGCGTCAAAGACATGATCACTCTAGTGATAGTGAAAATATTCCCCTTGCAGAACTGCAGAAGCATTTGCGAAATAAAAGTTTTCAGAATCAGGCTGGGGGTGACACTGAAACAGATAATCTATCTGATAGGTCAGAAGGAGAAGAGTTAAAGACTCAAAGGGTTATGTCTGACAACAGAGAATCAGATGACATGGAGATAGATGCTATCTCAACTGTGCCCAAATGTAGGCGTAAACGGAAAGCAAAGCCTGGCAAGCAGACTGTAAAAAAGGCTTTAGCTTCCTGTCTCAATGTTCTATTAGATTCCTTATAGAACAAGATTTCTAAGTAGGGTTAATGAGTGTATGTTTGCAAATAAGACTTCAACATAGTGTAAATAGATGTTATGTAAACGGAATCATATCTGGTAGGGCCGGTATATGACAGATTGACCGGACTGATATGTAAATGACTGACATGTGACCAGTAGTACGGGTAAAATGTGTACTGTCATGAGGTAACCCATAAGCTTGATCGGTAAGTAATATGCAAGAGTGCACGTCATAAAACCCACCAATTAACTAGCTAATTGTAAATTCGGGCGGGCATCAACAAGAAAAATAATAAGATGCTGTAAGAAAGTTGCTGTTTTAAATGAGTTGTAGCTATAGGTGAAGAATTGGAAAAATAATTGGGTTTAGGTACTCCTCTGCATAAGCAAAGATTTCAAGGCGGAAACTATCTTATTAATAGTGAGTAAATACATAGGAATATGTTTTATTAATAATTGATATGCCATGAAATACACAAGCGGGTGATAACAGTTCTCCAAATGGTGACCATGTTATGGTGTGCTTACATCGAGCATTCAAGGGTTGAGTTAAATAGACTTTGACACCAGATAGAAGAGGAGAAATTAAACGGAGAAATATCTCTCTGTTTGAGTTGGAGACGAACTGTGAAATATTTGTGGTCATTAACTTTTGTGTAAATAGCCAGATAAGAACATTGTCTATTGTTTTATTCATATACACATGCGTGTATATACAAGGAAACTTGTCTGACAGCATTGAATCGGCGCAGAGCGTGGGAACCAGCGAGACCTGAACCAGTCAGCTGAAATCGAGTCCGTGGTTACCATGACAACAACAAGTAAACAACAATGGAAACTAGTCGAGACAACCAGGGACGAATGAGCGGTTACTATGGCAACAGTAACAACCCACAGCAGGACCAGCCAAAAACGACAAGCA
The DNA here is from genome assembly GCA_963576725.1 of Azorinus chamasolen. Lineage (NCBI taxonomy): Eukaryota > Metazoa > Mollusca > Bivalvia > Cardiida > Solecurtidae > Azorinus > Azorinus chamasolen. Next base: position 5,216,948 of record OY755251.1, on the reverse strand, counting down.
GACATTAGTAGAAGTTACGTAATTGTATTAATTTCATAAGAGATTTACTTACTTGTTACATGTATAGAATCCATTTAATTCTTTTAGTTTCAGTTTAAAAGCCATTCAATGTGACTTTATATGTTCACTGTCAAAATGCTTATGCTACATAACTAGTTAGTTAGAGAATTTATACGCAAAGAATATCAATTAGGTCGGATATTAAAACTCATTACTCAGCTTAAAGGTGGCAATTGCTAACTGCCAAATATGTCAAAATTAATTGGTACTCATTTAACACCATGATTTCCTATACTCAAGTTAATTAAGAAAGGTGTTAATTAATTGAGATGTTACGAGCATCTGCTCAATTCTGCGGTTGACTGTCTGTTTAGTGAGTAAAATGGAATGTTAAGTAACTAAGTCATGTAAATTATAAGTACGTTACTGTTTCGTGTTTTGATTTTTATCATTGCAGAAGACATGAGAAGTTAGAAAGACTGTATACAGATCTCTCCTCAGGGACAAGGCAAAATTGTGGCTTAAAAGCAGAATACATTGTGAACTTGAAAATTTACCTACACACGATGAATTACAGAGACAAAACAGTGAATTACACCTGTGTGAGAAGAACTATTGAACTGTGTGTTAATTATTGTGTGTTATGAACCTGACATTTGAAGCCTTAAGCTAAATAATGACACTAGTGAATGCCTTATACAATCCTGAGAAATTTTGTAAATCGTAACATAGCGATAGAGAGTTACTGTATACAGTATTGCGTAATTAAGATGTGGTGATGGGGTTTTAAATTTTACATTAATAGATCAATATTATATTTTCATTGGCGATACAGCTAAACACGTATTAATCAGATTTAATTGTTGACTCAATGAAATCTGAAATGAAGGAAGAGGCGAGTGTCACGTAGTGACTTTTAACCTCTTGATTTGGATCCAATATATTGGTTTGGATCCAAACATTATATAGATAGAACTCTGTAAGCAGGAAATACTTAAATATGAACCAGGAAACACTTTTTGAGAGTCGCGATCTGCTTGGATTGATAATTATTTTATTATAGCTTATGGGTATATTGCTATGGCAACTGTCCTGAGATGGGACATTGCATGGCAAAACAGGAAATGTCTGTCACCTTGCTTAGTGATATATACTGTCAAAAGGTGGACATTCGGGGGAGTTGAGAGTTGGGGTTCAGTTAGAGAGTCAGTCTAGATTAGATCAGTTGGGCAGATTAGATCTAGAAATGCATTATGGGAGTAGGGACTGCAAAGGTGCTTGGCAGGCATAGGCCAGTATCAACTCAGAAACGAATAGGGCCAGTCATGTTATAGAACTGTAATTATGTGTTGCTGTATTATAGTTTATGAAATATGTTGTATTAAAATATCTGAGACTGAAAATGTGTTATAAATGAAGCCCAGAACGCGACATTAGTATTAGTATAAAGTATATGGCTGATATTAAAAAGGTAAACAATGAATATCCAGACTGGATGCTCTTTTGATTAGATCTGCAGTTTTTTAATATTTTCCACGAAAAACATCCTATAGAATCTACTGTGCAAGGTGGCTTTAATGGCGATGCAGTAGTGTTTGACTAGGAATCTCTACCGGTCGAATTAACCCTTTCAACACTGACTTTTCAAATGGACCATTCCAAACATTCAAACTGGTCAAGCTTACCGTAAATATTCAGGGATGACTTTTTAAAGAAATATGTAAAATGGCAACTAGTGTAGACCCTGATGTTAGCCCGCTCATCTGGGTATACACTGTTGGCAAAGGACATAAGTGACTCGTTTTCCTGCACATAAGGTAAAAACATGCCTAAACACGATGTTTACGGATACAATAAAAGATCGAAGGCAAATTATGTTATTTTATAACAACTGCTACATATATTTAACTAGTTACTCCTTAACCCATTACCTCATAGGCTATTTTTAGATACAAACTCTTTGAATTAATCTACCGAAAAGGAACATTAATTAGAGAAAAGGATTTTTTATGATTTTCTGGTTAGAAACCATTGTGATAAATAGAGCATTTGCTCCTATAGGAGCAAATGCTCTATTTATCACAATGGTTTCAGAAAGTGACTTTTATGGAGTCATCAAAAGTCGTCAATATGAGGGAAGGGGTTAATCCACCTTTCTATGAGTTTGTTAACAGAGTAGACATAGATCAGATGGCTCCTGAACAGCGTCTGGTCTGTGGCTGCACTGTTTGAATGAAACAAACCTGGTTTTGTTATAGCACAAATGACTCATTTGCAAAGAGGTATACACAGAAAGTCTGCACTGTATGTCACTCAAAGTTCTCTTGAGAATTCACGCCTCTGTAGTTAAACTTTAAATATTCAGCATTCGCACGTTTGGGTGTTGAAAACATTTTAATTAAGATAATTATTTTATCTCTTTAAACAGCCTCAATAATTTATTCTACAGAGTATTCACGTTTGACGCCCGAGACTGGTACTTTGAAATTGTTAACGCGAGGAATTTCAAATGAATGACTGAAGGTTGTAGATTGTACCAGAGTGTTCTGTGTTTGAAAAACCAGTGGGTATAGATTATTAGTATTAGTATAAAGTATATGGCTGATATTAAAAAGGTAAACAGTGAATATCCAGACTGGATGATCTTTTGATTAGATCTGCAGTTTTTTTTAAATATTTACCACGAAAAACACATCCTATAGCATCTACTGTGCAAGGTGGCTTTAATGGCGATGCAGTAGAGTGTTTGACTAGGAATCTCGAGGTATCGAGTTCGATCCCCACATCTGACGGTTATATTTTCTCTCCGACCCCCCCCCCCCCCCCGTTACATGTAACCGTGGCATGTAGATTTGAAACCATTGTGATAAATAGAGCATCTTCTCCTATGGCGCAAATGCTCTATTTATCACAATTGCTTCAAAATGTGACAGATGCGTGAAAAGGCCCCAATATCAGGAAATGGGTTAATTAGACTGACGAGTAAAAAAAGAGAAGAACCTAGCTAAACGACTCCTTCAGTGACCGTTTGATATTATTGGTCATGGACATACTTACAGAATAATGAATACATTGTAGAACCTGTTTTAATCGGCCAGTAAAAATGGCAAAATGTATAGTTTGTAAGACAGGTGGTAGCTTAATGCAGGTCAAAAGCAATGCAGAAAGCTCATGCAGGAGCTTTCGTTGCTACTTTTACCCTGTATTAACCCTTTCGCTGCCAAACTCTGTCGTCTGCTAACTGTGTCGTCTGCTACAAAATTTCATTCTTTTGATTTTCTTCATTTTTGTTTCAAAAACATAGTGACAGTAACAAAAAGTTTGGATCCTGATGAGACGCCGTGTTTGCATAGGTAATCACAGATCCGGCATTGGCAGCGAAAGGGTTAAGCAACAGTCGCATTTAACATGTGTTTGGTCAATACGTGAATGATCGCTTATGACAGGTTCTGCTGTAATTTAGTTCCGAGAGCCGATGCCGATATTGCCAATAATAAATTTTAGAAAGAATGTTTAATTCATTATTTCCATCTCTCTCCGATCAAATTTAGCTGCTGAAAACATAAATAATAACCATTCTCGTATTTCTGAATAATAGAACTATTTATTCAGCCTCACTACGTGTAACAAAAGTGCAGATAATCATGATATTAACATATATACAGTACACCCCTCTAAACTGGACTAATAGTAATGAAGATTGTATACATAAATGAAACACGTGTTGACTATACAGTGGTTTACTTTTGATTGAAATTTGATTATTATCAGAAATTTGTTTCACGTGTAAATAACGGAGGAGTGAAAAGTAAAGGTTGCAGACGTGTGGTTTTTTGTAAATGTTTTTTGTTTGCCTTGAATACTTGTCTAGTTACCTGACAGATAAGCAATATCGGTTGTGCCCACCTCGTGTACGGATCAACGCAAGTATTCTGGACGGCGTGCACCTGACATAACGTCTAAGAACGTCGGCGGGAATGGCGCGTACATTCCTGTACTAAGACTGCAGACAAGTCATTGATATCAGGCGCGGATTTAGAGGATGCGATTTTTTTTAGTAATATTTTAGATCTATATACAGTAAAACCTCTCTATAACGACCACTAAATTGTGTCAATCAGTTGATATTTAGAGCCGGTGGCTGCTTAAAGCAAAGCGAAAGTATAACAGAACGCTCCCGAAGGAGCGCTCTGTTTTACTTACACCCTGCTTTAAGCAGCCACCTGCCTTTAACACAAAATAATTGATATAATTTAGTGGTCGTTGTATGTACTATAAATCGATAAAACAATGATTCAGTGGATGTTTTTTTATTTCCCTCACCCAATGAAGCTCTTTTTCAACATGTATTACAAACATATATAATGTCATCAAACATAAAAATCTACGCCCCCCCCCCCTCCTTCAAATAAATTTCTACGCCCCCCCCCCCCCCTCAATCATGGATCCGCATCTGGATATTGTTGATTACATGGATTTTCCTTGCTTTCCAACCAAGCAAATTCAAAAAAGTAATGAGATTCATGTCCGGAGAACAAGCCGGCCAAGGTAAGACGTTAATGTCATCTGTAGCAATATACTTCTTGGTATATACAGCAGAATGTGGCCTTGGAGTATCATGCATTAGACTACCAGAGTTCTGTTGTAATAAAAGAACAACAACCGGGCGTAAAACCTTGGACATTATTACCATGAATAACAATAGGGTCTGCTTCCCTACCGCCTATGATACCTCCCCTGACCATTACTGTTTACACTACCCCCTCCAAACCAATATCGCTCTAGTAAACAGTTCTGGTCAAAACGTTCCCCTCTATGTCTAAATACCCGAACTCTACCGTCAGCGGTGCTAAGTTTAAATCGCGACTTATCACTACAGGGCATCCTAGATCACACGGCACGGAACGAATGCAAGTGACGGCGGGCCGACCCAGTCTAGAGCGCGATTTATGTTACTTAGGATCTGACCTACATAAGGTCTCCTAGCCCTTATCGGGTAAGCATTGATCCGTAGTCATCTCAGAACGGTATCCCTAGATACGTCAAGCTCCCTCACAGTCCCTAGCAACGTCAAAAATATGTCCTGACGAGCCGTTGTCACTTTCAGTCTACCGGGTCGTGGGCGATCCCTAACGTTTCCATTCCGGTTGTACTAAGATGTCTGAATAAGTGTAGTTCAGTGGCAGTTAAACTGCCTAGCGACGCCAGCAACGATTAGGCCGGCAGCGAGGTGCATTTATAAGTGCTTGAATTCGTCCGTTTTCTTGAAACGGCAGTATCGTGTTTACGAGCGAAATTTAGAGGTGAACTGCAATATCGGTAAAGCTATCGCCCAGTGTATAAGAAACACTGCATAAATATTAATTAATTATGTAATCGCAGTATCGAGATTCTACTGTACTCGTGGAATATTTAATTTGCTAGTGGCAGGGTGTAACATTTACAGCTAGACATCCTTTGATTTAAACTGGTTGTCAACGTTATTCAAGAGACTTGTTTCGAAGTTCATACCGTGGTATTTAAATTATGCATGTCACATTAATAATAAATATAATTTAATGGTAGCACGGATCAAAATATATTGGTAGAAAGTACATAGCTAAATCCTTTCCCTGTTTTATGTGTATTTCAAATTTCAATACCTACTGAATATTCATGGACAAAGTAGTTATATTAGAATACAGAAGGTGAAACATTGCAGCCATTTTAGAAAGTAAAGAAACAGATCAATCAAATTCCCTGATCAAACAGAGCCATCTGATCTGGGTCTACTCTAAGTATCATGTATCCAATAAACGAATGGCCGCTTAACCCTTACAGTGCGGGACACGAGTCACACGTGTCCTTTGCAAACAGTGTAGACCCAGATGAGAGGGATCCTAGAAGGACTTGGTCAGTCGGGGGATCAAACACGGGACCAATCACACAGGCTAACAAATTGACTATATCCTTCTACATATATGATAACATTCAGTTATATATGTGACCATTCTATAACAGAAGAGAGTGTATTTTAATGATATCAGATATTCTTAGTTGTTATTTACATTAAACAGAACAGACCCAGATTAAACGGCTCCAGCTATTTGGTTATAAAATTACAATAGATCTGACGCTACAGTTTCTACCAATACAAAAACATATTGTACACATTAATGCCAATATACAATTTCAGCTAATAATTATCCATGATGCCATTATTTCATATATGGATATTCAACAGGGAAAATGTTAAAAGAAACTATGACAAGCTAATAATGTCTAGTAATCCATCATGCACCACTAGATACAACTCTTAGCATTTCAACAGTCATCACCTTGAGTTGGATGTAGGCTTATAGGGAATATATATTTATATCAAAAGTGTATATGAGAGATGCTGTATAAAATAATATTAATAAAGTGTAGTCATGAAAGTTCTGTCATGTTTAAGATTGCTGCTGATCTGAGTGGGATCATGTTCAATCACTGTAGTTTCCTGCCTGTTGGGCGAGTCAAGGCCACGGGTATATTAAAGTAGGATATGACATACAGTCTCCCTAAGATGCACCCACACAAGACATTTGGAATCCGTAACACGAACGGTTTTATCGGGTTTTACGTCGCTTTAACACATTACCACGTAGGCTATTCTTAGAGGCAACCTCTTTGAATAAATCTACCGAAAAGGAGAATTAACTAGAGAAAAGGAGAGTTTTAGAATTTTGTAGTTTGAAACCATTGTGACAATAGAGCATTTGCTCCTATAGGAGCAACTGCTCTATTTATCACACTGGTTTCACAAAATGACTTTTACAAAGCCGCTAAAAGTCGTCAATATAAGGGAATGGGTTAACAGTATTTCTGTCAAACGTTTACTTAAATTGGTGTCAAGGTCCAGTTAAAGGTAAAGGTCATAGAATCACAAAACAAGTATGCGATATTCCTGACTTCTGATGCATCTAAACAGGTGGAAAACCTAAGACAAGGTGCTGAGAAGATATCCTCCAGACAAATTTCTTGAAAAACATTGAATAAGATTGAGGCCAAGGTCAAAGTCAAAGAGGCGCCACAGTGTGCCTTCCAAAGACGCTTCCACACAGGACATTTCGAAATACTAACAGAAAGGGATGAGGATATATCATCTGGACATATTTCAGACGATGTTTTACTAAAGCTCGGGTCACGGTCAAGGATAGGGATACGGAGACACCAAAGTAGCATGCGACATTTTTGTTCTTAAGATGCACCCGCACATAAAATTTCAAAATACTAGCACAGGGGGTTGATGATATTTCATCTGGCCAAAGTGCATACCTTTATTAACTAAACCTGAGGTCATGGTCAATGTCAAGGTCAGAGAGACACAAGAGTAGTGTTCGACACTTCCCCTTCCCAAGATGCACTCATTCAAAAAAATAAAAACACCCTAACCCAATGGGTTGACGATATATCACCTTGACACATTTCAGACACTCTTTTACTAAAACCGAGGTCAAGGTCACGGTTACGGAGAGGTCATAGTGGTACGCGACAAACCGCTTTCCCAAGATGCACCTACACAAGAAAGTTGGAAACGATAACCCAAGGGGTAGAGTGGTAGATGTCGTCCGGACAAAATCCAGACGGACGGAATGAGGGATGGAGGACAAACATATAGCCCCCCTCCAATGACCAGGGGACTAAGTAAAATGTACACCAACATAGTGCTCGTGATGCCAAGTACTGGTCGGAGTGATTTCATACAGAACTAATTTAGAGCAAGAACAAAAACTTATCTTAAGCAACCATTCATTTATTGAACATCAGTCTCAGAAAGCAGACGGTGGCTTAATGCACAGCGAAAGTAATGCAGACAGCTCCAACAAATATGAGCTTTTGCATTACTTTTGAACTACATTAAGCTACCACCTGTGCTGAAGACCCAGAATGAGATCTCCTTTTAGTGGTATTAAAGCTCTACCATAGTTCACTGATGAATCTTTTCTTCTATAACAAATGTCTAACTATAATTGGTACACCGATGATGGCGCACACAGGTATAGCTACTGCGATATCTATAATCAATGATTTGAAATGTTTATTTTCTTATCTAAACGACGTGCTAGTTTGGCAAATTTGTACGATGGCAAATTCGACCTTATCACTCTTTCGGTGCAAAATAATTTTCGTCTGTAAACCCTTTCTTATGTTTTAGGTTTCAGAGTGGAGAGCTTCCGCTATAAACTGTAAATGGTGCGTCAAATAGTTGGATCCTGATGAGATGTCGAGTTACTCTATGTCTCATCAGGATCTAAACTGGTTGCAAAGGCTATCACATATTGGCCCGTAACGACATGCCCTGCGTGTCGTTTTCCGGCGCCGTTGGCGGTGAAAGAGTTAAATTGTGCTGTTGTTTACAGTAATATAAGAGTTTTTTGTATTATTGGCTACGGCGAAAGTTATAGCCAACCTTTGACAGAAATTCAAAATGACCACGATTTACTGCGATACTAGTTTGTTTAAACTTACACTCCAGAGCATTTATCACTCACCAATGCCCAAGAATTCTTTTATGTTTGATGTGTTGTTAAACATTAAGCAGGCCATTTACAGGTTATTTGCTGTCCAGCATAATGTACTCTAAATATTTTCTGCACTCTGAGCAATTATTGTCTGCAAAATGGTTTGTCTGCTGCAATTCTAAAAATGCATTTTTCTTCCATATCTATTCCAAGACAAATGTCAGAGTAACATTTTGGACAGTTTGATGAGGTTCAGGTTACTCGGCATCTCATCTGGATCTAGACTGTTTATTATAAATGATAAAACCCAAAGCAATAGCAGCTGGAACAAACCTCATACCTGTTTAGAGGAACCGTTGCTTATTTCAGAAGTCAGTTGATTGTCTTTTGTCAGAACTGTGTATGTCCTTGCATTACATTTCTTATAAAATGCATATCAACAGAACAGTTTTGTATCAGAAATAAAGATATTTTAATTGCAGCTATTCACTTTAAAAGACGATTCAAAGCATGCTTTAACTTATGCCTTTCAAATTGACTGTCAAAAGGTCTTATCAGTGCATGAAACATGTATTTCTGGGTTTTCAAATCTTCACTTCCCTTCTTTAAGTCTTTCAAAAATTGTCTTCAGCAACTGATATCTTATTAAAGCATTTTCCTCATTCTGCAATCATTTTAAAATTCCCCATATATCACTTAATCAAAAGTACTTAAATGATATTGCTCTCTGTTTTATCTTCTGTCCTGCTAATATAAACATTTTTACGCAGCTTTTTTACGCTTGCGTAAAAGGTATAGCGCCAAACGCATTTGTCAATCAATGATGATTGTGGACATCACCATTGGCAATTTCTTGTTCTAGAACAATATCATTGCAACAATATCGTGCATAGGATAAAGCGCAAAAGAATGTGTCTAAAAGGCGGGCGAATAATATTGGCTACATCGATACTTTAACATCAAACCTTTTTGAGCATTATTTTCCCATTCTACTACTTGCCATTCAACCCCCCCCCCCCACACACACACACCATTACCACCACCACCACAACCACCACCACCACCACCACCACCACCACTACCAACAATTTTACAGACCCGTAAAGCGTGTTAATGTTAGACACATTAGCTTTACGCTATAAATTGCAAGTTTGGATGACTATGAACAATAATTTACACGTGTATTAATTTATATGCATATAAATTCCACAAATGCGGCCACAGAGAATCGATTTCATTATGGGTGATAAAACCAGGTGGTAGCTTAATGCAGGATAGACGTTATGCAGAACACTCAGGCAACTACCTGGTTTATCAGTGGTTGTTTTAGAGAGGTTCTGCTCTGCATATTATCCTTAGTTATAAATGTGTTTTCCCATACAAACTCTTGCTCACGCCTTTGCAAACAGAGTAGACCCTGATCAGACAACTCCTATATGAGCCGTCTGATCAGAATCTGCTCTGTTTGCTTACGAAATTATTTTAGATCGGACTCAGTTTCTATCAATACCAAACAATTTTGTATACATGTCCTATTATAAAATCAGCTTATAGATATTCATGATGTCATTATTCAACATGGAAGATGTTAACAATGTGTACTTTACAAGGACAAGTGTTGACCCTTTCCCTACCACCTCTCACATTTGCTAACAGCCTGGGTCCAAGTCGTCAGACCCTTGGTCAATACTCTCTCTAAAGCTCGATAAAATCAGACATAGCAAAACTTGTTCCAGATCCAAATATGAGCCGACATTATTTTTTCCACAGAGGGACGATGGTTAAGAGACGAAATATCTAGTCCAAAAATCAATACGCTGGCACAACGCGCTTCGTAGAATTTTTTATATGTAATACCGTATGTCAGTTAACCCTTCTCTTGCTGAATTTTAAAATACATTTCTCCTTCTTTACCCATGCCCTGTTGTATAATTACATATATCTTCACTGTGTTCAAGTATACCGCTTTGCAGTCACTGATGTGGAGTGCACTGGTTGCACAATCAATTTGTAAATAGTACAGACCCTGATGAGACAGCTCCTGCAGGAGCTGTCTCATCTGGGTCATCACTATTTACAGGTAGGTATATTGACGTGAATAGCAAGCGAAGTGTTAACCCTTTCTTTTATATCAATGCTTGTTCACACAATCGCAAATTCGCAAAATGAGCCGTGTGATCAGGGTCTGCTTTGTTTGCTAATGGAAATTGATAGAACTGTTTTTCGTTACTATTCAAGATGACTACAATGTTCCATTATGTTTATCATAACTATTTTGTCCATGAATATTCAGTAGATACATATATTGAAATTTGAAATAAATATAGAACAGAAAAATGATTAAATGGTACAGGTTATTCTACGAGCGTATGCAGCACACCTTTCACGAGTATATGTGACCTTTGAAAATAGTGTAGACCCAGATCAAAGGGTCCCAGAAGGAGCACTTTGATCAGGTTACGCACTGTTTGTTACAAAAATAGTTTTCTTTAGTTATGAAATTTTATACAAGTTGTGGTTTAGATCTATATAAAATTCGACAAGAGATGCGCCATTTTTAATTATTCAACATGTTAAGGCTTCGTTAAGCAATTAATGCTTTTCTCGATACTCATTGCAACACACTCTGGTACAACGTTTATGCAATATGTGCTTAACCCTTTCACCGCCAATGTCACAAAAATGCAACACGACAAATATTGCAGTCCCAGACCAGACGCTTTCAAGGCGGCGTCTGATCAGAGGCTTCACTTTTTGTCTCCAACTTTATTTCTATATCTGTGCTTTATTTCTATATCTGTGCTTTATTTCTATATCTGTGCTTTATTTCTATATCTGTGCTTTATTTCTATATCTGTGCTTTATTCCTTTGAAAATGTATCTAATGTCCTTGCTTTACCGAATGATTTAACAGAATTGGTTTGCAGACGACAATTAGAGATTTGAGAATTAGAGTGTTAACGTTAGATAGCGACACAACACGTAGAGACATTCTGAATCGTACCTAGATAGCGACACAACACGAAGAGACATTCTGAATCATACCTGCGTTTCTGCAAATAATGACGCTTTCCAACGCATATGGAGATAAATTCTTAAAAAATCGTGTGTCACGCCGAACGATTCGAAATAATAGATCCACATGCTTATCTAAATAAACGATCGATAGGACATGCAGTTTAGCCCTTTCATTTCCATAAAATACAATATGCGACACGGGGGGAAATTGTAATAATTATTCTTTTTTTTATCACAAATCCAGGTTAATAGAGCCATCACATTTTCTCTATATTACACAAGAAGTTTAATATCAGCTCGGACGTTATTTAGAAACACAACGTGCTATTGTGTATTCCACCACGCGCTATTGTGTAAATATACATGTAGGAACCGTAAAAAACGGCATTTTGTTATGTGATAAAAGGTATAGTAGTCTTGTTGTACAGACTGATATTAAACTAGTGTTGCAAAATTTTATAAAGGTCGCCAAAGGCTCGCAATTTTTCAAAACATTCATTCTATTCACTATTCTATTATCATCCATTTTATTCAGTATTCTATTATTATCAATTATATTCAATATTCTATTATCATCCATTTTATTCAGTATTCTATTATCATCAGTTTTATTCAATATTCTGTTATCACCCGTTATATTCAGTATTTTGTTATCACCAAATACATTCATGATTATGTTACTATCAGTTCTATTTGGTATTCTAGTATCATTCATTCTATCATTTTTCTATTATCATTCATTCTATTCAGTATTCCATTATTATTCATTCTATCAGTATTCTATTATCATAAATTCTAGTCAGTATTGTATTATCAATTATTATAGCCTGCATCATATTACCACCCATTCTATCAGTATTCTGCTATTAATAATTCTATTCAGTATTGTATTATCATCAATTCTATTTAGTACTCTATTATCATATATTCTACTCAGGTTTCTATCATCATCCATTCTATAAGTATTTTATTATCAACCATTCTATTGAACATTCTATTATCATACGCACGAGAACTGACCTATGAAATGGACGATTAAAAGAGACAGCGCTAACTCTATCATTAATCTGACGTCATGGGGCACTGCACGGCGTTTTTTTGTCAAGATAGGTGATGATGATCTTGTAACCAAACTGTACAACTTAACTCTTTACCCAATAGCCTGTTTCTAGTTTTGAAGACATATGACCACTTAAAGCAGGTTGAAAGTAAAGCAGAATGCGCCTTAAGGCGCATTCTGCTTTACTTTCAGCCTGCTTTAAGCTACCACCTACTAGGATATAGAAAATATTTATTATGCAATATGTTCATGACTGTATGAATTTGAACTATTTTCTTCAGCGGAGGAATAAATCAAACACGCTAAAAGCCGCTTCTATCAGGTAAAGGGTTAATAAGTAGAACGACATAATAAATAAGCATGGGTTTACTTAACCTTTTACTCCATGAATATTAATGTCAGAAATAATGACATCGTGAGTTATAATTAGACTAACGTTTATTATGGCACATGAACACAAGCATGTTTGGCCATGGCAGAAACTGGAGAACAAAGATCTATAAAGTTTCATATGCAAATAGAGCAGACCTTGATCAGATGACTCCTACAGGAGCCGTCTTATCTGGATCTACTCAGTTTGCAAAGATGTGAAGCGGTGCTGATATGGGGGGAAAGGGTCAATAAAAAACATGGATGTATTCAAAATCACGTGACTGCTTCATGGGAAACGAACGTAACACTGAAAGCGCCTGTGTATTTTTTTTTTCGTAATCTTTGTACCGTTATAACACTCTGTGGTGTCTGTTTTTCAATTGACATGAAAGAAAACTCTTAATTTTGAATATTTTAGAGAAACATTATTGTTTTAATGCTTTACTCTCTATATATGGATTTTGACTCCCTTACAAACGGAGCAAACTTAGATCATGCGGCTCTTGTATCAGCTGTGTGATCAGAATCTGCTTTGTTTGATTACGCAATTATATTGATCTTATTCTGCAGGGTTTGCCAAGACTATAAATTATCGTGTTCATGTTATTATATTGCCATAAACTCCCGTGTTCATGCCATTATATGATCATGCATTCCCGTGTTCATGTTATTAAAAAACACCAGCTTCATGACATCATTATTACTTTGAAGATTATTAATGGAGTAAAATGTTGAATGCTTATAAATGTTTAACCCTTACAACGCTGAATTTTCAAATGGACTCTTCCAAAATTCAAATAGGTCAAGCTTATAGTGAATATTTAGGGATGTTTTCTAAAGAAAAGTGTAATATGACAAACAGTGTAGACCCTGATGAGAGGGCTCCCCTCTCATCTGGGCCTACACTGTTTGCAAAGGACATTAGTGAAAATGTAGTTACTACAGAATTGCACTAAGGCCTTTATTTGTTTGCTTACGTGGCTGCTAAGACAGCGATAACCTTCGAATCTTTCATGATAAATATTTAAAAGCACGCGCTACGGGATGAGCACGCAATTGGTATGTTAAGTAATGCATGCAGTAGCCAGGTTTTTCATTGTTTTTCTGTTGCCAGGTTATCGATTGCAGGTGGAAACAGAGAAACAAATATTGTGTCAGAAAAATCCATTATCTTCTCTGGCATTAGTAAGTGGGCACTCAATAAAATCGCTGTTCGGAAGGAAACTAAATTACGTGATATTGTTACAGACTCAGGAAAACACCAATTAGCGAGAAAAAGGTAAGGTGGTTTCCTACTTGTAATGTGTTAGTGGTGAATTTGTGCTGAAGTAAAATGTCTCTAAACCGGACTTACAAATGTATTCCAATGCCAGTCTTAAATCCTTTCCTCGGTGAATATTCATTTAAGAAATAAGGACGTTATGAGTATTAATTAAATTAATTAGTTATGATAGCACATAACACAGAAATGTTTGGTCATAGCTGAAACTGTAGAATCATCCCTATATTTTAATATAGTAAAACCTCGATTATTTGAATTTTCGGTATAGAAGAATTTAGACCCTTTTAGGCAGGTGGCTGCTTAATGCATGG